>CM074312.1:20000-40000 GCA_037194245.1 Opsariichthys bidens | reverse complement strand
TAGGGTTAGGGGTTAGGGTTAAGGGTTAAGGTTAGGGTTAGGGTTAGGGTTAGGGTTAGGGTTGGGTTAGGGTTAGGGGTTAGGGTTAGGGTTAGGGTTAGGGTTGGGTTAGGGTTAGGGTTAGGGGTTAGGGTTAGGGTTAGGGTTAGGGTTAGGGTTAGGTTATAGGGACAAAAACGAATCTGGCCTTCCATTTCCACTTCCTGTTGGAGCAGCAAAGCGCTACAGTAACAAAATTGGGTTACACTTTATTTTAAGGTGTCTTTGTTACACTGTAATTATACATTTAAGTACTGAATAATATTAAGTAACTACATGTACTTACTGTAGGATTAGGATTAAGGTTTGCGTTGGTTTAGGGTTAGTTGCGTGTAATTATGCATAATTTATAGTTATTACTATCGTACATGTAACATACGTAACAATGACACTGTAAAATAAAGTGTTACCCAAAATTGTCCCACCTCCACGTTTGACCTGCGGAAGGGGTTCTGGTTCTAAGTCATGCCTTTCTTTTTTTTTTTCTTCTTTTTTTTTTGTATTCTTTTTTAGTTCACTTACTGCTGATGCATGGGCCCACAAGTTCCCGTTTGGTTTATCACTCCATAAAACATTGTTCCAGAACGATCCAAATTCCTTTTAACATTCAACGTAGATTGTTCACACTTGAATCTGATATTGGCTACATTTTAAATATCTCCTGTCATTTTATTTCTTTGTTCAGATGGATCAGATTGTGGGCTCTGAGAGCGGTTCTGCTTCCTGCACTGATATGATAAAACATGCCAGCAGGCTCAGCACAAAGAAACTGACGAAAGAAAAAACCATCCGAGCCTTGCACAAATTTGTCCAGGACAAATGGTTAAACGAGGTATCCGTTTTGAGAAATATTGGATTTTTAAGTATTCTAAATATTTCACACACTACCCTCAAAATCAGTTAATTCAATCATCTTTTGTTACGTTACTTTAGAAAGACGGTCAAGTCACTCTTAGTTTTTTCAAGCAGGCAGTGAGATATAAAGTTTTTTTTTTTTTTTTTAATGTAAAGAGTTTAATAAAACTGATTTAATTTAAAGAAACGGGTTTGTTTTTTATCAATGAATCATTATTCAGTCATTTCAGAATCCGAATGAGTTTTATAGCCAGGTATGTTCACATATACTAGGAATTTGTTTTAGTGACAGAAGCTCCACAGTGCAACAGAGTGACAGTGACAAGACAGATAAAAAGAACATACAACTATACAATATAGACAATTTGTACATACAGTTTGGTGTGCAGATTTGAAAATTAAGTGTTGAGTAAATAATCTGTAATAGTTGTGCGTTCCGTGTTTGTCAATTGCTCATGAGATGAATAATGTCATAATCAATGAAATATATCACACACACACACACACACACACACACACACACACACACACACACACACACATGTTTGTTTTGCTATCAAAGTGAGGACATTCCATAGGCGTCATGGTTTTTGTACTGTACAAACTGTACATTCTGTTCCCTTACACTACTCTTACTCCTAAACCTACCCATCACAGAAAACATTCTGCATTTTTACATTTTTAATTAAACATTTGAAATGTGGCCATGCCCAGGTCAAAAGTCACAGAACAGCTCATTTCCATCCGAGTGTGAATTTCTGCTAAGGTTTCCGCATCCATAGCAGATTCGAACACATGCAATTGAAAGTGTTGTCCACTAGAGGGCGACTCTGGGCTATGTTAGGGGTAGGGTTAGGGTTATTGGGACAAAAACGATTCTGTCACCCCCCTCAATATCTTGGGTTCTGTAGTTTCTTCATAAGATTCACTGAACGTTCATCGCGTTTTGAGGACGATTGCAACTCAGATGACGAACGGGTGCATTTCGAACAGCGAATTGACTCTGAAGAGGATATAAGTTCGGGGTAAGTTGTTTAGTGTCATATAATTCTTTTTCTGATAATATAGAACGCATTCTCATACTACATTTAGCCTAGTTTGGACTTTTGTCATATTTTTCGCTCAGTTTTGGTTATCTATGATGTGATTCAGAGCGAATATATTTTATATTCTTATATATTCTTTTATATTATTTTCTATATTTTTATATATCATGCAATAATACGGCCTTGTGCCTAATACAGATGTTTGTGAATGCAGGTGTAAATGTTTGAAATGCACTAAATAGGTGCGATCTATACTGCCCATCAACAGATACAATACTTTGCCATTTTCAAGCTTATTTGCTGCTGCAGAAAATAAAAAAAAAAAACAGTCTCAAGACACCCTCTGGTGGCGAACACTTTCAACTGCATGTGTTAAAAGTAGGATATAGGGACAAAAACGAATCTGTCACCCCCCAGTTTTGTCACCCCCCCAATATCTTGGGTTCTGTACGTCCTAGGGAGCTGAAATTTGGTCTATATACTAATTAGGGGACGGGGAGACGATTGCACATGGTTTGGGAGCTGTAGCGCCACCAGGTGTCGAGATATGGTATTGCCCCCCCCCCACCCCCCCATTTTTGATTTAATGGGTTAGGGTTAGGTTTAGGGTTAGGGTTAGATATATCCAATATTTCCAATTATTTATTTATTTCCATTTATGTCCAATTATTTCCATATTAGGGTTCCCAGTTCCCAGTTCCCTTAGGATTAGGGTTAAATTACAATAATAAAATTAATAAATAAATAAAAATCATAAAATTAATAATAATAAAATAAGAAATAATCATTAATAAATGTATGAATAATAATTAATAAAGAAATGAATAATAAAATAAATAAATGATAAAACTAACAAAATTTCAAATTTCATATTTCGAATTCCCAGTTCCCTTATTTCCAATTATTTATTTATTCCCATTTATTACCAATTATTTATTTATATCCATTTATTTCCAAATTAGGGTTAGGGTTAGGGTTAGGGGTTAGGGGTTAGGGTTAAGGGTTAAGGTTAGGGTTAGGGTTAGGGTTAGGGTTAGGGTTGGGTTAGGGTTAGGGGTTAGGGTTAGGGTTAGGGTTAGGGTTGGGTTAGGGTTAGGGTTAGGGGTTAGGGTTAGGGTTAGGGTTAGGGTTAGGGTTAGGGGTTAGGTTAGGGTTAAGGTTAGGGTTAGGGTTAGGGTTAGGGTTAGGGTTGGGTTAGGGGTTAGGGTTAGGGTTAGGGTTAGGGTTAGGGTTAGGGTTAGGGTTGGGTTAGGGTTAGGGTTAGGGGTTAGGGTTAGGGTTAGGGGTTAGGGGTTAGGGTTAGGGTTAGGGTTAGGGTTAGGTTATAGGGACAAAAACGAATCTGGCCTTCCATTTCCACTTCCTGTTGGAGCAGCAAAGCGCTACAGTAACAAAATTGGGTTACACTTTATTTTAAGGTGTCTTTGTTACACTGTAATTATACATTTAAGTACTGAATAATATTAAGTAACTACATGTACTTACTGTAGGATTAGGATTAAGGTTTGCGTTGGTTTAGGGTTAGTTGCGTGTAATTATGCATAATTTATAGTTATTACTATCGTACATGTAACATACGTAACAATGACACTGTAAAATAAAGTGTTACCCAAAATTGTCCCACCTCCACGTTTGACCTGCGGAAGGGGTTCTGGTTCTAAGTCATGCCTTTCTTTTTTTTTTTCTTCTTTTTTTTTTGTATTCTTTTTTAGTTCACTTACTGCTGATGCATGGGCCCACAAGTTCCCGTTTGGTTTATCACTCCATAAAACATTGTTCCAGAACGATCCAAATTCCTTTTAACATTCAACGTAGATTGTTCACACTTGAATCTGATATTGGCTACATTTTAAATATCTCCTGTCATTTTATTTCTTTGTTCAGATGGATCAGATTGTGGGCTCTGAGAGCGGTTCTGCTTCCTGCACTGATATGATAAAACATGCCAGCAGGCTCAGCACAAAGAAACTGACGAAAGAAAAAACCATCCGAGCCTTGCACAAATTTGTCCAGGACAAATGGTTAAACGAGGTATCCGTTTTGAGAAATATTGGATTTTTAAGTATTCTAAATATTTCACACACTACCCTCAAAATCAGTTAATTCAATCATCTTTTGTTACGTTACTTTAGAAAGACGGTCAAGTCACTCTTAGTTTTTTCAAGCAGGCAGTGAGATATAAAGTTTTTTTTTTTTTTTTTAATGTAAAGAGTTTAATAAAACTGATTTAATTTAAAGAAACGGGTTTGTTTTTTTATCAATGAATCATTATTCAGTCATTTCAGAATCCGAATGAGTTTTATAGCCAGGTATGTTCACATATACTAGGAATTTGTTTTAGTGACAGAAGCTCCACAGTGCAACAGAGTGACAGTGACAAGACAGATAAAAAGAACATACAACTATACAATATAGACAATTTGTACATACAGTTTGGTGTGCAGATTTGAAAATTAAGTGTTGAGTAAATAATCTGTAATAGTTGTGCGTTCCGTGTTTGTCAATTGCTCATGAGATGAATAATGTCATAATCAATGAAATATATCACACACACACACACACACACACACACACACACACACACACACACACACACACACACACACACACACACATGTTTGTTTTGCTATCAAAGTGAGGACATTCCATAGGCGTCATGGTTTTTGTACTGTACAAACTGTACATTCTGTTCCCTTACACTACTCTTACTCCTAAACCTACCCATCACAGAAAACATTCTGCATTTTTACATTTTTAATTAAACATTTGAAATGTGGCCATGCCCAGGTCAAAAGTCACAGAACAGCTCATTTCCATCCGAGTGTAAATTTCTGCTAAGGTTACCGCATCCATAGCAGATTCGAACACATGCAATTGAAAGTGTTGTCCACTAGAGGGCGACTCTGGGCTATGTTAGGGGTAGGGTTAGGGTTATTGGGACAAAAACGATTCTGTCACCCCCCTCAATATCTTGGGTTCTGTAGTTTCTTCATAAGATTCACTGAACGTTCATCGCGTTTTGAGGACGATTGCAACTCAGATGACGAACGGGTGCATTTCGAACAGCGAATTGACTCTGAAGAGGATATAAGTTCGGGGTAAGTTGTTTAGTGTCATATAATTCTTTTTCTGATAATATAGAACGCATTCTCATACTACATTTAGCCTAGTTTGGACTTTTGTCATATTTTTCGCTCAGTTTTGGTTATCTATGATGTGATTCAGAGCGAATATATTTTATATTCTTATATATTCTTTTATATTATTTTCTATATTTTTATATATCATGCAATAATACGGCTTTGTGCCTAATACAGATGTTTGTGAATGCAGGTGTAAATGTTTGAAATGCACTAAATAGGTGCGATCTATACTGCCCATCAACAGATACAATACTTTGCCATTTTCAAGCTTATTTGCTGCTGCAGAAAATAAAAAAAAAAACAGTCTCAAGACACCCTCTGGTGGCGAACACTTTCAACTGCATGTGTTAAAAGTAGGATATAGGGACAAAAACGAATCTGTCACCCCCCAGTTTTGTCACCCCCCCAATATCTTGGGTTCTGTACGTCCTAGGGAGCTGAAATTTGGTCTATATACTAATTAGGGGACGGGGAGACGATTGCACATGGTTTGGGAGCTGTAGCGCCACCAGGTGTCGAGATATGGTATTGCCCCCCCCCCCCCCCACCCCCCATTTTTGATTTAATGGGTTAGGGTTAGGTTTAGGGTTAGGGTTAGATATATCCAATATTTCCAATTATTTATTTATTTCCATTTATGTCCAATTATTTCCATATTAGGGTTCCCAGTTCCCAGTTCCCTTAGGATTAGGGTTAAATTACAATAATAAAATTAATAAATAAATAAAAATCATAAAATTAATAATAATAAAATAAGAAATAATCATTAATAAATGTATGAATAATAATTAATAAAGAAATGAATAATAAAATAAATAAATGATAAAACTAACAAAATTTCAAATTTCATATTTCGAATTCCCAGTTCCCTTATTTCCAATTATTTATTTATTCCCATTTATTACCAATTATTTATTTATATCCATTTATTTCCAAATTAGGGTTAGGGTTAGGGTTAGGGGTTAGGGGTTAGGGTTAAGGGTTAAGGTTAGGGTTAGGGTTAGGGTTAGGGTTAGGGTTGGGTTTAGGGTTAGGGGTTAGGGTTAGGGTTAGGGTTAGGGTTGGGTTAGGGTTAGGGTTAGGGGTTAGGGTTAGGGTTAGGGTTAGGGTTAAGGTTAGGGTTAGGGTTAGGGTTGGGTTAGGGGTTAGGGTTAGGGTTAGGGTTAGGGTTGGGTTAGGGGTTAGGGTTAGGGTTAGGGTTAGGGTTAGGGGTTAGGGGTTAGGGTTAGGGTTAGGGTTAGGTTATAGGGACAAAAACGAATCTGGCCTTCCATTTCCACTTCCTGTTGGAGCAGCAAAGCGCTACAGTAACAAAATTGGGTTACACTTTATTTTAAGGTGTCTTTGTTACACTGTAATTATACATTTAAGTACTGAATAATATTAAGTAACTACATGTACTTACTGTAGGATTAGGATTAAGGTTTGCGTTGGTTTAGGGTTAGTTGCGTGTAATTATGCATAATTTATAGTTATTACTATCGTACATGTAACATACGTAACAATGACACTGTAAAATAAAGTGTTACCCAAAATTGTCCCACCTCCACGTTTGACCTGCGGAAGGGGTTCTGGTTCTAAGTCATGGCTTTCTTTTTTTTTTTTCTTCTTTTTTTTTTGTATTCTTTTTTAGTTCACTTACTGCTGATGCATGGGCCCACAAGTTCCCGTTTGGTTTATCACTCCATAAAACATTGTTCCAGAACGATCCAAATTCCTTTTAACATTCAACGTAGATTGTTCACACTTGAATCTGATATTGGCTACATTTTAAATATCTCCTGTCATTTTATTTCTTTGTTCAGATGGATCAGATTGTGGGCTCTGAGAGCGGTTCTGCTTCCTGCACTGATATGATAAAACATGCCAGCAGGCTCAGCACAAAGAAACTGACGAAAGAAAAAACCATCCGAGCCTTGCACAAATTTGTCCAGGACAAATGGTTAAACGAGGTATCCGTTTTGAGAAATATTGGATTTTTAAGTATTCTAAATATTTCACACACTACCCTCAAAATCAGTTAATTCAATCATCTTTTGTTACGTTACTTTAGAAAGACGGTCAAGTCACTCTTAGTTTTTTCAAGCAGGCAGTGAGATATAAAGTTTTTTTTTTTTTTTTAATGTAAAGAGTTTAATAAAACTGATTTAATTTAAAGAAACGGGTTTGTTTTTTATCAATGAATCATTATTCAGTCATTTCAGAATCCGAATGAGTTTTATAGCCAGGTATGTTCACATATACTAGGAATTTGTTTTAGTGACAGAAGCTCCACAGTGCAACAGAGTGACAGTGACAAGACAGATAAAAAGAACATACAACTATACAATATAGACAATTTGTACATACAGTTTGGTGTGCAGATTTGAAAATTAAGTGTTGAGTAAATAATCTGTAATAGTTGTGCGTTCCGTGTTTGTCAATTGCTCATGAGATGAATAATGTCATAATCAATGAAATATATCACACACACACACACACACACACACACACACACACATGTTTGTTTTGCTATCAAAGTGAGGACATTCCATAGGCGTCATGGTTTTTGTACTGTACAAACTGTACATTCTGTTCCCTTACACTACTCTTACTCCTAAACCTACCCATCACAGAAAACATTCTGCATTTTTACATTTTTAATTAAACATTTGAAATGTGGCCATGCCCAGGTCAAAAGTCACAGAACAGCTCATTTCCATCCGAGTGTGAATTTCTGCTAAGGTTTCCGCATCCATAGCAGATTCGAACACATGCAATTGAAAGTGTTGTCCACTAGAGGGCGACTCTGGGCTATGTTAGGGGTAGGGTTAGGGTTATTGGGACAAAAACGATTCTGTCACCCCCCTCAATATCTTGGGTTCTGTAGTTTCTTCATAAGATTCACTGAACGTTCATCGCGTTTTGAGGACGATTGCAACTCAGATGACGAACGGGTGCATTTCGAACAGCGAATTGACTCTGAAGAGGATATAAGTTCGGGGTAAGTTGTTTAGTGTCATATAATTCTTTTTCTGATAATATAGAACGCATTCTCATACTACATTTAGCCTAGTTTGGACTTTTGTCATATTTTTCGCTCAGTTTTGGTTATCTATGATGTGATTCAGAGCGAATATATTTATATTCTTATATATTCTTTTATATTATTTTCTATATTTTTATATATCATGCAATAATACGGCCTTGTGCCTAATACAGATGTTTGTGAATGCAGGTGTAAATGTTTGAAATGCACTAAATAGGTGCGATCTATACTGCCCATCAACAGATACAATACTTTGCCATTTTCAAGCTTATTTGCTGCTGCAGAAAATAAAAAAAAAAACAGTCTCAAGACACCCTCTGGTGGCGAACACTTTCAACTGCATGTGTTAAAAGTAGGATATAGGGACAAAAACGAATCTGTCACCCCCCAGTTTTGTCACCCCCCCAATATCTTGGGTTCTGTACGTCCTAGGGAGCTGAAATTTGGTCTATATACTAATTAGGGGACGGGGAGACGATTGCACATGGTTTGGGAGCTGTAGCGCCACCAGGTGTCGAGATATGGTATTGCCCCCCCCCCACCCCCCCATTTTTGATTTAATGGGTTAGGGTTAGGTTTAGGGTTAGGGTTAGATATATCCAATATTTCCAATTATTTATTTATTTCCATTTATGTCCAATTATTTCCATATTAGGGTTCCCAGTTCCCAGTTCCCTTAGGATTAGGGTTAAATTACAATAATAAAATTAATAAATAAATAAAAATCATAAAATTAATAATAATAAAATAAGAAATAATCATTAATAAATGTATGAATAATAATTAATAAAGAAATGAATAATAAAATAAATAAATGATAAAACTAACAAAATTTCAAATTTCATATTTCGAATTCCCAGTTCCCTTATTTCCAATTATTTATTTATTCCCATTTATTACCAATTATTTATTTATATCCATTTATTTCCAAATTAGGGTTAGGGTTAGGGTTAGGGGTTAGGGGTTAGGGTTAAGGGTTAAGGTTAGGTTAGGGTTAGGGTTAGGGTTAGGGTTAGGGTTGGGTTAGGGTTAGGGGTTAGGGTTAGGGTTAGGGTTAGGGTTGGGGTAGGGTTAGGGTTAGGGGTTAGGGTTAGGGTTAGGGTTAGGGGTTAGGGGTTAGGGTTAGGGTTAGGGTTAGGTTATAGGGACAAAAACGAATCTGGCCTTCCATTTCCACTTCCTGTTGGAGCAGCAAAGCGCTACAGTAACAAAATTGGGTTACACTTTATTTTAAGGTGTCTTTGTTACACTGTAATTATACATTTGAGTACTGAATAATATTAAGTAACTACATGTACTTACTGTAGGATTAGGATTAAGGTTTGCGTTGGTTTAGGGTTAGTTGCGTGTAATTATGCATAATTTATAGTTATTACTATCGTACATGTAACATACGTAACAATGACACTGTAAAATAAAGTGTTACCCAAAATTGTCCCACCTCCACGTTTGACCTGCGGAAGGGGTTCTGGTTCTAAGTCATGCCTTTCTTTTTTTTTTTTCTTTTTTTTTTGTATTCTTTTTTAGTTCACTTACTGCTGATGCATGGGCCCACAAGTTCCCGTTTGGTTTATCACTCCATAAAACATTGTTCCAGAACGATCCAAATTCCTTTTAACATTCAACGTAGATTGTTCACACTTGAATCTGATATTGGCTACATTTTAAATATCTCCTGTCATTTTATTTCTTTGTTCAGATGGATCAGATTGTGGGCTCTGAGAGCGGTTCTGCTTCCTGCACTGATATGATAAAACATGCCAGCAGGCTCAGCACAAAGAAACTGACGAAAGAAAAAACCATCCGAGCCTTGCACAAATTTGTCCAGGACAAATGGTTAAACGAGGTATCCGTTTTGAGAAATATTGGATTTTTAAGTATTCTAAATATTTCACACACTACCCTCAAAATCAGTTAATTCAATCATCTTTTGTTACGTTACTTTAGAAAGACGGTCAAGTCACTCTTAGTTTTTTCAAGCAGGCAGTGAGATATAAAGTTTTTTTTTTTTTTTAATGTAAAGAGTTTAATAAAACTGATTTAATTTAAAGAAACGGGTTTGTTTTTTATCAATGAATCATTATTCAGTCATTTCAGAATCCGAATGAGTTTTATAGCCAGGTATGTTCACATATACTAGGAATTTGTTTTAGTGACAGAAGCTCCACAGTGCAACAGAGTGACAGTGACAAGACAGATAAAAAGAACATACAACTATACAATATAGACAATTTGTACATACAGTTTGGTGTGCAGATTTGAAAATTAAGTGTTGAGTAAATAATCTGTAATAGTTGTGCGTTCCGTGTTTGTCAATTGCTCATGAGATGAATAATGTCATAATCAATGAAATATATCACACACACACACACACACACACACACACACACACACACACACACACACACACACACACACACACATGTTTGTTTTGCTATCAAAGTGAGGACATTCCATAGGCGTCATGGTTTTTGTACTGTACAAACTGTACATTCTGTTCCCTTACACTACTCTTACTCCTAAACCTACCCATCACAGAAAACATTCTGCATTTTTACATTTTTAATTAAACATTTGAAATGTGGCCATGCCCAGGTCAAAAGTCACAGAACAGCTCATTTCCATCCGAGTGTGAATTTCTGCTAAGGTTTCCGCATCCATAGCAGATTCGAACACGTGCAATTGAAAGTGTTGTCCACTAGAGGGCGACTCTGGGCTATGTTAGGGGTAGGGTTAGGGTTAGATAGATCCAATATTTCCAATTATTTATTTATTTCCATTTATGTCCAATTATTTCCCTATTAGGGTTCCCAGTTCCCTTAGGGTTAGGGTTAGGGTTAAATTACAATAATAAAATTAATAAATAAATAAAAATCATAAAATTAATAATAATAAAATAAGAAATAATCATTAATAAATGTATAAATAATAATTAATAAAGAAATGAATAATAAAATAAATAAATGATAAAACTAACAAAATTTCAAATTTCATATTTCGAATTCCCAGTTCCCTTATTTCCAATTATTTATTTATTCCCATTTATTACCAATTATTTATTTATATCCATTTATTTCCAAATTAGGGTTAGGGTTAGGGTTAGGGGTTAGGGGTTAGGGTTAAGGGTTAAGGTTAGGGTTAGGGTTAGGGTTAGGGTTAGGTTAGGGTTAGGGTTAGGGTTAGGGTTAGGGTTAGAGTTAGGGTTAGGGTTAGGGTTAGGATATAGGGACAAAAACGAATCTGTCACCCCCCAGTTTTGTCACCCCCCCCAATATCTTGGGTTCTGTACGTCCTAGGGAGCTGAAATTTGGTCTATATACTAATTAGGGGACGGGGAGACGATTGCACATGGTTTGGGAGCTGTAGCGCCACCAGGTGTCGAGATATGGTATTGCCCCCCCCCCACCCCCCCATTTTTGATTTAATGGGTTAGGGTTAGGTTTAGGGTTAGGGTTAGATATATCCAAAATTTCCAATTATTTATTTATTTCCATTTATGTCCAATTATTTCCATATTAGGGTTCCCAGTTCCCAGTTCCCTTAGGGTTAGGGTTAAATTACAATAATAAAATTAATAAATAAATAAAAATCATAAAATTAATAATAATAAAATAAGAAATAATCATTAATAAATGTATAAATAATAATTAATAAAGAAATGAATAATAAAATAAATAAATGATAAAACTAACAAAATTTCAAATTTCATATTTCGAATTCCCAGTTCCCTTATTTCCAATTATTTTTTTATTCCCATTTATTACCAATTATTTATTTATATCCATTTATTTCCAAATTAGGGTTAGGGTTAGGGGTTAGGGGTTAGGGTTAGGGTTGGGTTAGGGTTAGGGTTAGGGTTAGGGGTTAGGGGTTAGGGGTTAGGGTTAGGGTTGGGTTAGGGTTAGGGTTAGGGTTAGGGTTAGGGGTTAGGGTTAGGGTTAGGGTTAGGGTTAGGGTTAGGGTTAGGGTTAGGGTTAGGGTTAGGGTTAGGGTTAGGGTTAGGGGTTAGGGTTAGGGTTAGGGTTGGGTTAGGGTTAGGGGTTAGGGTTAGGGTTAGGGTTGGGTTAGGGTTAGGGTTAGGGTTGGGTTAGGGTTAGGGTTAGGGTTTGGGTTAGGGTTAGGGTTAGGGTTAGGTTATAGGGACAAAAATGAATCTGGCCTTCCATTTCCACTTCCTGTTGGAGCAGCAAAGCGCTACAGTAACAAAATTGGGTTACACTTTACAATGACACTGTAAAATAAAGTGTTACCCAAAATTGTCCCACCTCCACGTTTGACCTGCGGATGGGGTTCTGGTTCTAAGTCATGCCTTTCTTTTTTTTTTTTCTTCTTTTTTTTTTGTATTCTTTTTTAGTTCACTTACTGCTGCCACATGGGCCCAAAAGTCCCCATTTGGTTGATCACTTCATAAAACATTCTTCCAGAATTATCCAAATTCCTTCTAACTTTCAATTTAGCCCGTCCACACTTGAATCTGATGTGTCAAAATGTGTTGTTTGTGCAGCAAAATTGTCCTGCAGGTAACATGCACATGAGTAAAGGTCATGAACTTTCATTTATTGAGGAAATCCAAGCTTCCATCATTTGTTTAGAATGGCAAGAAGTAATTTTAAAAAGTGATTGTTTCCTCACTCTCCTGTTTATTTAGCTAAGTAGTTGAGTAGTTTCATTTTCTGACACTTAAGTTACATATATTGAAATCGCATTTTAAAAACACGTTTAAATTTCTCATTCAATGTTAGTAATATTGTATATAGAAATAAACAGTGTATAATTCAGAGGAGAATATTATTTAGTGTCATGAATTATCATTGAGTGTCATCTGAAAAATAGGTATATGCTGCCCTCTTGTGGTCATTATAATATATGACATTTTGTTATGAATAGAGTTCTTCTTATTTTTAAGTTACACATACTACATTGATTAAAAAAAAACACGTTTAAATTTCTCATTCAATGTTAGTAATATTGTATATAGAAATAAACAGTGTATTGGGTTAGGGTTAGATATATCCAATATTTCCAATTATTTATTTATTTCCATTTATGTCCAATTATTTCCATATTAGGGTTCCCAGTTCCCTTAGGGGGTTAGGGTTAAATTACAATAATAAAATTAATAAATAAATAAAAATCATAAAATTAATAATAATAAAATAAGAAATAATCATTAATAAATGTATAAATAATAATTAATAACGAAATGAATAATAAAATAAAAACGATAAAATTAACAAAATTTCAAATTTCGAATTCCCAGTCCCCAGTTCCCTTATTTCCAATTATTTATTTATTCCCATTTATTACCAATTATATATTTATATAAATTTATCTCCAAATTAGGGTTAGGGTTAGCAGTGCACCGTCATAAACGGGTGCACTGCAAAAAACAAAAACAAATGCCCCTCTTGAAACAAGCAAGATATGCTTAAATCAAGTTAAAGTGTGCTAAAATCAAGCCAAAAAAAATCTGCCAATGGTGTAAGCAAAACTGACTTGATAAGAATTCTTGAAAACAATCTACCTGCAAATGATAATTAATATTTACTTGTCAAGACAGAAGAAGACCAAGTGTCTTAAATTAAGATTTACGAGCTAGTGTGCAATGCATTTTATGGCAAAAAACAAGACGAATTTTCTAGAAATAAGATCGGTTTACAGCTGTCCTCACCGCACCGCGTCCAGCCGAGGCCTCTACGCCACCGTCCGTCATTTCTGCCACCTAAAAGAAACAATCCGACGCGAAGAACCCAATACAAAATCCCGAGAATGACATAACGCACGGATAAAAGGTAGTTACAAAAGAAAAGTTGTCATGGAGTTAGGATGGATGAGTTCACTAATTATCCTATTGCACGAGTGAATATGTTGAGGTGTACCTGTGGGGTTAACTTGCAGTAATATTTCACCAAAAAACAAAAACAAAACACAAACACACGTGTTCTTGTGTAACTCTGAAATTTATTGAACGTGATAGGATAGAATAGATAGGGTCAGAATAAACGCAGGGTATAAAGAATAGGGTAAGGGGAAAGTGCTCTGAAATATAATACTGTGCATTTTAAGGAAACCACCAGGACCAGGGGCGAGAAGACGTGCACGAACTGAAGTGAGTAGTCGCGACCATCTGTAAGACATGAAAGCTACACAGTGAGATATCAAAGCTAAGTAAGCGAGGGGAGAGGAAGAAAACAAACACATAAAAAACACCTTACCCGACCAAGTCCGGGTCCTCCTTTTTTGGAACGACTGAAATGGTCTCGCTGGGATGCCCATCTCCGGAAACGTGGCCAGGTTAGTTTTGTATGCTTCTGCGTGAGGAGGAGGAAGTTGTGGATTAACATGAATTACAAGAACATGAGTTTTTTGATATCAATGAAATGTGTGTGTGTGTGTGTGTGTGGGGTGGGGGGGGTTAGCGACTTACCTAGCGTTGTCTCTGTCTTTTTTTCTTGAAGGCCTGAAACGTTCTCGTCTGGAGGCCCGTCTCTCGACACGAGGCCAGGTACGTCTTGTACGCCTCCTGGTGCGTAAGATGAGGATCAGCCTGGACCAGAGTCAATTCCGCATCGGTCCATCTACCCGTGACGTTTGCCGGAACGGTGGATGTGCTGACTCTTTCGATCAGCTGATCCTCTTCTTGCGCTGGTTCAACGTGCTCAGGGGACGGCTGCGGCCTTGGAGGAGGAGGAGGAGGAGGAGGGCGCTTTTTTGCTTGCAGCAGAAGGTGGGCCACCTTGTACGGAACGGAGTCGTGAAGCCTGTGGACGCGTGGCGAGTTCAGCAGGGTTAGGTGAGAAAGGAGCTGGGCCTGCTGTAGCCGCTTTTGGGTCACCGGCAGTTCAGACAGCAGTGTGCCGAGTGATGAAAAAGAGACAAAGTCCCCGTTTTGGATGAGGGCAATGGCACTAAGAAAGGTTAAGGCTGTGACTTTCCTGTCTTTCTCCAGGTTTTCTGGAAGCCGTCTGAGACACAGGTTCATCCACGGCATGCCACCCTCTCGGTACCTTAGCAGGGTCTTGGAGTAGGTCAGTTGTTTCTTTTCAAGGTTGCTGCACACGTCTCCCATTAGGGCGGCCGCCTGAGCTTCGTTGGACGCCGGGTCGTTTTGGCCGTACAGCTCGACGTAATCCTTCTTGTTCCATTTGGCCTTCACATTTCGGTTTTCGTCCCAAAAGACAATGGACGGGAACAACTTGAGCTGCGACAGACCCAGCTCCAGACAGCGCTGCACGTCGTGACCCGCCGCGCGAACGAGTTGGATCGCCCTTCCGAACGTATGCGGGTATTTGAAAGCGTTCCGTTCGGCGAGGTCCCTGCTGAAATCGGTCACCGTCCTGCAGCCGACGAGCTTGCCGAACATGGGCGGCGTGGCTTCTTTGAGAGCGTGCGTGGGGATGCGGTCGTTGCGTTCGTGCAAGTCTTTTAAAAGGACTTGCACTAAGCTTTCCCCGATGACCGAGGGGTCTGCTTGAAGCGCGTCGGTCAGCGGGAAGATTCTCAAAACCCTCGTTTGCTGAATCGGGTCTTTAAACCACGTGTCCAGTGGAGGTGGAGATTCTCCCACGCTGGCGCTTCCCACGGGAGATAGCCCGAGAAAGCCTCTTTGTTTGGTCAAGCTGTTAGGGTCGGTGGCGCTAGTGCCCAGGCTGACAGAGAAGGCTTTGGAAGGCCTTCGAGAGCGAGCTCCAGTTGGAAGGCGGTCCAACTGTTGGCGTAACCTCCCTGTTCTTTGCACTCCGACAGCAGGGCCACGAGAGTGCGGGTGAGGTGATCAGCGACAGGATGGACCACGTGGCGCAGTCCCAACGACTGCGGGTTGTCTTTAAAGACGAGGACCATGGGAAAGTCTTCAAGCAGGTGGAAAATGTCAGTCTCGCTGTAAAAGTCACGCGCCACCAACCTTTCCGGGATTCGTTCCGTCAACAGAAACACTGCCTCCATTCTCGCGTGGGTGCGGCATCTGGTTTTCCTGGTTAGGTCCTCCATGTGTTCTACGTAGTCCTTGGCTTGTTTCAGCAGGGTTCGAGTGTGGTTTGGATTATTCAGGCCGCACGTGGCGACGATCCGACTGACGGGGTGCTTGGGTGTGAACACCATATGAGTGTGAGGAGTTGCGGCGTAGAGCTGCACGAAGGTGATGTCCGAAACCGGTTTCGCACCGCTGAAGACGAGTTTCAGCTGCCGCTCGATCGTCATCGGGTATTGGTCGACGTTAGACTGGAAGTTGGCGGCTTCCGGAATTCCGTACGTCGCATACAAACTTCCTCGGTGTCCGACGACTTGCTGTAGCCCATGTCGTGACCAGAGCATGTCCATCCTGTAGTCCTTTGGACGGAGGGTGCAGGCGGCATGAACGGAAACGGACTCGACGCCGGTGATGTCGACCAGTGAGGCGATGTCGATTGGGTCGGGGTCCTTCTGTCCAAATTTGGTCAAGGACAAAACGATGGCTTGACTCGGGTCCGTGTTGACCTCTGCGAGTGCCTCTGCGAACACTTGAAGAACGAAACGTTGATCCTGCTTCAGGACATTCATCCGTCCTAGGTTGTTGGCATTGCTTTTCATGAGTGATGGTCTTTGTTTCTGTTCAGGGGGCAGATTTTTGACTTTCTCCGCAAACGCGTCGAAGACCGTGTTTATGGCGCTCACCGCGTTCGCTCTTGCCGCGTTCTCCGACAGGAAAACCGGATGAGGGTTGGTGTGATCGCCCGACACGACGCTCACATTGAGAAAGTGACCGCTGTCGACAAAGGCCAAGACGCTGCCGAAGGTTTTGGTAAGCGCAGAGATTCCGGCCGAGTTGTACTTCTCCAGTTGGAGGTGTTTCTTCAGAATGGGCCAGTGGTGTTGAAGGTTGGGTCCGCTAATTTTGCCAACAAAGAGGTAGTGGAGGCGTTGTTTCAACGCAGCAAGATTACGCAGCTGAACGACAATGCCGTCCAAGTCGTACTGCAAGTCGACGGCATGGTTGGCTTGTTGGACTGTAGTGGGGAAAAGCGGAACGTTGAGATCTTCGTCTCTGAGAAAGCCTTCCACAAAACGGTGCGCAAAGAAGTTGTCGAGTAGATTTTTTGTGTTTTCCTCCGACGAGCCGCTGAACAGGTAACTGTACAGGTAATCCAATTCTTCCTCTGAATAGTCCATGATCTGAAACAGTTAGAAAAAGAGTCGATTAAGTTAGGGTCAGGGCCGTTAGCCAAACGCAAAACTCGAAGGTCCCATGAAAAGGAACGAGTGCTCATCGAAGAGGCGAGAAAAAAATGTCACGTGGAATAAAATCGATGGAATAGGTGTAAAACAGAACCATCGTCGGGAGTTAAAAAGTAAATTATTTTTATTGTACTAATTATTTTTATTGTAATTATTTTTCTTGTACTACCCATCGATGTGTAAAATGTTCAATACCAATGGTAACCATTTACAATTGAATTATTCATTCAATAGAAAAACTATTTGGAGAAAAGGTTTTAAAATTCAAAGGGTCATTTTTTTTTTTAACTCATTTAAAATAGCGTATTTTATTTCTGTTTGTGCATTGCTGCAACCATTAGCTGCCAATATTCGAGCAGAATGTTATATCTACGTGAAAATAAGGTTGGTGAATTATGAATTATGAAGCAGGACCATTACGCCTGCTGACGCCCACCAACGTCTCGATATTCAAATTTGGTGTTTATACCAACCAGAGCATGTGAGCGGAGTGGAGCAGGGAGTGGAGCAGGGAGCGGAGCGGCTCATATTCCTCGGTGAGCGCCTTTCTGCAGATTCCGCTCCGCTCGCTCGGTCCGCTCGGGGTCGCTCGCTCGCTCAACCCAGAATTCCCTGAACATCAAAGTTAAGGAGGAAGGAGGCCTAGACCTAATCGAAAGGAGGTGTGGAGAAACTGAGTTAGCAAATATTTATTTTGTGTTTGTTCGTAGGCTACTTTGTTTTGGGGTAAAAAGAACTTTGAAAAAAATCGCGTCATAGGGTTAATGAACATCGCGACGCGTCCATGCTGCCGTGAGCGCAGTTTAGATGATTAATAATGCGACGCCCGCTTTCCTCTCAGTAACAAAAACACACAACAAATATGAAAAAAGCGTCTGATCTAATCATCGCGATGTGGAGATGTTTGACCAGCTCTGCGATTCAGCACTCTCCAGTCAAGTCACGTCACGTTTATTTATAGTCTACCACTTTACAATATAGCTTACTGCTTTAAAGCTACAAATATCACAACTATCTATAGGCCAACTTTAATTGAGACGTGTATTCAAGAACTTTATCAAAACAGAAAGACATTGTTTCGGCCTCCAAGACCGTTCGTTTGTTACGCACGCGACGTTTTATGGTTTTCTTCTCACGGAGGCCTATTAAATCCAGGCAACTGGTTGATGAAACATTGATTAAAATTAAGATACAAATTGTACAAAACGAAATTCACTTTAAAGAAAGACTTTCTACAAAACAAAACTTAATGAAGTGGTCCAAATCATGTCTGACGCACTGCATGTCTCGCAATAGATCACACATCTTAGTGTCTTACTCGTGCTGTTCACTTTTCATAATCAACAGATGAAATTACAAATATATATATATATATTATATATATATTTTATAATAACTTAAATATGAATCTAAATGAGCTATGTTTTCTTTAATCCTGTTCAACGAACGCGCGCCGCGCTCGGATGGATTTTCCCGGAATGACAGCGGAAGCAACTCCGTCATGTTTGGTCATAAAGATTAGTGAAAAACAACTACAAAGGGTCTACTTTTATTTGTGTACACTCATAATAACATCAAGACCTTGTGTTTTTGTAAAAATAAAGAAAACAAACGGTGCGCTTTCCACCAGAATCTTTCTAAAACTCAAAAATGAACTGAAACTCAGCGAATAGCCTTACACAATCAGGAAACATACGTCTAAAGAAATAATAAAGCAAATATTTAAAACAAATATTTTCCTGCAATGTAGCCTACTAATCTGTATGAAATTAAAGATGCAGTTTGCCTAGCTCAGCTAGTTATCATTAATGTGATCACACCCTCGCGCAGAGCGCGAAGGGTCGAGCTGTCCTCACCGCACTGCTTCCACCCGAGGCCTCTACGCCACTGTCCGTCATTTCTGCAAATCAAATCAAATATGAATAACCCGATACAAAATTATGACAATGACATAATGCACAGATAAAAGGTAGTTACAAAAAAAAAGTTATCATGGAGTTAGGATGGATGGATGGATGAGTTTGCTAATTATCCTATTGCATGAGGTGTACCGATGGATTAGTCGGGGTTAATTTGCAGTGGATCTATATTTCACCCTCATTAATAGATATTAATAGTCATAGTTTTCAAAACTCCAGCCTTCTTCATCACAAAATAGGTGTCATTTGAAAGCTTAGAGTTTGAATTTCACAATGAATGTAAGCACTTTGAATACATCCTAAGTACTGCAGAGTGGTTTACTGAAAAGAAAAATAAAAAATAAAAAAAAAAAATAATAATATATATATATATATATATATATATATATATATATATATATATATATATATAATTTTCTCCCATGTACGCCAATGTGTCAAAAGCATCATATACAACACATGATTATCTGAGCCATGTCATTTGACACGTCGAATGCAACTAGCATCATTGTTTTGGGCCTTGACTAATCCCGAGTGATTTGTATGTGCGTCAAACCTAACAAAAGAGCAAAATGTTAACCCATAAACTGATGCAGCACTTATGCCACGTTTCGGTTCCTAACGTCATGCACTGATTGGGCATCGTTATTTACAGCAGATTCTCATGATTAACATGAGCGCAACATCATCATAATCCAATGAAGCGACCGCGTGGCATTGATCATGCAACTACGACACACAAAATCCCACATAGCTA
>CM074312.1:0-15000 GCA_037194245.1 Opsariichthys bidens | reverse complement strand
TTTTGCTATCAAAGTGAGGACATTCCATAGGCGTCATGGTTTTTGTACTGTACAAACTGTACATTCTGTTCCCTTACACTACTCTTACTCCTAAACCTACCCATCACAGAAAACATTCTGCATTTTTACATTTTTAATTAAACATTTGAAATGTGGCCATGCCCAGGTCAAAAGTCACAGAACAGCTCATTTCCATCCGAGTGTGAATTTCTGCTAAGGTTTCCGCATCCATAGCAGATTCGAACACATGCAATTGAAAGTGTTGTCCACTAGAGGGCGACTCTGGGCTATGTTAGGGGTAGGGTTAGGGTTATTGGGACAAAAACGATTCTGTCACCCCCCTCAATATCTTGGGTTCTGTAGTTTCTTCATAAGATTCACTGAACGTTCATCGCGTTTTGAGGACGATTGCAACTCAGATGACGAACGGGTGCATTTCGAACAGCGAATTGACTCTGAAGAGGATATAAGTTCGGGGTAAGTTGTTTAGTGTCATATAATTCTTTTTCTGATAATATAGAACGCATTCTCATACTACATTTAGCCTAGTTTGGACTTTTGTCATATTTTTCGCTCAGTTTTGGTTATCTATGATGTGATTCAGAGCGAATATATTTATATTCTTATATATTCTTTTATTATTATTTTCTATATTTTTATATATCATGCAATAATACGGCCTTGTGCCTAATACAGATGTTTGTGAATGCAGGTGTAAATGTTTGAAATGCACTAAATAGGTGCGATCTATACTGCCCATCAACAGATACAATACTTTGCCATTTTCAAGCTTATTTGCTGCTGCAGAAAATAAAAAAAAAACAGTCTCAAGACACCCTCTGGTGGCGAACACTTTCAACTGCATGTGTTAAAAGTAGGATATAGGGACAAAAACGAATCTGTCACCCCCCAGTTTTGTCACCCCCCCAATATCTTGGGTTCTGTACGTCCTAGGGAGCTGAAATTTGGTCTATATACTAATTAGGGGACGGGGAGACGATTGCACATGGTTTGGGAGCTGTAGCGCCACCAGGTGTCGAGATATGGTATTGCCCCCCCCCCCACCCCCCCATTTTTGATTTAATGGGTTAGGGTTAGGTTTAGGGTTAGGGTTAGATATATCCAATATTTCCAATTATTTATTTATTTCCATTTATGTCCAATTATTTCCATATTAGGGTTCCCAGTTCCCAGTTCCCTTAGGATTAGGGTTAAATTACAATAATAAAATTAATAAATAAATAAAAATCATAAAATTAATAATAATAAAATAAGAAATAATCATTAATAAATGTATGAATAATAATTAATAAAGAAATGAATAATAAAATAAATAAATGATAAAACTAACAAAATTTCAAATTTCATATTTCGAATTCCCAGTTCCCTTATTTCCAATTATTTATTTATTCCCATTTATTACCAATTATTTATTTATATCCATTTATTTCCAAATTAGGGTTAGGGTTAGGGTTAGGGGTTAGGGGTTAGGGTTAAGGGTTAAGGTTAGGGTTAGGGTTAGGGTTAGGGTTAGGGTTAGGGTTAGGGGTTAGGGGTTAGGGTTAGGGTTAGGGTTAGGGTTGGGGTAGGGTTAGGGTTAGGGGTTAGGGTTAGGGTTAGGGTTAGGGGTTAGGGGTTAGGGTTAGGGTTAGGGTTAGGGTTAGGTTATAGGGACAAAAACGAATCTGGCCTTCCATTTCCACTTCCTGTTGGAGCAGCAAAGCGCTACAGTAACAAAATTGGGTTACACTTTATTTTAAGGTGTCTTTGTTACACTGTAATTATACATTTGAGTACTGAATAATATTAAGTAACTACATGTACTTACTGTAGGATTAGGATTAAGGTTTGCGTTGGTTTAGGGTTAGTTGCGTGTAATTATGCATAATTTATAGTTATTACTATCGTACATGTAACATACGTAACAATGACACTGTAAAATAAAGTGTTACCCAAAATTGTCCCACCTCCACGTTTGACCTGCGGAAGGGGTTCTGGTTCTAAGTCATGCCTTTCTTTTTTTTTTTCTTCTTTTTTTTTTGTATTCTTTTTTAGTTCACTTACTGCTGATGCATGGGCCCACAAGTTCCCGTTTGGTTTATCACTCCATAAAACATTGTTCCAGAACGATCCAAATTCCTTTTAACATTCAACGTAGATTGTTCACACTTGAATCTGATATTGGCTACATTTTAAATATCTCCTGTCATTTTATTTCTTTGTTCAGATGGATCAGATTGTGGGCTCTGAGAGCGGTTCTGCTTCCTGCACTGATATGATAAAACATGCCAGCAGGCTCAGCACAAAGAAACTGACGAAAGAAAAAACCATCCGAGCCTTGCACAAATTTGTCCAGGACAAATGGTTAAACGAGGTATCCGTTTTGAGAAATATTGGATTTTTAAGTATTCTAAATATTTCACACACTACCCTCAAAATCAGTTAATTCAATCATCTTTTGTTACGTTACTTTAGAAAGACGGTCAAGTCACTCTTAGTTTTTTCAAGCAGGCAGTGAGATATAAAGTTTTTTTTTTTTTTTAATGTAAAGAGTTTAATAAAACTGATTTAATTTAAAGAAACGGGTTTGTTTTTTATCAATGAATCATTATTCAGTCATTTCAGAATCCGAATGAGTTTTATAGCCAGGTATGTTCACATATACTAGGAATTTGTTTTAGTGACAGAAGCTCCACAGTGCAACAGAGTGACAGTGACAAGACAGATAAAAAGAACATACAACTATACAATATAGACAATTTGTACATACAGTTTGGTGTGCAGATTTGAAAATTAAGTGTTGAGTAAATAATCTGTAATAGTTGTGCGTTCCGTGTTTGTCAATTGCTCATGAGATGAATAATGTCATAATCAATGAAATATATCACACACACACACACACACACACACACACACACACACACACACACACACACACACACACACATGTTTGTTTTGCTATCAAAGTGAGGACATTCCATAGGCGTCATGGTTTTTGTACTGTACAAACTGTACATTCTGTTCCCTTACACTACTCTTACTCCTAAACCTACCCATCACAGAAAACATTCTGCATTTTTACATTTTTAATTAAACATTTGAAATGTGGCCATGCCCAGGTCAAAAGTCACAGAACAGCTCATTTCCATCCGAGTGTGAATTTCTGCTAAGGTTTCCGCATCCATAGCAGATTCGAACACGTGCAATTGAAAGTGTTGTCCACTAGAGGGCGACTCTGGGCTATGTTAGGGGTAGGGTTAGGGTTAGATAGATCCAATATTTCCAATTATTTATTTATTTCCATTTATGTCCAATTATTTCCCTATTAGGGTTCCCAGTTCCCTTAGGGTTAGGGTTAGGGTTAAATTACAATAATAAAATTAATAAATAAATAAAAATCATAAAATTAATAATAATAAAATAAGAAATAATCATTAATAAATGTATAAATAATAATTAATAAAGAAATGAATAATAAAATAAATAAATGATAAAACTAACAAAATTTCAAATTTCATATTTCGAATTCCCAGTTCCCTTATTTCCAATTATTTATTTATTCCCATTTATTACCAATTATTTATTTATATCCATTTATTTCCAAATTAGGGTTAGGGTTAGGGTTAGGGGTTAGGGGTTAGGGTTAAGGGTTAAGGTTAGGGTTAGGGTTAGGGTTAGGGTTAGGTTAGGGTTAGGGTTAGGGTTAGGGTTAGGGTTAGGGTTAGAGTTAGGGTTAGGGTTAGGGTTAGGATATAGGGACAAAAACGAATCTGTCACCCCCCAGTTTTGTCACCCCCCCCAATATCTTGGGTTCTGTACGTCCTAGGGAGCTGAAATTTGGTCTATATACTAATTAGGGGACGGGGAGACGATTGCACATGGTTTGGGAGCTGTAGCGCCACCAGGTGTCGAGATATGGTATTGCCCCCCCCCACCCCCCCATTTTTGATTTAATGGGTTAGGGTTAGGTTTAGGGTTAGGGTTAGATATATCCAAAATTTCCAATTATTTATTTATTTCCATTTATGTCCAATTATTTCCATATTAGGGTTCCCAGTTCCCAGTTCCCTTAGGGTTAGGGTTAAATTACAATAATAAAATTAATAAATAAATAAAAATCATAAAATTAATAATAATAAAATAAGAAATAATCATTAATAAATGTATAAATAATAATTAATAAAGAAATGAATAATAAAATAAATAAATGATAAAACTAACAAAATTTCAAATTTCATATTTCGAATTCCCAGTTCCCTTATTTCCAATTATTTTTTTATTCCCATTTATTACCAATTATTTATTTATATCCATTTATTTCCAAATTAGGGTTAGGGTTAGGGGTTAGGGGTTAGGGTTAGGGTTGGGTTAGGGTTAGGGTTAGGGTTAGGGGTTAGGGGTTAGGGGTTAGGGGTTAGGGTTAGGGTTGGGTTAGGGTTAGGGTTAGGGTTAGGGGTTAGGGGTTAGGGTTAGGGTTAGGGTTGGGTTAGGGTTAGGGTTAGGGTTAGGGTTAGGGTTAGGGTTAGGGTTAGGGTTAGGGGTTAGGGTTAGGGTTAGGGTTGGGTTAGGGTTAGGGTTAGGGTTAGGGTTAGGGTTAGGGTTAGGGTTAGGGTTGGGTTAGGGTTAGGGTTAGGGTTAGGGTTAGGGTTAGGGTTAGGGTTAGGTTATAGGGACAAAAATGAATCTGGCCTTCCATTTCCACTTCCTGTTGGAGCAGCAAAGCGCTACAGTAACAAAATTGGGTTACACTTTACAATGACACTGTAAAATAAAGTGTTACCCAAAATTGTCCCACCTCCACGTTTGACCTGCGGATGGGGTTCTGGTTCTAAGTCATGCCTTTCTTTTTTTTTTTTTCTTCTTTTTTTTTTGTATTCTTTTTTAGTTCACTTACTGCTGCCACATGGGCCCAAAAGTCCCCATTTGGTTGATCACTTCATAAAACATTCTTCCAGAATTATCCAAATTCCTTCTAACTTTCAATTTAGCCCGTCCACACTTGAATCTGATGTGTCAAAATGTGTTGTTTGTGCAGCAAAATTGTCCTGCAGGTAACATGCACATGAGTAAAAGTCATGAACTTTCATTTATTGAGGAAATCCAAGCTTCCATCATTTGTTTAGAATGGCAAGAAGTAATTTTAAAAAGTGATTGTTTCCTCACTCTCCTGTTTATTTAGCTAAGTAGTTGAGTAGTTTCATTTTCTGACACTTAAGTTACATATATTGAAATCGCATTTTAAAAACACGTTTAAATTTCTCATTCAATGTTAGTAATATTGTATATAGAAATAAACAGTGTATAATTCAGAGGAGAATATTATTTAGTGTCATGAATTATCATTGAGTGTCATCTGAAAAATAGGTATATGCTGCCCTCTTGTGGTCATTATAATATATGACATTTTGTTATGAATAGAGTTCTTCTTATTTTTAAGTTACACATACTACATTGATTAAAAAAAAACACGTTTAAATTTCTCATTCAATGTTAGTAATATTGTATATAGAAATAAACAGTGTATTGGGTTAGGGTTAGATATATCCAATATTTCCAATTATTTATTTATTTCCATTTATGTCCAATTATTTCCATATTAGGGTTCCCAGTTCCCTTAGGGGGTTAGGGTTAAATTACAATAATAAAATTAATAAATAAATAAAAATCATAAAATTAATAATAATAAAATAAGAAATAATCATTAATAAATGTATAAATAATAATTAATAACGAAATGAATAATAAAATAAAAACGATAAAATTAACAAAATTTCAAATTTCGAATTCCCAGTCCCCAGTTCCCTTATTTCCAATTATTTATTTATTCCCATTTATTACCAATTATATATTTATATAAATTTATCTCCAAATTAGGGTTAGGGTTAGCAGTGCACCGTCATAAACGGGTGCACTGCAAAAACAAAAACAAATGCCCCTCTTGAAACAAGCAAGATATGCTTAAATCAAGTTAAAGTGTGCTAAAATCAAGCCAAAAAAAATCTGCCAATGGTGTAAGCAAAACTGACTTGATAAGAATTCTTGAAAACAATCTACCTGCAAATGATAATTAATATTTACTTGTCAAGACAGAAGAAGACCAAGTGTCTTAAATTAAGATTTACGAGCTAGTGTGCAATGCATTTTATGGCAAAAAACAAGACGAATTTTCTAGAAATAAGATCGGTTTACAGCTGTCCTCACCGCACCGCGTCCAGCCGAGGCCTCTACGCCACCGTCCGTCATTTCTGCCACCTAAAAGAAACAATCCGACGCGAAGAACCCAATACAAAATCCCGAGAATGACATAACGCACGGATAAAAGGTAGTTACAAAAGAAAAGTTGTCATGGAGTTAGGATGGATGAGTTCACTAATTATCCTATTGCACGAGTGAATATGTTGAGGTGTACCTGTGGGGTTAACTTGCAGTAATATTTCACCAAAAAACAAAAACAAAACACAAACACACGTGTTCTTGTGTAACTCTGAAATTTATTGAACGTGATAGGATAGAATAGATAGGGTCAGAATAAACGCAGGGTATAAAGAATAGGGTAAGGGGAAAGTGCTCTGAAATATAATACTGTGCATTTTAAGGAAACCACCAGGACCAGGGGCGAGAAGACGTGCACGAACTGAAGTGAGTAGTCGCGACCATCTGTAAGACATGAAAGCTACACAGTGAGATATCAAAGCTAAGTAAGCGAGGGGAGAGGAAGAAAACAAACACATAAAAAACACCTTACCCGACCAAGTCCGGGTCCTCCTTTTTTGGAACGACTGAAATGGTCTCGCTGGGATGCCCATCTCCGGAAACGTGGCCAGGTTAGTTTTGTATGCTTCTGCGTGAGGAGGAGGAAGTTGTGGATTAACATGAATTACAAGAACATGAGTTTTTTGATATCAATGAAATGTGTGTGTGTGTGTGTGTGTGTGGGGTGGGGGGGGTTAGCGACTTACCTAGCGTTGTCTCTGTCTTTTTTTCTTGAAGGCCTGAAACGTTCTCGTCTGGAGGCCCGTCTCTCGACACGAGGCCAGGTACGTCTTGTACGCCTCCTGGTGCGTAAGATGAGGATCAGCCTGGACCAGAGTCAATTCCGCATCGGTCCATCTACCCGTGACGTTTGCCGGAACGGTGGATGTGCTGACTCTTTCGATCAGCTGATCCTCTTCTTGCGCTGGTTCAACGTGCTCAGGGGACGGCTGCGGCCTTGGAGGAGGAGGAGGAGGAGGAGGGCGCTTTTTTGCTTGCAGCAGAAGGTGGGCCACCTTGTACGGAACGGAGTCGTGAAGCCTGTGGACGCGTGGCGAGTTCAGCAGGGTTAGGTGAGAAAGGAGCTGGGCCTGCTGTAGCCGCTTTTGGGTCACCGGCAGTTCAGACAGCAGTGTGCCGAGTGATGAAAAAGAGACAAAGTCCCCGTTTTGGATGAGGGCAATGGCACTAAGAAAGGTTAAGGCTGTGACTTTCCTGTCTTTCTCCAGGTTTTCTGGAAGCCGTCTGAGACACAGGTTCATCCACGGCATGCCACCCTCTCGGTACCTTAGCAGGGTCTTGGAGTAGGTCAGTTGTTTCTTTTCAAGGTTGCTGCACACGTCTCCCATTAGGGCGGCCGCCTGAGCTTCGTTGGACGCCGGGTCGTTTTGGCCGTACAGCTCGACGTAATCCTTCTTGTTCCATTTGGCCTTCACATTTCGGTTTTCGTCCCAAAAGACAATGGACGGGAACAACTTGAGCTGCGACAGACCCAGCTCCAGACAGCGCTGCACGTCGTGACCCGCCGCGCGAACGAGTTGGATCGCCCTTCCGAACGTATGCGGGTATTTGAAAGCGTTCCGTTCGGCGAGGTCCCTGCTGAAATCGGTCACCGTCCTGCAGCCGACGAGCTTGCCGAACATGGGCGGCGTGGCTTCTTTGAGAGCGTGCGTGGGGATGCGGTCGTTGCGTTCGTGCAAGTCTTTTAAAAGGACTTGCACTAAGCTTTTCCCCGATGACCGAGGGGTCTGCTTGAAGCGCGTCGGTCAGCGGGAAGATTCTCAAAACCCTCGTTTGCTGAATCGGGTCTTTAAAACCACGTGTCCAGTGGAGGTGGAGATTCTCCCACGCTGGCGCTTCCCACGGGAGATAGCCCGAGAAAGCCTCTTTGTTTGGTCAAGCTGTTAGGGTCGGTGGCGCTAGTGCCCAGGCTGACAGAGAAGGCTTTGGAAGGCCTTCGAGAGCGAGCTCCAGTTGGAAGGCGGTCCAACTGTTGGCGTAACCTCCCTGTTCTTTGCACTCCGACAGCAGGGCCACGAGAGTGCGGGTGAGGTGATCAGCGACAGGATGGACCACGTGGCGCAGTCCCAACGACTGCGGGTTGTCTTTAAAGACGAGGACCATGGGAAAGTCTTCAAGCAGGTGGAAAATGTCAGTCTCGCTGTAAAAGTCACGCGCCACCAACCTTTCCGGGATTCGTTCCGTCAACAGAAACACTGCCTCCATTCTCGCGTGGGTGCGGCATCTGGTTTTCCTGGTTAGGTCCTCCATGTGTTCTACGTAGTCCTTGGCTTGTTTCAGCAGGGTTCGAGTGTGGTTTGGATTATTCAGGCCGCACGTGGCGACGATCCGACTGACGGGGTGCTTGGGTGTGAACACCATATGAGTGTGAGGAGTTGCGGCGTAGAGCTGCACGAAGGTGATGTCCGAAACCGGTTTCGCACCGCTGAAGACGAGTTTCAGCTGCCGCTCGATCGTCATCGGGTATTGGTCGACGTTAGACTGGAAGTTGGCGGCTTCCGGAATTCCGTACGTCGCATACAAACTTCCTCGGTGTCCGACGACTTGCTGTAGCCCATGTCGTGACCAGAGCATGTCCATCCTGTAGTCCTTTGGACGGAGGGTGCAGGCGGCATGAACGGAAACGGACTCGACGCCGGTGATGTCGACCAGTGAGGCGATGTCGATTGGGTCGGGGTCCTTCTGTCCAAATTTGGTCAAGGACAAAACGATGGCTTGACTCGGGTCCGTGTTGACCTCTGCGAGTGCCTCTGCGAACACTTGAAGAACGAAACGTTGATCCTGCTTCAGGACATTCATCCGTCCTAGGTTGTTGGCATTGCTTTTCATGAGTGATGGTCTTTGTTTCTGTTCAGGGGGCAGATTTTTGACTTTCTCCGCAAAACGCGTCGAAGACCGTGTTTATGGCGCTCACCGCGTTCGCTCTTGCCGCGTTCTCCGACAGGAAAACCGGATGAGGGTTGGTGTGATCGCCCGACACGACGCTCACATTGAGAAAGTGACCGCTGTCGACAAAGGCCAAGACGCTGCCGAAGGTTTTGGTAAGCGCAGAGATTCCGGCCGAGTTGTACTTCTCCAGTTGGAGGTGTTTCTTCAGAATGGGCCAGTGGTGTTGAAGGTTGGGTCCGCTAATTTTGCCAACAAAGAGGTAGTGGAGGCGTTGTTTCAACGCAGCAAGATTACGCAGCTGAACGACAATGCCGTCCAAGTCGTACTGCAAGTCGACGGCATGGTTGGCTTGTTGGACTGTAGTGGGGAAAAGCGGAACGTTGAGATCTTCGTCTCTGAGAAAGCCTTCCACAAAACGGTGCGCAAAGAAGTTGTCGAGTAGATTTTTTGTGTTTTCCTCCGACGAGCCGCTGAACAGGTAACTGTACAGGTAATCCAATTCTTCCTCTGAATAGTCCATGATCTGAAACAGTTAGAAAAAGAGTCGATTAAGTTAGGGTCAGGGCCGTTAGCCAAACGCAAAACTCGAAGGTCCCATGAAAAGGAACGAGTGCTCATCGAAGAGGCGAGAAAAAAATGTCACGTGGAATAAAATCGATGGAATAGGTGTAAAACAGAACCATCGTCGGGAGTTAAAAAGTAAATTATTTTTATTGTACTAATTATTTTTATTGTAATTATTTTTCTTGTACTACCCATCGATGTGTAAAATGTTCAATACCAATGGTAACCATTTACAATTGAATTATTCATTCAATAGAAAAACTATTTGGAGAAAAGGTTTTAAAATTCAAAGGGTCATTTTTTTTTTTTAACTCATTTAAAATAGCGTATTTTATTTCTGTTTGTGCATTGCTGCAACCATTAGCTGCCAATATTCGAGCAGAATGTTATATCTACGTGAAAATAAGGTTGGTGAATTATGAATTATGAAGCAGGACCATTACGCCTGCTGACGCCCACCAACGTCTCGATATTCAAATTTGGTGTTTATACCAACCAGAGCATGTGAGCGGAGTGGAGCAGGGAGTGGAAGATAGTAGCAGGGAGCGGAGCGGCTCATATTCCTCGGTGAGCGCCTTTCTGCAGATTCCGCTCCGCTCGCTCGGTCCGCTCGGGGTCGCTCGCTCGCTCAACCCAGAATTCCCTGAACATCAAAGTTAAGGAGGAAGGAGGCCTAGACCTAATCGAAAGGAGGTGTGGAGAAACTGAGTTAGCAAATATTTATTTTGTGTTTGTTCGTAGGCTACTTTGTTTTGGGGTAAAAAAGAACTTTGAAAAAAATCGCGTCATAGGGTTAATGAACATCGCGACGCGTCCATGCTGCCGTGAGCGCAGTTTAGATGATTAATAATGCGACGCCCGCTTTCCTCTCAGTAACAAAAACACACAACAAATATGAAAAAGCGTCTGATCTAATCATCGCGATGTGGAGATGTTTGACCAGCTCTGCGATTCAGCACTCTCCAGTCAAGTCACGTCACGTTTATTTATAGTCTACCACTTTACAATATAGCTTACTGCTTTAAAGCTACAAATATCACAACTATCTATAGGCCAACTTTAATTGAGACGTGTATTCAAGAACTTTATCAAAACAGAAAGACATTGTTTCGGCCTCCAAGACCGTTCGTTTGTTACGCACGCGACGTTTTATGGTTTTCTTCTCACGGAGGCCTATTAAATCCAGGCAACTGGTTGATGAAACATTGATTAAAATTAAGATACAAATTGTACAAAACGAAATTCACTTTAAAGAAAGACTTTCTACAAAACAAAACTTAATGAAGTGGTCCAAATCATGTCTGACGCACTGCATGTCTCGCAATAGATCACACATCTTAGTGTCTTACTCGTGCTGTTCACTTTTCATAATCAACAGATGAAATTACAAATATATATATATATATTATATATATATTTTATAATAACTTAAATATGAATCTAAATGAGCTATGTTTTCTTTAATCCTGTTCAACGAACGCGCGCCGCGCTCGGATGGATTTTCCCGGAATGACAGCGGAAGCAACTCCGTCATGTTTGGTCATAAAGATTAGTGAAAAAACAACTACAAAGGGTCTACTTTTATTTGTGTACACTCATAATAACATCAAGACCTTGTGTTTTTGTAAAAATAAAGAAAACAAACGTGCGCTTTCCACCAGAATCTTTCTAAAACTCAAAAATGAACTGAAACTCAGCGAATAGCCTTACACAATCAGGAAACATACGTCTAAAGAAATAATAAAGCAAATATTTAAAACAAATATTTTCCTGCAATGTAGCCTACTAAATCTGTATGAAATTAAAGATGCAGTTTGCCTAGCTCAGCTAGTTATCATTAATGTGATCACACCCTCGCGCAGAGCGCGAAGGGTCGAGCTGTCCTCACCGCACTGCTTCCACCCGAGGCCTCTACGCCACTGTCCGTCATTTCTGCAAATCAAATCAAATATGAATAACCCGATACAAAATTATGACAATGACATAATGCATCAGATAAAAGGTAGTTACAAAAAAAAAGTTATCATGGAGTTAGGATGGATGGATGGATGAGTTTGCTAATTATCCTATTGCATGAGGTGTACCGATGGATTAGTCGGGGTTAATTTGCAGTGGATCTATATTTCACCCTCATTAATAGATATTAATAGTCATAGTTTTCAAAACTCCAGCCTTCTTCATCACAAAATAGGTGTCATTTGAAAGCTTAGAGTTTGAATTTCACAATGAATGTAAGCACTTTGAATACATCCTAAGTACTGCAGAGTGGTTTACTGAAAAGAAAAATAAAAAATAAAAAAAAAAATAATAATATATATATATATATATATATATATATATATATATATATATATATATATATATATAATTTATCTCCCATGTACGCCAATGTGTCAAAAGCATCATATACAACACATGATTATCTGAGCCATGTCATTTGACACGTCGAATGCAACTAGCATCATTGTTTTGGGCCTTGACTAATCCCGAGTGATTTGTATGTGCGTCAAACCTAACAAAAGAGCAAAATGTTAACCCATAAATGATGCAGCACTTATGCCACGTTTCGGTTCCTAACGTCATGCACTGATTGGGCATCGTTATTTACAGCAGATTCTCATGATTAACATGAGCGCAACATCATCATAATCCAATGAAGCGACCGCGTGGCATTGATCATGCAACTACGACACACAAAATCCCACATAGCTAAATTAAAACGTAGCTATCAAGTAGCATTTCAGCATAGAAGTTCATGAAACATGCCTAGATTGTGGGAAACGGGCTGGCACATTATCACTTACAGTGAATGCTCCCGATTGAAATGAGTCCGAGACTGAGGAACGCGTTGATCGAGTGACTCCACGTGCAAGTGAGTTTAAAAAAAAAAAAAGAAAGAATACCCACTAGGGGGCGTTTTGCTAATTATCTTATTGCATGAGGTGTACCGAATGGATTAGTCGGGGTTAATTTGCAGTGGATCTATATTTCACCCTCATTAATAGATATTAATAGTCATAGTTTTCAAAACTCCAGCCTTCTTCATCACAAAATAGGTGTCATTTGAAAGCTTAGAGTTTGAATTTTCACAATGAATGTAAGCACTTTGAATAATCCTAAGTACTGCAGAGTGGTTTTACTGAAAAGAAAAGAAAAAAAAAATAATAATAATATATATATATATATATATATATATATATATAATTTTCTCCCATGTACGCCAATGTGTCAAAAGCATCATATACAACACATGATTATCTGAGCCATGTCATTTGACACGTCGAATGCAACTAGCATCATTGTTTTGGGCCTTGACTAATCCCGAGTGATTTGTATGTGCGTCAAACCTAACAAAAGAGCAAAATGTTAACCCATAAACTGATGCAGCACTTATGCCACGTTTCGGTTCCTAACGTCATGCACTGATTGGGCATCGTTATTTACAGCAGATTCTCATGATTAACATGAGCGCAACATCATCATAATCCAATGAAGCGACCGCGTGGCATTGATCATGCAACTACGACACACAAAATCCCACATAGCTAAATTAAAACGTAGCTATCAAGTAGCATTTTCAGCATAGAAGTTCATGAAACATGCCTAGATTGTGGGAAACGGGCTGGCACATTATCAAAAAAAAAAACTTACAGTGAATGCTCCCGATATGAAATGAGTCCGGAAGACTGAGGAAGCGCGTTGATCGAGTGACTCCAAAAACCGTTGTTTGTCAAGTGAGTTTTAAAAAAAAAGAAAGAATACCCACTAGGGGCGCGTTTGCTAATTAATCCTATTGCATGTTTGAGGTTTAGGTACCTAGGGGTCAGTCGGGGTTAATTTGCAGTGGATCTATATTTCACCCTCATTAATAGATATTAATAGTCATAGTTTTCAAAACTCCAGCCTTCTTCATCACAAAATAGGTGTCATTTGAAAGCTTAGAGTTTGAATTTCACAATGAATGTAAGCACTTTGAATACATCCTAAGTACTGCAGAGTGGTTTACTGAAAAGAAAAAGAAAAAAAAATAATAATATATATATATATATAATATATATATATATATATAATTTTCTCCCATGTACGCCAATGTGTCAAAAGCATCAATACAACACATGATTATCTGAGCCATGTCATTTGACACGTCGAATGCAACTAGCATCATTGTTTTGGGCCTGACTAATCCCGAGTGATTTGTATGTGCGTCAAACCTAACAAAAGAGCAAAATGTTAACCCATAAAACTGATGCAGCACTTATGCCACGTTTCGGTTCCTAACGTCATGCACTGATTGGGCATCGTTATTTACAGCAGATTCTCATGATTAACATGAGCGCAACATCATCATAATCCAATGAAGCGACGCCGCGTGGCTTGATCATGCAACTACGACACACAAAATCCCACATAGCTAAATTAAAACGTAGCTATCAAGTAGCATTTCAGCATAGAAGTTCATGAAACATGCCTAGATTGTGGGAAACGGGCTGGCACATTATCACTTACAGTGAATGCTCCCGATTGAAATGAGTCCGAGACTGAGGAACGCGTTGATCGAGTGACTCCACGTGCAAGTGAGTTTTAAAAAAAAGAAGAATACCCACTAGGGGGCGTTTGCTAATTATCCTATTGCATGAGTGTTGAGGTGTAGGTACCTTAGGGGTCAGTCGGGGTTATGGGTTAGTTAGTTAATTTGGGTGAACCGGTGTATAGTAAGAGGGTGTGTCACCCGGAGGTGAAGGCCCAAAACCGGAAAGGCCTAAAAGGTCAATAGGCTATATCTGAATTGTATCTAAACATGGGTGTGTCACACACACACACACACACACACACACACACACACACACACACACACACACATATGTTTGTTTTGCTATCAAAGTGAGGACATTCCATAGGGTCATGGTTTTTTGTACTGTACAAACTGTACATTCTGTTCCCTTACACTACTCTTACTCCTAAACCTACCCATCACAGAAAACATTCTGCATTTTTACATTTTTAATTAAACATTTGAAATGTGGCCATGCCCAGTCAAAAGTCACAGAACAGCTCATTTCCATCCGAGTGTGAATTTCTGCTAAGGTTTCCGCATCCATAGCAGTTTCTAACACATGCAATTGAAAGTGTTGTCCACTAGAGGGCGACTATGGCCTATGTTAGGGGTAGGGTTAGGGTTTGGGGTTAGGGTTAGGGGTAGGGTTGGGTTAGGGGGTTAGGGGTTGGGTTGGGTTAGGGTTAGCGGGTTAGGTTGGGTTGGGTTTAGGGTTAGGG
>CM074311.1:10097707-10132975 GCA_037194245.1 Opsariichthys bidens | reverse complement strand
CAGAGTCTGCAGAAAAGACACACTTTTATATTTATTCAGGTCAAACAATAAGACTTTCATTCAAGATGAGACTGTCGCTGAAGTGGGCGTCTAAAATCCAGAAGGCGGCATGTTATTGAGTAACTTATTTAGAATTATAAGTACATTACTTCCCGCCCGCTGGCGATGAATGTAATCTGAAACGTACTATCATTTTGCCATGTTCCTATCGTAAGCAAAACTTCAAAATCTCGCAGAAGAAGAAAGCAGAAGTTTCATCGGTACTCTCTTGACATACAGTGGATTGCCCTTTTATTAGTCAGAGAAGCATTCGATTTCACACGCAGCGTTTCTGTGTTATTTTACTGTTATAGTAAAAGGGTTAAAATCCCCAGCCCTTGAGTTGTTCATTGTTCTTAGTGGCAAAGAAGAAAGGTCTTTAAAACTACAATGATGTTTAATAATTAACACCTGTCACTCACACGAGATCCACCAAATAGCAAACCAACAACCATCCAATCCACTCCCCACGAGACACATTCAAGCCCCGCCCCACATGTGTTCTGGTTTGAGGAGGGTTTTTCGCTGGATATACGACACGAATAGAGGAGACTAGTGCAATTACCATTTCATGTGACTTAAAACAAATACATAGACGCGGATTAACAACAACACAATAAAAAACTGGTCTTACCTTTAGAATCCCAGTTCTCGGCACAGGGCCACTTCTTTCTTCAGGAGACGCACCGGGCAACCCGGGCAATGGCTGCAGTGACTCAAAGCTCCAGATGTATTGCAGGATGATGAGCAAGTTCCCATAAAACCACCATGAATGGAAGGAGGTTGATCATTGAATATTCCTCCACGGTCCCTCTCCATCCTCAGGAGTGACTCGACCAGATGAGGAAGACGGAAGGTCAGTGCCAGCTCACGCGTACGTGATGATCCACGCTGGGACAAACGCTGAATGTTTACTCTAACATAAAATTGTAAAAAAAAACAACAACTCAAATGTGAAAGGTACTAGAGCGCAAACAAGCAGAAATACAAAAATCACAACAGAATATTATTTGATATGGCTTGATGTTCTATCAGTGTTTTTGGCTTCTCCGACCGTGTGGTAGGTTGTGTGGTGAACTGATAGCCGAGCCGGACGATTGCGTACATGTTGCTTGTTTTTCATGCAGGTGCTGATATGCAATCAATGAACTAGACATAATAACTACTGATTCTTTGCAACGGAATGAATCAATTAATATGTAAGAATATAGCTGCACATACTCCACATTTTCTTTGGTTTTGCAAAAATTTTAGTAAAAAGCGCATGTATAAAATAAAGGTGAAATGACTTGATGTATTTAAATGAATGGAAGCTCATGTGAAGGATCGACACATCACATCTCAAAAGACATCTCCAGCAGGTGACCTCTCGTTTTGCACGAACCCAAAGAGGGAAAGTTTGCGCTACGACTGGTACAACATTTACCCAGTCCTGTGCGGGTCTGTCATGGGTAATGACCAAATTGGCCACCTACGGAGAGCAGGTGCGGGCGGTCCGAACGCCTGGCCACTGAAGGGGATGTGCCCGTCACGCAGAACTCACCATCATGGCGATGAGGGCTCAGATGTAGCCTCTGCTTCGATGATTGGAAACCTGAAGGCCTTCACCGCCGAGTTCCAACGACGAACAACACCAAGCCGCCCTGAGGAACCTCGCGAGAGTTCCACGTACGTCGAGTCCATTCCTTGTAAACAAACACACGCAGTCCATTTTGCTCTGAAAAAAGAAACGTGTACCTCTAAAAAAAAAAGAGGTAAGATTCTCAAAACACTGAGAATCAATCTAATATCGGGAAGTCCTTGAACATGAACGGGAGCTTCGCCTTGCCATTTATCTGGAAAATCTGGACAGGCCATTTTCAAGATTGTAGAGAAAAGCCATATTTAGGGATTTAGAATGCTTATGTGGATCGGAATCCTTTTTTTTTTTTTTCTTTTCTACATATTTTACACACAGCATCACACCACCAACATCTTCATCAGTATGTTTTAATGTAAAATATATTCGATACATCCCTAAACCAGAGAGAAATTTAATATTTAGAGGCAAAATTGTGCAAGATTGTTTTTCAGAGGAATATCATTTCAATTCATTTGACCATTGCCAATCTTTTTACTTTAATAATAAATTGTAGATATTTTACAATTTATGATATGTATATATATATGATTGTGTGTGGTGATGTGTGTGTGTGTGATGTGTGTGTAAATAGTTTTTGCAAAGTTATTTGAATCCACTTGGAATGTTTTATAAAGGAAAATGGTTTTTTCTTTGGGGAAAAAAAACAAAACAGTCTTAGTCAGTTTTTTTCAGGTCATCGTTTGGCTGAACTTTCACCCCCATAAACTCTAAGCCCACCCATTTTTGGACTCCACGAGCCCGTTGTTTGTGGTCCACAGGACGGGGTATAGGTAGAGGCAGACGTACGTGGATCGGGCTCGGGTCGGCCTGGCTGAGTATAATTGCGGGGTTGTAGTACGAGCTCCACCGGGGCTTGGGTCCGTTTCTCTGCGTGAGCGACACCGACGTGAAAGTCCAGCGAGGCACTCCGTTTGGACGTGACGAATCAACACCTGAGAGGGTTTCAGAAGCACTGTAAACCGTTCACTGTATTCCACTGCTTTACATGACTGTAAAAACAGAAGGTGACGTTTGAAAACATCAGACCTCGGTGCGAGCTGTAGCCATCTTGTGTGGTGAGCAGCTGAAAAACACAAAAGAAAATCTTCATGAATGACGACTCACAGCAGGGGACAGATTTGTGGTGCGACATGTTTACTACACAAGCAGAGCATTTTACTTTTCTGGAATGGGGAGATTGTCACAGTAAAAAGTGAAGAGGGAGTGATATGGAGCACTTGAGTTGGTTTGACAGCGAGGATGCGGCAGACGCTCACGTTTCTCTCATTTTACTTGTGCGACAGTGTGCCATCCGACCACCAGCTGCCGCTTCCTGTCTGCAGTGTAAAACGGCATTTATTGCCGGTTTTACAGGAGATTCTGGCTCCTCTCCCTCCCTCATTACGGGGCCTCTCCCTCGCTCTCTTTGGGAACCTCGCTGACGAGGAAGGACGTCCAGTTCCATTATATGGTGTTTCCACCACTAATGTACCGTCCATTATTATATACATTGAAATGTCTCGTTTAACTCAAAGTGCCCCTGTTGTGCTCTTTCAGGGGGGACAAGTGACCAGAGCTGCTCGTCGAGGCGTCAAAGCTCTGCAAACGATCAAAAAGTAAAAGGAGGGTTTTTTGTCTCCTGACACAGAAAGAAGTGATCCTGAAATAACTCAAACAAACGGAGTTCGTCTCACTTCCTGCTGGGATTACAAAACACACGCAGGTTTGTCACTCATTTGCATATCTGCTCTTGATTGGCTGAACAGCGACTCTTTGCCCCGCCCTCGATCGCTAGTTTGCGTCTGAGCCTGGAAGAGTTTGCTTCGTGTTGTTTTTTTTTTGATACGGGAAAACCGACGCCATCGTTACTGTTCGAATCGCTGTCAATCAAGATTCAGATATGATAATGAGCGTTCGGTTTCTGACCAATCAGAGCAGAGCGTCTCTCAGAAAGGCGGAGCTTAGAGAGACGAATCTTTGATGGAAGCGTTTCAGACTCTGAGAGAAAAGAGCTGATGCTGCAGCGGATATTACGAGGACATTACAGTGTTTTTTGATCTTGGATGAATGTGACCCTGTTGTAGGAGAAAACAAAACTAATGACATAATAGGGACACTTTCCAATATGAGGGATAGGGACAACATAAATCAGTGTTCAAAACTTATTTTAACTTCATAATCAGATCGAAACAGAATAAAAACTCAGAGTGTAATCTGACCACGTCTTCTGACTCCTGCAGCCACAGGCGGATGAGTGTGGCCAGAGTGTAATACAGCACCAGGAGCATGATGGGACTGACGAAGTGGGGTTATGCCACGGCAGGTCAGGGTTCACTCTGAACATCCAGGTGTGGGAGCCAGTCCGTCAGGACCACAGGAGATATGGCCAAACAGACTGAGGAAAAAAAACAGCAAAACACAGCAGATTTTACCATGAGACAGTAAAGATGTTACAGAGTCATAATGACATATAAATATATATATATATAATCAGGGTTGAGGAGAAACGAAACACAATGTGAGTCACTGTGTTTGATTTGAAATGGGTGGTAATCAGATTACAGTGTGATTACTTTGAGTTTTAATGTCATTTAAACAGCGATTGGTGATTCTCTGACTCTGACCGTCTGAAAAAGACCAGTTCAGTTTCATGTTTTCCACTGTTTTCATTTTATAATTCACTCGTCACTGTGACTTTTTCTCACTATTTGTTTTTTCCCTCACAGTTTGTGAGTTTGTGTTTCACAATTCTGACTTCTTTTTCTCACAATTACAAGATTTAAACTCACAATTACAAGTTATAAAGTCAAAATTGGAGATATAAACTTGCAATACTGACTTTTTTTCTTGCAATTGTGAATTTAGTATGAGTTTATATCTCATAATTCTGACTTTATAACTCACAATTGCAACTTTATATCACGCTATTCTGAGGGAAAAAGTCATAATTGTGAGATAAAAACTCACAATGACCTTTTTTGTGTTTGTTTCACACTTATTAGTATTCCAAAGTATTCTAAAGTATTTAGATGAAGTGACTAAACTTGAGTAATGTAACGAAATACGTTACAAATGACTTTTTAAAGCATGTATTTTGTAATCTGTAGTGAAATACATTTTAAAAGTAACCCACCCAGCGCCGTACATATATATAAATATATAAGGTTCAGTGCATTTATTAAAATAATAATAAAAAACTGAAATGATCTGGAAAGGCAAAATAAGATCATCACCCAATCAAAAAGCACCTAACTGAATGTTCAACAGAGAACAACTGTAAGAGACGAGCTGCTAATTCACTCCAGATTTCCCAAGGTTAAGCTTGTTTATTTTCCCTTTTTTACTTCCTCTCTTTCAGCGGAACCAAAATTGGACAGCTAAGGAAGAAAATAACAGCAGATGCCTATTTAACAGGGTATAAAAGTGAAAAAAGTTGTAAAAGAGAAAACAGAAGTACAAGAACACTCAACAGCTCTTCGTTCCCAAATAAAACGTTGTAATTTGAGGCAGGAGTGTCATTCCATACACAGTATATATATATATAGATGATGAAATCAATAAACGGTAACTTCTCGCAGCTAAAACCCTCTGAAAATGTATTAGGTGACAAACACAAGCTCACTGGTTTTTATAGCTCTGGTGCTGTTAGTTAAATGACTGCGGTTTGCCAGATGTTCGTTTCGCAGCTACCTCACGCCATAGAGAAAATATGAAGTCAGAATATTTCGCCTTTCATGAATCATCCAAACCCGAGGCGTGACGTCCAAGTCCGACGACCACGGCTGAAAATAACGAGTTTCAGTGCAGAAACGTTGCTGGATAGAGCTGCTATTTATAATGCGGCCAATTCATAATAAACACAATGTTAAGTAGAAAAAGGTGCTATGACTCCAGATGAGAAAATCATAAAGATCTTTCATCTCAACGGAGCAGAAAAACTCCAGTGTCTCTGTCAGAAGAGATCTCAGCACAGCCTTACCCTTCATTTCCAGAGGGCCAAATGTTATGACGTATGATATCTAAATGAATTTCATAGCTTTATATTCTTAATGCATGTCAATTTTTGCATTATTATTTCCCCCCAAAAATAAAAAATAGGCAATGAGGGTACACTACTGTTCAAAAGTCTCTTCTGCTCACCAAACTTTAGAAAACAGTGAAAAATTATTCCAGTGTAAATCATCAGTTTGTACAGGATTTAGCCGTTTCTTTCTCAATCAGAAACCTGAGAAAAACATCAGGACCAAAACAAAGACAGTCTCATGAACAGCTCAATCCACTCTGGCTGCGCTCTGAGGACGTGGAGATGCCAGAGAAGAATGCTAATTTAGCAAAGCCAGAGATTAGAACCAAATGGTTTTCTGTTGGTTTGTCTGCTGGCGCAACTACCGCTTGATTATAGCGTGAAAGACTCGATGGGACGTGTCATATTTCACCAGAACTGTACTGTTTACAGGTTTGGCTCAGTTTGATTTGTTTTTTAAAGAAATTAATCGTTTTTTTTTTCACCGAGGATTCATTAAATTGATCAAAAGTGACTTTACAAACTTCACAAAATAGATTTCTGTTACAAATAAATGCTGAACTTTTGAGCTCTCTATTCATCAAAGAATCCTGAAAAATGAAACGAATGACCGTTTCCACGCAAATATGACAGTTTTCAACGCTGATAATAATCATAAATCACATCAGAATTGATCATGAAGGATCGTGTGACTCCTGAAGACTGGAGGAATGATGCTGAAAATTCAGGAATAAATGACACTGTACTATATATTCACATAGAAAAACACATGATTTACATTAGAATAATATTTCACTGTTTTACTGTATTTTTGGTCAAATAAATTCAGCTTTGATCACTGGATATAAATGACACTGTACTATATATTCACATAGAAAACACATGATTTACATGAGAATAATATTTCACTGTTTTACTGTATTTTTGATCAAATAAATTCAGCTTTGATCACTGGATATAAATGACACTGTACTATATATTCACATAGAAAGCCAGTTCATTCTCTGTGGTTGAACGAAGGGTTTGATTAAGCATATTTCTTGGCTTTTTTCTTTTATTCTTCTCCCACACATTGTATTTGTGAAGGTAGCAGGATTCCTTCTCTCACGTGTGTGTGTGTTTTGGCTCGGGTCGTTTCGTATCCAGTCCGTGTGTTTTCTGAGCCGGGTTCAAACCTCATCTGACATGTCTGCAGTATCTGAGTCTTTTATAGAGGCTTTGAAAGCGTATGAGGTTTTCAGGATGTGGATTCACCCCAAAAGAGTGGAGTAACAATTCTAAAACGGGACGTCCAGAGGTCAGAATGATGTTTATTTGCAGTGTTCGGTTGGTTTTGGCATTTTGAGAGAACATCAGAGAGGACGCAACAAACAGCGACGCGTTCAGAGCCTGCCGTTCTAGCGTTTGTGTTCTGTTGTCAGCCTCGCGTTCGGGGGCGACGTTCGCAACGCATTTTAACGAGACGCAGCGGTCTGGTGTCCGGCGCTGACGGGTCTTCTGCTGCCGTCGAGGAACATTAGTGTCAGAATAACACGGCCTCCATCCAGACTCCATTTAGAGGAATTGCATCTACGTTACTCAAAGGCTTTTTTGAGTCACCGTTGATTGTTTTTTCTCGTTCTCTCACATGCAGCGCTCCCTGAAACCAGCTGTGTAATTTAAGCGCAGGCCAAGAGCGTCCCGTCGTAACGAGAACCACCTGGACTCTCTGAGGCCGCCGGCACCAGAACCACGTCTCCGTGGCTTCACTCTTCAACCCGAAGCATCTAGATTTGCCGGCGGGAAAACTGATGGAATGGGATGGATGGTCATTAAACAGCATCACAGCCCAAATGTTCATTAGAGTGAGGATGTCTCTTGTAATGAACACAATCCGTCCAGGATTTATTGGTCCATCAGAGAGAGGACAGTGGGGCAGTGTTACCGTGAGCACGTTCAATTTCAATGCTCAAATCCCTTAAATATTAGATTATTCTTAACTGAACCCCATTTTTGGGGGGTTGAATCTTGATAATTATTATAATAATACAAAGACGCAAATAACAAACAGTAGAACAACTACAATATAAGAAATAAACCAAAACGTGCCGCTGCAGAAGGTCCAGTTTAATACACAGTTCACATCCCACAAACTGGAAGTTTTATCCAAATATAAAAACATTAGAGTAGAGTTTGAGATTGCAGGGTGTTTCCTGGAGCTCAGCGCTGGGCGCACGCCACCGACAACACTGAACTAAATCAAGATTTCTGAAGGCAAAGTGAATATTGACTCTTTGCATCAAACTTCTCGAAATAGAGTCTGAATGCGTCGGCTTGTAGGTCGTCTGAGATGCAAACAGAGCAACACTGCCACCTCAAAGATTCGACGAGGAGCTGAACACGTCTCTGAGACGGAGCGGTCTCTTTTCAAGGGTTAGTTCACCCAAAAATATTACAAAGCGACACGAAGATACTTTTTGTGCGCCAAAAACACAAAATACGACTTTATTCAACAATATCTAGTGATGGGTGATTTCATTATGAATGAATGATTGAATGAATGAATGAATGAATGAATGAATGAACGAATGAATGATTTGATTGATTGAATGAATGAATGAATGATTGATTGAATGAATGATTGATTGATTGAATGAATGATTGATTGAATGAATGCTTGATTGAACGACACGAACGATTGATTGATTGATCGATTGATCGATTGAATGATTGAATCAATGAATGAATGATTGATTGATTGAATGAATGATTGAATGAATGCTTGATTGAACGAACGAATGATTGATTGATTGAATGAATGATTGAATGAATGCTTGATTGAACGAACGAATGATTGAATGAATGAACGGACGAATGAATGAATGATTGAATGAACGAATGAATGATTGAATGAATGAATGATTGATTGAATGAATGATTGAATGAATGCTTGATTGAACGAACGAACGATTGATTGATCGATTGAATGATTGAATCAAATGAATGAATGATTGATTGATTGAATGAATGATTGAATGAATGCTTGATTGAACGAACGAATGATTGATTGATTGAATGAATGATTGAATGAATGCTTGATTGAACGAACGAATGATTGAATGAATGAACGGACGAATGAATGAATGATTGAATGAACGAATGAATGATTGAATGAATGATTGATTGATTGAATGAATGATTGAATGAATGCTTGATTGAACGAACGAATGATTGATTGATTGAATGAATGATTGAATGAATGCTTGATTGAACGAACGAATGATTGAATGAATGAATGAACGGACGAATGAATGAATGATTGAATGAACGAATGAATGATTGAATGAATGAATGATTGATTGAATGAATGATTGAATGAATGCTTGATTGAACGAACGAACGATTGATTGATTGATTGATTGAATGATTGAATCAATGAATGAATGAATGATTGATTGAATGAATGATTGAATGAATGCTTGATTGAACGAACGAATGATTGATTGATTGAATGAATGATTGAATGAATGCTTGATTGAACGAACGAATGATTGAATGAATGAACGGACGAATGAATGAATGATTGAATGAACGAATGAATGATTGAATGAATGAATGATTGAATGAATAAATGAATGATTGATTGATTGAATGAATGAATTAATGAACGAACGAAGAATGAATGAATGAATGATTGAATGAACGAATAAATGATTGAATGAACGAATGAATGATTGAATGATTGAATGATTGATTGAATGAATGAATGAATGAATGGCTGCGTCCGAAAGCTTGTGCAGCTGATTGTTGCGTCGCTGCCCCATCAGGTGACGACTCTGACCTGATTACAGCGACTGGCGTCTGGTGTCGATCTGAACCACGTCAACCTGTCGTTAAAGTCATTAAGATGTCACATGACAAATTAGCACGAGTGACCCATCAGCCAGCAGACAGACGCTCACGCAGGATTCCCCGCTCGCCGGATCGTCTAATTGAATTTTCCTTTTGTGTTTCGTTCTCCGTCAGCAGCGTAATCTCATTGGTCACGGTAAGGGATCCGGCTGCGTGCGGCTCGAACCCACGTATGTCGAGACGTAAACCTTGTATGTGTAAAACAAGCAACAACATGAATCAAAGCATTTACCTGCTTGAACGAAGATCACAGGAGTAACGGCCGGCCTTGACACGACGCTTTAAAAAAAGACACCGTGTTCTTGAGAATCACCTTCATCACATACTGCAGTTTGATGAATGACTCATCGCTGCACCTCATTATTGTGTTAAATTCACGTTCCTCGTCATCTTGAATCAGAATCTCTTCTCTGATGACGAGGGCGGGGGCCACCTGTCACTCACATGAGATCCACCAATAGCAAAACCACCACCATCCAATCCACTCCCCACAGACACAATCAAGCCCCGCCCACATGTGTTCTGTGTGTGGTTTGAGGAGCGTTTCACAATAGAGAAGAAAACACCAGCTCAACTTCTGTTCCACACTTTAAACCCCGGCTTTGAAAGCTAACAGGCCGTCGTCTCACCTGGCGTAACTGTTTTCCGGGCGGAACGGCCTCTTGGAAGAACTGGAACTGGTAGAGGTAGAGCATGATGAGGTGTCCAGCGCTGAAGATGGCCATGAGGACGCACAGACAGCTGAAGAGGAGCGGGTCGAACGTGCGGCAGAAAGACCACCAGGTGCACAGACCCAGGAAGGTGAAGAAAAAATACACGATGGAGGTCAAAGATGGCAGCATCATACCTGGAACAGAGGCAGAGAAAAATCATTCGCATGCTGAGATGAGATTCCAGTGACAAACGATTGGTCTGTTCACACCAGACGCGACTATGAGATGAGACAACGTTAAACAAAAATCACAGCCAATCAGAAGAGCGCGTGGGCGGAGTCTCTCCGTAAGCGCACTGCACTCGCAAACAAATCGATCAAAAATCACAGCCAATCAGAAGAGCGCGTGGGCGGAGTCATGCATTTAGTTTTTTTCGACTCCGATTGGTGGAATTGTCTGTAAAGCATCATGGGAAATGTAGTTTTTCACCAGGAATTCAGCTGATAGGTTCACCATTTCAAAAAAAATAAGCTGAAATAATGTTATTTATTTCGATTTTTCAGGGAAGCTTTGTATTTAACCATCTAAATAAAACATGTCGACTCTAATCGGTATTTGGTGTCATTGTTTAGTGTAATAAGGGCTTTATCTGCTGGATGTTCATATTCCTCTATGTTTGAGCGTAGGGATGTAAACACACACTTGAGCTTGTATTTATCTCCAGCGTATAAATGACCGCTGCTGTATCGATCGCATGTCGTGAGTGATGTCGGTCTCAACGCGACCCACCTGTGAGGCCCAATAATATGGTTATGACTACTTTTCCTGCAGTCGTAATCAGATTGCCAATGATTTCTTTGAGTTTGGACGCCACGTCTGCTATTTGCCGCAGGATCCTCATTTTGGTGCTTTCTTCACCGTCGGCCTCCTCGAGTTCTGCATCCTCCGCGTCCACTTCCTCCTCCACAGGAAGTGCGCAGTCTTCATCGCCCAGCTCGAAGTCCTCGAACAGCAGCTCGTCCTCCAGCTCCTGCTTCTCACTTTTCTTTTCTTCTTCTTCATCCTCCTTTTCTGAAAATAAGACGCCGGATGTTTATTATGAATCATAAGCAAATCTGAAGCAGCACCACTGATTTCAACACTGATAATAATCATAAATCATATCAGAATGATTTCTGAAGGATCATGTGACTCTGAAGACTGGAGGAATGATGCTGAAAATTCAGGAATAAATGACACTGTACTATATATTCACATAGAAAACACATGATTTACATGAGAATAATATTTCACTGTTTTACTGTATTTTTGATCAAATAAATTCAGCTTTGATCACTGGATATAAATGACACTGTACTTATATTCACATAGAAAACACATGATTTACATTAGAATAATATTTCACTGTTTTACTGTATTTTTGATCAAATAAATTCAGCTTTGATCACTGGATATAAATGACACTGTACTATATATTCACATAGAAAACACATGATTTACATTAGAATAATATTTCACTGTTTTACTGTATTTTAGATCAAATAAATGCAGCTTTGATCACTGGATATAAATGACACTGTACTATATATTCACATAGAAAACACATGATTTACATGAGAATAATATTTCACTGTTTTACTGTATTTTTGATCAAATAAATTCAGCTTTGATCACTGGATATAAATGACACTGTACTATATATTCACATAGAAAACACATGATTTACATTAGAATAATATTTCACTGTTTTACTGTATTTTTGATCAAATAAATTCAGCTTTGATCACTGGATATAAATGACACTGTACTATATATTCACATAGAAAACACATGATTTACATTAGAATAATATTTCACTGTTTTACTGTATTTTAGATCAAATAAATGCAGCTTTGATCACTGGATATAAATGACACTGTACTATATATTCACATAGAAAACACATGATTTACATGAGAATAATATTTCACTGTTTTACTGTATTTTTGATCAAATAAATTCAGCTTTGATCACTGGTTATAAATGACACTGTACTATATATTCACATAGAAAACACATGATTTACATTAGAATAATATTTCACTGTTTTACTGTATTTTTGATCAAATAAATTCAGCTTTGATCACTGGATATAAATGACACTGTACTATATATTCACATAGAAAACACATGATTTACATTAGAATAATATTTCACTGTTTTACTGTATTTTAGATCAAATAAATGCAGCTTTGATCACTGGATATAAATGACACTGTACTATATATTCACATAGAAAACACATGATTTACATGAGAATAATATTTCACTGTTTTACTGTATTTTTGATCAAATAAATTCAGCTTTGATCACTGGATATAAATGACACTGTACTATATATTCACATAGAAAACACATGATTTACATTAGAATAATATTTCACTGTTTTACTGTATTTTTGATCAAATAAATTCAGCTTTGATCACTGGATATAAATGACACTGTACTATATATTCACATAGAAAACACATGATTTACATTAGAATAATATTTCACTGTTTTACTGTATTTTAGATCAAATAAATGCAGCTTTGATCACTGGATATAAATGACACTGTACTATATATTCACATAGAAAACACATGATTTACATGAGAATAATATTTCACTGTTTTACTGTATTTTTGATCACATAAATTCAGCTTTGATCACTGGATATAAATGACACTGTACTATATATTCACATAGAAAACACATGATTTACACTAGAATAATATTTCACAATATTTGATCAAATAAACAGTCACGATGAGCAGAAGAGACTTTTTAAAAAATCTTACCAGCCTCAAACTGGTATTATATATTCATAGAACATTTAAACACTCATAAAAGGCCCGCGCCGGTCAGAAAGGTCCAGTGTTGTGTGTGTTACGAACCAGACGCAGATTAAAATCCCAGGTGGACCCTGAACACTGGAATCTCACTGCCAGTGATGTCACATTACATCACCACCCACTTCCTTTTCACAACATTACAGCGCACGGGTAATAAAACACGGGAAAAATCTGAAGAATTCATGTGTTTTGACACACCAAACTTCACTATAAAAACAAAAGACTTTGAATCCACGGCTGTGGTCATTTCTCCCAAGATCCTTTATAAAAGGCATCAGAGAGTGATAATGAAGTTAACACGGGCTAAACGAATCCAGAGAGACTCCACAGGATGAAGGTCTGCCGGCTGATTAAATCGCTCTTTATTCCTCCTCCAGAACAATGAACTACAAGTTTAGAGGGATATACTGTACATATCAGCTAGTTGTCAAAAGCAAACTTTTTCTTTTTCATTTAGTAACTTGACGTACTAAAATAACGAACCCTCTGAATCCGAGGACAGACGGCATGAAGCGGATTGTGTCCAACAGGACTTTTGATCCTATCCATCATTTATAGGCCCTGATATTTGCGTATTAAATATGATTTAGTAGGCTAATATATTCATAAATAGGCATTATACTTATTGTTCAACAGAATTTTACAAACAATGTTAAGTTTCAGTTATGAGCGAATAAAGGTTTTAAAAAGGTTTCCTGTGGGATACAAACATTTACAGACAGATTATGAAAAAAAATGTAAAAATTTAATTCTCAAAATAATGTAATAAGAAAACACTCGACAACTTTTATCTGAAGGCGAGTAGATTTCACTGCTATAAAAATGACAACAACGCAACATTACTAAAAATAACTCAAATTAAAATTCATTCAAAATATTAATAAAAACTGTAACAGATCTAAATGAGACTGAAATCGAGATGACAGAAGATTGATTGTCGGTGACTGTAAAAAGAGTGATAACGCCGTGCCGCGACAAAAACAACAAAATGAAAAAACACAAAATAAATAAAATGAAATCATTTAAAAAAAATAGAATAAAAAATCAAATAAAATCATGAGCCGGAGAATTAGAGTCCTTAAGCGTGAGCAAGAGTGACCGTGACGACATGTGAAGAAGTTAAAGAGCATCTCCGGCACAGATTCAAACAGGTTCTGACGGTCAGAGCAGACTCGTCGGGTCCAGATAAAAACATTTCTCTCTGAGAATTCTTCCAGCTTCAGGGTCAGTGGAGGAACTCAGGCTGATCGAGAGGTTCGGCGGACCGACTCTCGCGCGGTTACATATACTCCGACTGAACTATCTGAACGAGCCTCGCTTCGCTGGGAAAACGAAAATCTGACCGCTTCCCTCAACTATATTTACCATTTGAGACTCACAGAAACACCCGTTGACCAGTGATGGACAGAAGAGGCTTGAGGCTGTCAAACATTCCCACGTCCCCCGGTTCATTGGATTCATTAGTCACCATGAAATCAAAATGGACTATTCTCTCTCATCACAGAATGTGTCCGTGCGGGACTGATCCGGCACGTCATGTTTTGATGGATTACATGACTGAAAAAATAGTCTGATGTGGACATGATGGAGATTTCCGATCGTTCGTGCTGTCCGTGGTGCTGAAATCAATAACGCCGATCGGCTTGATCCGTTCTGATTCATATCTAATAGATGATTAAATGATGAAATTCAGAAGAGCTTCATTAGTGGGCAAAAGTGACGCGGAGGGATGTTTGTTTTTGTCCTGTCAAAATCAAAACACTGAACTTGATGAAGGTATTGATCAACAAAATTATTTGGCAAAAAAGTCAAACTACAGCTAAAAAAAAAAAAAAAAAAAAAAAGACTGACTACATAATCAGTTATTAATATTTTGCTGGTTCTCTTTTGTTCATCATTTCTTTGTATGACAGCCTGGCCAAAAAGTTTAAAAAATTCATGCATTAAGACGAATAAAACAATAGACTCCAAGCTAAATCTGCAACAATATTTGAATAAAAATGTTCGTTTTTCTAGGCACTATTTTTCTGTCACTTTTGGTCACTACTGCATCGGTCAGGGCTATTTACATAACATTATTTGGTCATTTTGAGATGATTTGCCCCGGTGAACACACGTCCAGCTGTGTCAATCTCTATCAAGTTACCAACAAATTGAAATGTCTGATTTCAAAACTTTCCTGATCAGCCGAAACCGTGACAGAGTTTCTAATTCTGCGGCCCTGAACTGCTAGCCCCGCCCTCTGTCAAATCCTATTGGTCAGAATCTCAGCTCCATTCTCTTTTGATTGGCAGTGACGGTTTCACACTCAGCACAGCGGAGGACATTAACATTCATCTGGGGTTTACAACAAAATAAATGCCATTTTATAAGAATTTATTTTTATTTATTGGATAATAGAAACTAATGATTGGTAACCTAACTAAATAATCAGTCTTCACTGATGTACGTGTGTATCAGAACAATATGAATCTGATGCAGCATCAGTGTGTCGTTCGCTCTGGTGAAGAACTGCTGCTGTTCTGGAGCTCAAAATCACAATAATAATCCTGAAACCACTCGACTTCATCCACACACCTTTAAACACTTACAGCACGGCATTCATTATCTGCCTGTCACCATCCATAAAGGTCTGAGAACTCCAGCAAACTACCTGCCATCCCAGAGCCTGTTCACACTCCGACACAACAACACCGATCCGGAGAGAGGAGAACGCAGGAGAGAACACGGATCAGAGAGAGAAACACAGAGAACGAGAGAGAGGAAAAAGCCATGCTGGGGGAGTTGGTAACTCTAGAACCGCCACCGAAAAAACAACACCGGCAAATGTGTTCCAGATGTGAACCTGCTGAACACACACACTCACACACACACACTCACACTCACACACACTCACACTCACACACACACACACTCACACTCACACTCACACTCACACACACTCACACACACACTCACCTACACACACACTCACTCACACACACACTCACCTACACACACACTCACCTACACACACACTCACACACACACACACACACACACACTCACCTACACACACACTCACACACACACACACACACTCACACTCACCTACACACACACACACTCACTCACCTACACACACACTCACACACACACACACACACTCACCTACACACACACTCACTCACACACACACTCACCTACACACACACTCACACACACTCACACTCACACACACTCACACTCACACTCACCTACACACACACTCACACACACACACACACACACACACACACACCTACACACACACTCACACACACACACACACTCACACACACACACACACACACACACACACTCATACTCACCTACACACACACTCACACACACACACACACACACACACACACACACACACACACACTCATACTCACCTACACACACACTCACACACACTCACACACACACACACATACTCACCTACGAACACACACTCACACTCACACATACACACACACACACACACCTACACACACACACACACACTCATACTCACCTACACACACACTCACACACACACACACACACACATACTCACCTACGAACACACACACACACACACACACACACACACACACACACACGCACACGTTGGAAAGCAAATGCATTGTTAATGGCATTAGGAAACGTGTGTGTGTGTGTGTGTGTGTATGTGTGAGTGTGAGTGTGTGTGTGTATGTGTGAGTGTGTGTGTGTGTGTGTGTGTGTGTAGGTGAGTATGAGTGTGTGTGTGTGTGAGATCACACACTCCAGCCATGAAGCATCACATCCATAACATAAACTTTCTCCGGACAGACTTCAGATCAGCGCTCACGGCGCACAGAGACTCTGATCTCATCAAGAGTTTGAGAAAGACGAACAGGGAAATTAAATTTAATGATTATAAAGAATTAAGACAATTGACTGATCAACTAGACTTTTATATGTTACACATTTTATGCTAACAATTATATTTTTAATCACCAAGGACACATTAAATGAACAATGAAGACATTTATAATGTTTCAAAATATTGCCATTTCAAATAAATGCTTTTATGTATAAAATCATTCTAATAAAATGTATCACATTTACACAAAAATATGACAGTTTTCAACACTGATAATAATCATAAATCACATCAGAATGATTTCTGAAGGATCATGTGACTCTGAAGACTGGAGGAATGATGCTGAACATTCAGGAATAAATGACACTGTACTATATATTCACATAGATGATTTACATTAGAATAATATTTCACTGTTTTACTGTATTTTTGATCAAATAAATTCAGCTTTGATCACTGGATATAAATGACACTGTACTATATATTCACATAGAAAACACATGATTTACATTAGAATAATATTTCACTGTTTTACTGTATTTTTGATCAAATAAATTCAGCTTTGATCACTGGATATAAATGACACTGTACTATATATTCACATAGAAAACACATGATTTACATAAGAATAATATTTCACTGTTTTACTGTATTTTTGATCAAATAAATTCAGCTTTGATCACTGGATATAAATGACACTGTACTATATATTCACATAGAAAACACATGATTTACATTAGAATAATATTTCACTGTTTTACTGTATTTTTGATCAAATAAATTCAGCTTTGATCACTGGATATAAATGACACTGTACTATATATTCACATAGAAAACACATGATTTACATAAGAATAATATTTCACTATTTTACTGTATTTTTGATCAAATAAATTCAGCTTTGATCACTGGATATAAATGACACTGTACTATATATTCACATAGAAAACACATGATTTACATTAGAATAATATTTCACTGTTTTACTGTATTTTTGATCAAATAAATTCAGCTTTGATCACTGGATATAAATGACACTGTACTATATATTCACATAGAAAACACATGATTTACATAAGAATAATATTTCACTATTTTACTGTATTTTTGATCAAATAAATTCAGCTTTGATCACTGGATATAAATGACACTGTACTATATATTCACATAGAAAACACATGATTTACATTAGAATAATATTTCACTGTTTTACTGTATTTTTGATCAAATAAATTCAGCTTTGATCACTGGATATAAATGACACTGTACTATATATTCACATAGAAAACACATGATTTACATTAGAATAATATTTCACTGTTTTACTGTATTTTTGATCAAATAAATTCAGCTTTGATCACTGGATATAAATGACACTGTACTATATATTCACATAGAAAACACATGATTTACATTAGAATAATATTTCACTGTTTTACTGTATTTTTGATCAAATAAATTCAGCTTTGATCACTGGATATAAATGACACTGTACTATATATTCACATAGAAAACACATGATTTACATAAGAATAATATTTCACTATTTTACTGTATTTTTGATCAAATAAATTCAGCTTTGATCACTGGATATAAATGACACTGTACTATATATTCACATAGAAAACACATGATTTACATGAGAATAATATTTCACTGTTTTACTGTATTTTTGATCAAATAAATTCAGCTTTGATCACTGGATATAAATGACACTGTACTATATATTCACATAGAAAACACATGATTTACATTAGAATAATATTTCACTGTTTTACTGTATTTTTGATCAAATAAATTCAGCTTTGATCACTGGATATAAATGACACTGTACTATATATTCACATAGAAAACACATGATTTACATTAGAATAATATTTCACCGTTTTTAACTATATATATATATATATATATATATATATATATATATATATATATATTTTTTTTTTTTTTTTTTTTTTAAATGCAGCTTTTGGTACTTTTGGAGAGTTCTTTCAGAAAAGATATTGGCGGCCGGTGTGGCGGAGGAGCGTGAGGCCGCGCAGATCTCTGTAACGCGTCTTCAGAGATGAGAAGACGCATCAGTGCCGTGACAGGCTCGGTTCGTTTACCTGAACAAACACGGACTCTGACCGCATGAAGCTGAGAGGAGCCATCGAGTCCAGAAATCAGCCAGAACAACACTAGATGTTCGGCCCAAGAAAAGAACGGCACAATCCATAAGGAACTGGTGAGAAAACGGGTCGTTGTTGTTGTTGTGTGGCTTCTGTCCCGCATTTAGTTTAAAGAAATCGACTCCTGTTTCTTCAGACGGCTCTTACAGTGTCTGATTATTCTTCTACGGCAAAACGTTATGAACTTTGACACTCACTGAGGATGGTTTAAAAAGTCTCGGCCGTTTTTGATATTTGAAGTAAAACTATTATAAGCATTACTGAAATATTACAGACACACATCTGGATTCTGATCATTTCTGCTCACATCTATATTTCATTTTAGTTTTTATAATGCAATTTTAGCTACATAAAGCTTCCCTTCCGCTTATTATCTATAGGCATGGATTATATACATGTTGAGCGGATGGAGATGTTTTCATAGGAACTAAAGGATCTTTCATGGCAGAAGATCAAATTCAAGGCGAGCACTTAGCGGAAATCAATGCACTAAAAATATTTTTATTCTTTCTAGATCAATTAACTGGTCAAACACATTATATTTAAAAGATTCTGTATATTTTTAGATCCAGTAAGAGAGAAAACGATCTCTTGAAAGTGAATTACGCCACATGAATCTTCACTAGTTTACTTGTGCAGCCACTAGGAACGACTTACTGACACAGAGACGCACGAGCGTCACGTCAGCGTTTTACCCCATCGGAACCAGTGCTGTAATCAATGGATCGGGAGCTTTTCCTTGGATTCTCATACGTGAGCATCTGATGTACAGGAACGGAGCGATTCCCCTGTGGAGAAACTGCACTCGCACCATCGGCATTCATCCAGAGTTTTGTGTTCGCAGTATTTTCCTACACGGAGCCGCGGATCATAATTTACAGCCGAGGCGGCCTTTGGCTCCGGCGGGAAGTGAAAGTCTCCCGCAGCGCCGGAGGAAGACGGACCGGGAGGTGCTGCTCGGTGAAAGTCGTGTGGTGTGAGAGTGACCGAACGTGCAGAGAAGCTCAAGAGTCGAGAGGAGCGATAAACCGATACTTATCAGAAAACAATAAATCCACGCTGTCGAATCTAAGCTCGAGTACGTTTGATCGGCTGACAGAGACTAACAATTCAAGCATTGATTCTCTGTGAAAAGCAGTTTCTTCCCCTTTAACAAAATGAAATAAATATTGTGATAAATATTGCTCTAGTCTAGAATGATTCCCACTGCTCATTCTAGAGTGTGTGTGTGTGTGTGTGTGTGTGTGTGTGTGTGAGTGTGTGTGAGTGTGTGTGTGTGTGTGTGTGTGTGTGAGTGTGTGTGTGTGTGTGTGTGTGTGTGTGAGTGTGTGTGTGTGTGTGTGAGTGTGTGTGAGTGTGTGTGTGTGTGTGTGAGTGTGTGTGTGTGTGTTTCTCACCTGGTCTTCCACCTCGAAGTCGCTGTTGTGCTGCGACACGTCCTTCAGCGGCGTCTTCTCCAGGCTGCGGCACAGAAGCCATGTGACCAGGCCGACCACAAACATGCCGATGTCGGGAATGAACACTCGGATGCCGTTGCCGGCGTCGGCGCCTCGGACACTGCAGCGAGACAAACGCACACAGTCACATCACGTCTTCCATTGCTCGGACGGTCGTCCCGTCCTGAGCTGAAGACACGAGCGCCACACGGCCTCGGTGTTTGTTCACAGTTCTTAAACCGGGATAGGAGAACATATATTGGCGTAGAAGAAAACGTACACATGCAGTGAGTCACTGTGAAAGTCCCTGTTGAGCCAAAGCAACGTTTAAGATGAAATGATTTTTTACGAGTGCTCTTAGTGCAACAATGAGCTGCAGTGCCTCTTAAAAACACACAAAAACACTCTGTGCTTCAATAAAAGCCTGCGATTCCCAGTATCCTCACTCCGAGCGCTCGCCCGTCTGGATCTCATTTCCGTGCTCTAGTGAGCAGTCGAGAGATTTTAATGAAAACAACCCATTCAACCCTCGAGACAACATCGCTTCAGAAACACGCGCTCCTCCGCCGGATCTTTCAGGTTCAAGTTCTGTTTGAAGGACACGAAGCTCGTCTGCGGACGAACAGACCGCGATCTGGACCAGTCAGATATTTTGTCTTGTTTGGGAAAATGTGGCAAATTCTCAGAATTTATTCAGTACTCCTAAAAAAAATACATTTTTTGTGAAATGCATGTGTATTTTAACATAGTTAACAAGTTAAACTTAAATTAAACAACACTATTATTAAACTGAATGGGAAAGACTTGATGATGAGCTTCTCATGAGGCGGTCCTTAAAGTGAACTGAACATTTCCAGCGTGAACCAGTGAGGACTGATCCGCAAACCTTCGGCTGTCGAGTGACCGTCTGAATCGGTCTGAGGAATCCAACAAGATGGTCACTTTTGGTGTCCGTCTCGAGATTAAGTCAGTTTTGTGCATGTAGGGTTTATAGAGAAACAAATGAGTGTCAGTCACGACTGAGTCTTCAGTTCTGAGCCGCAGGAGCGCTGACACACAACATCACACTGCACAAAAGTTCAATCAACGTCACGTTAACGTGAGGAACTTACAGTTGTCTAACAATATCTTCAGTTACTTTGACTATTTTCGTTCTGCCAAAAGAATACCACAGCAGAATTAGCGTTACGTTCCAGAATGAATCCTGAATTATTGATTCAATGAATGACTCCTACTGGCCTGCCCCGTGTGCGAACCGCAGATTCACTGAAAATCAATAAATAATACATTTGCAGTGTCCTCTGACAAAGAGTAAACCGCAAAAATTGTATTGCTGATGAAACCAAGTTTACTCCGTTTAATCTTCATCTTTCTTCAGAGCGTGATGTTGATGTAAAATCTCGTCAAAGCTCCAGTTCTTCTCTATATCAGTGTTTCTGAACTCCATCTTGAGTTTCCGTCACACTTTTCCTCATTTGGATAATCCATGCGCAGAATGAAGGGGCGGAGCCTGCTTGAGTGAGTCGAGTCTGCCGCCGTGACGTGGAGCACGTCCACATAGACATAAGCTGTCTGAACATCAGGCATGACAACTATTCTAGAGGGCATAAAACGGCCTCTTTAAAGGATATTCATAATGGTATCTTGCCAACATGTCAGCTGGAAAACAAAGATTCTGCGAGCTTGTTTGGTTTATTGTTGAGCGCCTGACACCGTAAAGAAAAGCTGAGACACACTGAGGGCGAAATCCCTGCGTTCAAAGCGAAGCTTCCCTCACGACCCCTGACGCGAGCGCTTTGAAGTGTTGATCTAGGCTTAGTAAGACGTAATAAGTGGCAGACGGTACAGTTAACACACTGACAGCAACAGCCGCAGAGGCTCTTCGTAAAGACGTCTCGCTGTATCTAAACAGTTTACAGTATTCTCACAGAGGCCTTTCATCTCCGCAGCTCATAAAGACAAACCCGCGAGACGAACACGCAGGCCCACAGATGGCACTGATTTGGCTAAAAGCGATGAATTATGGGAAGCACTGAACGGCACAGTAAAAGTAAACCTTCTACTTTCAGTGCTGGACACTGAAGGAGCAATTAAGCCATTGAAACAGATTCAAGAGCAAACGGAGATGTTGATATTCATGGATTAGTGGTGAGGTTAGTCATTCTGCTTTAATGGGCGCCAGTGAACACACAGCAGGAATGTGGGCTGGCGTCACACCAGGTGTCCCAGCAGGACGTTACCTTCGCCTTCCCAAAACTCCAGCGAAACGGAGCAGAGATCAGCGGCTTCCAGAGCGGCCAGAAACAAACTGAAAGAGCCATTGCAGGTCCAGAAAAGACCTGTTCCTGCTGCGCTGGACACTGTATGACACTGCATTCCAATGAAACTGCAGCAAGTCGTGCATTTCAAGGGACATTCAGACTTTAAGAAACAAAACTCTTTATTCACAGGATAATTAAATGGCAACTCTTTACAATGAGGTTCCAGAACATCAAGCCATCATGAGCACTACTGTATTTATTACAGTATATATTAATCTTCACAAATGTCAATGAATGAAAACACAACTGTTTGTTGTTGGTTCATGCTTAAATCATTTAATATTATTACATCATATCAACTGTTGATTTTAAGAGTGCATTAGCAAATGCTGACATTTAAAGGGCTGGTTCATCATGGCGTCACTGTTTGCGCTTCAGTGTTTGAGCAGAAACAACATCTGTGAAGTTCAGAGACGAGAGAGATATTTTCTTTTACAGAAATCACTTTAGGGACTACAACGAGCTTCTTCCCGGGTTGGTGACATCACAAACCCCAAATTTACATAAACGCCGCCTCTGAGAACACTCAACAAAGGGGGCGGGGCCATGTCGGGCCGCTTTAGAGAAGAGGAAGAGTTGTCGTCGTCGAGTGTCGTCAGTTTACGCCGGACCGCTTCACAAACGAGGGTGGATTCGAGGAAAGGAGTCGATCGACTCCACAGCAACGACATCAATTTATCCACGAACCGTTCAGAAACGTCTCCATCCGTTCGAACACTTTCCTCATTTTGTCTGCGTGAGATTCTCCAGCTTTGTTGTTGTCGAGCCGTTGAAGCTCCGCCCTCTTCTGGAGCAGCGGCTCATTTGCATTTAAAGGGACGGCGTGTTTTCGCTCACACCCAAATAGAGGCGAATTTGACGAGCGATAATAAATGATCTGAGCTGAAACTTCACTGGAGACTCCAGACACTGATATTACATCCGGTGAGAGAGGAGTTATAGGTCCACTTTAACTGAAATTAACAAATGCGTCAGAAGGGTTTGTCATTGTTTATGTTAATGTCATGCATTGCAGGATGCATGAATGAGACAGAGCAACAAAACAAAATGTCTCTATTTTGAATCCATAACAATCCGGGGATCTTGGGAAGAATGTATAGAAATAGCAAAACCAACATGACTCATAAACAAGAGGGTAGAGTCCTGAGGAGTGTCGTGTGTTCAAGTTACGGCACCTTGTGCTGAATTCCTTACTAAACACATTTGAAAGGTCCAGCAGGCCGTCTGGTTGAGTAATCAGATCTCATCTCATCAACGGTGACGCCTGTCAGCAGTGCAGGAGTGTGTGAGACCTGAGGTGTTTGTAGGGACTCTCCATAGACGTGGAGCTTTCTTTACTGTACAAACTGAATATTCAGTCCTTACACTGACCGTACCCCTAAACACACTACACACTCTTCTGCACTTTCAAAACATCCTTCTGTCTGATTTATAAGCTGTTTGCTCATGGGGATCAAAGAATGGCCAAAGGCTATCCCTTGTAGGGTTAACCTGCCTTGAACACTTGAATAAATTATATTTCACAATATATTCACAGAGAAACAGATTTTAAATCATAATAATATTATTTACTGTATTTTTGATTAAATACACGTAACCCCAAAAAAAAGCCTGTGGCAAACTTTCTGTAAAATATAACGTTGCACATTCATGACATATTAATAACTTACTCCAACATCACAAACTTCAGTGAACAAAGCTTCACCCTAAAAGCTTAGAAACAATGTAACGTTTAGAAAGTGCGCCGGGATGATCTCAAAGCATTAGTTCAGTTCAGAATGAAAATCTCCTCATGTCATCACAGCTCTTTCTTTCTTCAGTGGAAAAGAAATGAAGAGGAACTCATTCCAGGATTTTCCGTGGACTTCAACTGCCTCCAATGGTCAGTAGATCACCTCAGCTCACGATGCTTTGAGAAACACACCCCAGATCAGTGACTCCGGGGTGTAGAGCGTTGGAGATGACCGTTACGCCCCATTCTGAAACACAATGGTGGCTCTGAGGCTGAATCGTTCAACCTCTCTGTTTGCTGAGCGAGCTGTCGAGAAGGCAAACCCACTGTGGACAGAGAGGGCTGAAACTGGAAGCCATGAATCATACGTACACTTCATTCTCCACTGAGTCATGCAAGTTTGATCCTATAAAAGACTTCTTGTTGGCTAATAAATTTGAGCGAGGTTAGCCAACACGACCTCCTCCAGCTTCCGACTGATTCGTATCAGCACAAATACCTCGAGCATCTTCCCGATGAAATGCTTGAACCCCTCGGAGAGGAATTAATTATTTGTACAGAAAATAAGGCCAAATGCAGGAGCGGTGCATGCTGGGAAGAGAGCATCCAACGATGCGTTGGCGTCTCGCGTCCAAGAGCAACACGCGGCACAGAGCCGCGATTCAGGCTTCGGGTGGCGTCGCTCATAATGAAGCGCCTGTTGCGATCTCCCTTGTGTTTTAATGCTCGGGTTTAATCGCAGATTCAAGAAAAACACACATGATTTATGCTGCCTGAGTCCAGTTTACAGAGAAAACACACAAAGGATTATTTTGACACGTCGGCTCCATTACTGACAAATTAGAGGAAGTTATGTGTGGAAGTGTGATCCGATACGGTTTATCAGAGAACGTCACATGAACAATGATTTGAAGGATCATCTGTATTGGCAAATGATAAAGAGGTCAAACTGAGAATGTTTAAACAGTTGTTGTTTCTTAGAAATCACAGACGCCAGACTAAACAAAGCCTTGTTTGGGTCAGAAAACCTGCTTGCAAAAACTCGTAATTTAAAGTTGAAGGAAACTGATAAAATTGGGACAATACTCCATGGACTCTGGAGCAAGAAATGTTGATATGAGAAGGCAAACAGAGGCAGGCCCAGCTTCAGCGCACATGTGTCTGATCCGAGCCAACATCCTGTTACAGTGACCCGCTCTACATGCCTTTCTTTATTAAATATTATTTCTGTAATATTCATTAACTTACAATGTTTTATTGTGTCAGCAATCTCTATGGGAGCCCAGCAGAAGCTTCTTTTTGAGGGTCAAAGGACCTAAAAACCTGGACCTTACCACCTCCAAAACTTGTGTGGCGGTGCTAGAGTGTTGTAGATGGTTGTCAGGGTGTTACTATGCAGTTGCTAAGGTATTCAGAGTGATTAACATGTTGTTGTGTAGTTGCTAGAGTGTTGTAGATGGTTGTCAGGGTGTTACTATGCCGTTGCTAAGGTATTCAGAGTGATTAACATGTTGTTGTGCAGTTGCTAGAGTGTTGTAGATGGTTGTCAGGGTGTTACTATGCCGTTGCTAAGGTATTCAGAGTGATTAACATGTTGTTGTGCAGTTGCTAGAGTGTTGTAGATGGTTGTCAGGGTGTTACTATGCAGTTGCTAAGGTATTCAGAGTGATTAACATGTTGTTGTGTAGTTGCTAGAGTGTTGTAGATGGTTGTCAGGGTGTTACTATGCCGTTGCTAAGGTATTCAGAGTGATTAACATGTTGTTGTGTAGTTGCTAGAGTGTTGTAGATGGTTGTCAGGGTGTTACTATGCCGTTGCTAAGGTATTCAGAGTGATTAACATGTTGTTGTGCAGTTGCTAGAGTGTTGTAGATGGTTGTCAGGGTGTTACTATGCCGTTGCTAAGGTATTCAGAGTGATTAACATGTTGTTGTGCAGTTGCTAGAGTGTTGTAGATGGTTGTCAGGGTGTTACTATGCCGTTGCTAAGGTATTCAGAGTGATTAACATGTTGTTGTGCAGTTGCTAGAGTGTTGTAGATGGTTGTCAGGGTGTTACTATGCCGTTGCTAAGGTATTCAGAGTGATTAACATGTTGTTGTGCAGTTGCTAGAGTGTTGTAGATGGTTGTCAGGGTGTTACTATGCCGTTGCTAAGGTATTCAGAGTGATTAACATGTTGTTGTGCAGTTGCTAGAGTGTTGTAGATGGTTGTCAGGGTGTTACTATGCAGTTGCTAAGGTATTCAGAGTGATTAACATGTTGTTGTGCAGTTGCTAGAGTGTTGTAGATGGTTGTCAGGGTGTTACTATGCCGTTGCTAAGGTATTCAGAGTGATTAACATGTTGTTGTGCAGTTGCTAGAGTGTTGTAGATGGTTGTCAGGGTGTTACTATGCAGTTGCTAAGGTATTCAGAGTGATTAACATGTTGTTGTGCAGTTGCTAGAGTGTTGTAGATGGTTGTCAGGGTGTTACTATGCAGTTGCTAAGGTATTCAGAGTGATTAACATGTTGTTGTGCAGTTGCTAGAGTGTTGTAGATGGTTGTCAGGGTGTTACTATGCAGTTGCTAAGGTATTCAGAGTGATTAACATGTTGTTGTGCAGTTGCTAGAGTGTTGTAGATGGTTGTCAGGGTGTTACTATGCAGTTGCTAAGGTATTCAGAGTGATTAACATGTTGTTGTGCAGTTGCTAGAGTGTTGTAGATGGTTGTCAGGGTGTTACTATGCAGTTGCTAAGGTATTCAGAGTGATTAACATGTTGTTGTGTAGTTGCTAGAGTGTTGTAGATGGTTGTCAGGGTGTTACTATGCCGTTGCTAAGGTATTCAGAGTGATTAACATGTTGTTGTGCAGTTGCTAGAGTGTTGTAGATGGTTGTCAGGGTGTTACTATGCAGTTGCTAAGGTATTCAGAGTGATTAACATGTTGTTGTGCAGTTGCTAGAGTGTTGTAGATGGTTGCCAGGGTGTTACTATGCCGTTGCTAAGGTATTCAGAGTGATTAACATGTTGTTGTGCAGTTGCTAGAGTGAAACACGACTTCCCCTATTGGAAATGAAGGGTTTGCATTATTTAGGATCCATGTTATCTCACTGCAGACATCACAACAGCTGCACGAGGCATTATTATGTAACCTGGCTCTGGGTTCTTCATCATAACACATATGGTTTGCGCTAGACGTCCAGACACTGCTGCTCCTCTACAGTCAGGTGAATTACAGACGTCTGTCACTAACATCATACGGATCACGACTAACATGCGTGTTTTAACCACATCCAGCTGTTGTGAGTTTTGATGATCTGTCAAAAGCTTCCTGCCCTCTGCCAAATATGGGCCAATGAAATGCAAACGCTGGGTTAAAGACTGTAAATCAGCAATGCTGTAATTGCGATGTTTGGTATTCCTAAAATCTAGCCAAGCACGTGACGGTCTGCCAGATTACCACACATTAGCATGCGAACACGTGAAGCTTCTGGGCATTTCTTCAGCCATGGGTCATGTGATCTTAATACACAGTGAACAAGGACAGAGACTTCAATCTTACCAAATAATCACATTTCTCAACCATCAACGTCCAGCATTTGCAACATAAGAGAATTCTGTCGGAATTGAATTTTTAATTATTCATTCATTTATGAATCATATTTCATGCAATGTTATTGTCACCAATTTTACAAAGTGTTTTTTAAAAAAACGTCTATCCATTTGTTTTGCAAATTGTATAGCTAGTATTCTAAATGCACAAATGAAGTAAATATCGTGTCACGTTTTGCATAATTTGACCACATTACAGATAAACAATGAAAGCATGCTGTTGACGGGTGATATTCACCTTGATTCGTCTCGAGCATGATCTGAACTGACACAGTTGTCTCTTGTTAAAAGACTAAGCACAGATACACGTCGACAGCATGCGACTGAATGTGCCCTTTCTATAATGAAAAGAAAAATTAAATCTGTTCGTTTAAAAAAAAAAAAAAAGTCAACTCGTGGGAAATTAAGTTAAAGAATGTAACCATGGTTCCCTGAGAAGGGTGCGCCACCGGCATTCCCCACAATGCCGTGCAGGGGACGCGGCGCGAGCTCCCGTTCCAAAGGGAAACACCCGTACGCGTCAGAGACGGAGACCTAACGCTCTTTTCTGTTGCACAGCCAGAGTCTGCTGTAAGCTAACTGACGCCATCTTTATTTTGGAGTCGCTGTTGTCTGATTAGTTCATCAGCGTCAGTCACCTGCTTCCCAGACTCCCACGGTTTTAACAGGAGGCGCCCATTATTACAGCCAGAGTCTGCTGGGAGCCGCAGCAGATACAAACAGACTAATAACGTTCCAGTAAACAAACACGATTACAAAGACGAACAAGAAAAGACTTGTACAAATGATGCCACCCACAATGTGCTCATGACTAAATCAGTCACGCTCGGGCCGTCCAGAGAGAGTCTACAGGAGTCGAGGTTCACTGGCTCAAGATTGGATTTCAGCTTTGAAATTCATGTGCAAAATTATATTGAACATCATATAGTGGTTTCCCCAAACAAACCCCTGAGAGAATCTTTGCGTAAAAGAAGTGCACTTAATTCTATAATGACTGAAATATAATAGAAAACTGAAAAAAAATTCAGCTTACCATAAATGTTTGTCCGTACATTTGAACCATATTTCAAAGAGAATAAAAATAATTATGAAATTTCAAAATGATTTATGTTAAGTGAAAGCTCGCTAAAGTTCAGTGAATAAATTAAATATATATATTTCATTTCATTTCACTAAAATAAAAGTATGCTAAAATGTACTTCTTTATCTTTAACTTCAAGTAAAGTTAGATATAGGTGTAACCTGAACTCAACTTTATAATGTTCTGGAGCTCTACAGCCTCACAGCTGCTCTGGCCGTTGATAAAGTTCATATTTCAACAATACCAATATATTGTTTTTCAGCTTTTATGAAAAATATCTGATATCTTTCATCATTCTGTCATATAATATGAACGGAGAGGGAACAGATGGACCTCCTCGATCATGTTTGATCAGTTTCATCACTTTGTGATTCAGAATTGTTCATGTTCAGTTTTTGTTCAGTTCTGATGGATCATCACGTCCAGGGCAGAGAAATCAAGATCCTCCAAAGAAAACTTCACACTCTCCGAGAAGCGAACAACAGGTTTCCTGTCGCCAACTTTCACACAGAGCCAAGAAAACGAAATGTCTTACCTTTGGAAACCCAACTGCCGCATGGATCTCTCCCACGATGAACCTGCGGAAACAACAGAAGGTGTTCAGAACCATCACAGTTGGGATGGATGTGAAGAGGCTGGAGCTCAACATTAAGTGTTGATTGGACTGGGAAAGTCTGACAGGGAAGGAAGGGAAGGCTTGTTGACGTCAGATGAAAAGAAAAGCCATTTCAGAGCCATTTATAGTTTATGAACACTTGTTTTTTTTCCATTGGAGCAATATACACGAATAATTATCCAGCCTGATCTCATTAGTGTTCATAAAACTGTTGATGTGATCAACTGTTCACATCATCAGAATCACCACATGACAGATCACATGATCCACACACCTCACTCACATCTGCACAGATCCAAACCAGATGCTGCTCACCACACACACACACACACACACACACACACACACACACACACTCACACACGAGCCGTGATGCGTTTGGCTGATCTGTGTGTGTGTGTTTGCTGCAGTGACTCATTCTCCACTGTATCACTGCAGTCAGAAGGACGTCTGTTTACAGGGACACTTCCAGGTATTCTCCAGCGGGAATTCTGACCGTTCCTGCCCAGCGTTCACTCCATCCTCAAGACTGAAGTAATTGTCCAATATTTGACAAACTATTAGTGATGTAATTATGCTGTGGATTTCTTGGCAACAAACCGGGAAAAAGATCAAAAAGGATTTTGTACTGTAAATCGCGCGATATCTCTGAAGCACAGCTCCATTTGTTCTGCTGACTCGTTCATTTTCAGCAGGGCTTGTATTTCAGGGTTCTTGTTGAGCGGATCATGCGGGACGAGTGATGAAGTCACATGATTGTCTCGTGACAGAAGCTCTTTCTTCTGAATGTGTCTGGTGTGTTCTTCACATGTACTTCACACACACGTACATGATTTACTGTTTTCTGACAGTATTAATGTCTGTAAATGCACCAAAACATGAAATATCCCCTCATAATTACTGTAAAGTTAAGGGTAAAGCTATACATAAGCAGTTCAAAGGTTTGGGGTCAGCGAGATTTTTTTATTTTTTTAAAGAAATTATTTTTATTTCTCAAGAATACATTAAATTGATCAAAAATGACGCTGAAAGACATCTATAATGTAATGTCATAAAATATTCAACTCTGATAATAATCATAAATGTTTGTTGAGCATCAAATCATCATATCAGAATGATTTCTGAAGGATCGTGTGACTCTGAAGACTGGAGGAATGATGCTGAACATTCAGGAATAAATGACACTGTACTATATATTCACATAGAAAACACATGATTTACATTAGAATAATATTTCACTGTTTTACTGTATTTTTGATCAAATAAATTCAGCTTTGATCACTGGATATAAATGACACTGTACTATATATTCACATAGAAAACACATGATTTACATTAGAATAATATTTCACTGTTTTACTGTATTTTTGATCAAATAAATTCAGCTTTGATCACTGGATATAAATGACACTGTACTATATATTCACATAGAAAACACATGATTTACATTAGAATAATATTTCACTGTTTTACTGTATTTTTGATCAAATAAATTCAGCTTTGATCACTGGATATAAATGACACTGTACTATATATTCACATAGAAAACACATGATTTACATTAGAATAATATTTCACTGTTTTACTGTATTTTTGATCAAATAAATTCAGCTTTGATCACTGGATATAAATGACACTGTACTATATATTCACAGATGATTTACATTAGAATAATATTTCACTGTTTTACTGTATTTTTGATCAAATGAGCAGAAGAGACTCTTTCAAATAGCCTACATAATAAAATCATTCCAACCCCAAACATAAATAAATAATTATAAACAATAAAATACATGGTCAAAACTAGTAAATTTGATAGTAAAAATGCAAAATCAAGCATGTAAAAACCATTTCGAAAATGATAATACATTAGGAAAATTCACAAGGCTGATAGAAAGACTGACGGAGAGTTTTGTGCGACACACATCCTGAAATCTCCAGGGGCTTTAATCTCCTCAGACAAACAACGTTCTTAGTGAGCGCTCCGGCTTTAAAACATCACGAGAGCAGAGCGGATCCGAACCGAGCATTCTGTGTTCGCTGAGGAGGAAGAAGTGCAGAAATCGATATAATTATATGAATCAATGCGTGCTGTGCTGTACAAACCCAATGAACATATGAACATGTTTTCCACTGAGCACTCGACTTTTCTTTCGTCTCGATCATTACAGTGTCTGACGGGTTACGATGGTTTAAAAGAGTCTTGAACTGCCGTGTTTTATTGGTTTATAATGTTGGGTGCACTTATAATGTTAGCACGACTTTTACATCGAAAAATGTCATAATTGTCATTTTCCTTCCCTGATTTTATCCTCTCTCTGATTTAAGGGGCGTGTCTGTGAGACTTCAGAGTAAACGCCCACTGCTGTGATTGGACGACATCTTTCCATTTGAAATATAGTCTCTCAAAAACCTTTAGAATGTTTTCACTATTACAGCTCTCAAGGTTTACGGATCATGAAAAGTGTTTATATTATTATAGCGTTACATTTAGACATGACAGGTTGCGGTGATGAACGTTGTAGTCGATCACAGATGTTGTGGAGCTCATGTCATTTCTGCACACTAACGAATGCTTTCATCATTTCTAACAGTGCAAACACGACGTAAATAAGAGATTCGTTACTTGTCCAGAACTCACGGATAAACTCTGTTTGATTGACAGCTCCTGCGAAAGTAAAGGGAGCGTTCTTTCATCGCTTTCTATATATTTAAAGCACAGATTTATTTTATCTGCCGAGGATCCAAATACTTCTGCCTAAGAGCAATTACTAATGGACACCAGATGTTTGGGTTTTTCACAAATATGTCTCGAGTCTGAGATCAAAGCTCAGAGAGTTTTCTTGTTAACATGTCATGCTATATTTGGAAATGCTCTATCAGGCCGTAAAGTGAGTTGTGATGTGGAGAGTGATCAGTGAGCGCGGTTTGAGGAGATCGCGGCTCATAAAACACGCCGGCGTTTCACATTCAAGGCGTTCTGCGTTCTCCAGACCGACGGCTGTCGTCTCAGGTGATCTCGAGGCCGTGTGTGTCACGACCCGCAGGAAAGCTTCCGGATGAAGGAGGGAGGCTCTCTAAACACACGGAGTTCATATTTCTCTGCGGGAACACTGAGAACACGTTCAGACGCAGATCGCGCTCGACTCTTTAAACCAACGGGTCGTATTCGTTTCAGACCGTCTGTGAAAGTTATCAAGCCAGCGGGAAATAAAACAGCTTATCATGCCCGGATGAAGGTGTGGAGAAATGACATTTAGATGTTTTCAGATGTGGTTCTTACTTTCATTCTGAATTATTTTCACAATTTCACCAGAGGCAGTCACACTAAAAACAAGCCCTTCAGAAATACAGGTTCTTATTGTTGAAACTCCACAAACTTTACTGGAGAAAAAAATGTTAGAACATCACTGTTTTATTTTATTTTATTTTATGTCATTTTATTTTATTATTTTTATTTTATTTATTTATTTATTTTTATTTTATTTTATTTATTTTATTTTATATTAAAATAAAATAAAAAGCAAGCTTACTGGAGTATGGGTGCTAAAAATATTAAGCAAAACTTAATGTAAGAAACAGAATTACATTTTTTGTCAAATAAATTTACATTGTGAGATATAAAGTCACAATTATGAGAAATATTGTGAGAAATAAAGTTGACTATTTTTATTAGGCAGAAACACTAACTCTTAAAAAATAAATCAAAAATATTCATTGCATATGCTTTTAATAATTAAATCAAAAACGTGAGATTTTTTACTTCAAAGTATTTATTTGATCAAAAATACAGTAAAATAGTGAAATATTATTCCAGTGTAAAAATATATAGTACAGTGTCATTTATTCAGCATCATTCCTCCAGTCTTCAGAGTCACATGATCCTTCAGAAATCATTCTGATGTGATTTGTGATTATTATCAGCGTTGAAAACTGTGGAAACCATCATACAGTGTGTTTTTCAGGATTATCTGATGAACATAAAGTCCAAAAGAACAGTAGTAATTTGAAATGCGAAAACTGGATGTTTTTGTGATGGTCAGAGACCTTGAGGAAACAGAGCTTTACTTACAGTCTTTGTTAGAAGGTGCACATAAAAAATGTAGGACAAAGTGGAGTATTTTTAGAGAGCGGCACGATACGCGTCCTGAGGAAGCCGATCTTTATCTGCAACTAAAATATTAGGACAAACCCGAGGGAGCGCTGGCAGCGTTTGTTCTGACCGGTGCGGTGACAGATGAAGTGACCGAGGGGAACGAGAGCTTGTTAATTCTCTCAAGCAGCAGGAGGGGAAATAAACTCACTCATCATCGCTGGGATTGTGTAACTGCATTAAAGTCAATAAAATTAGAGGAATGCTGCATTGTTAACGGATCAGAAAAGCTATAGTTGGAGTGCGGCGGGCGGCCTGAGACCGTCGATGAAGCGCCGTCACGCGTCTCGTTTCTCGGGTTCACTCAGAACGATGGAGTCCGATCTCACTGGCTCCGACCGCACAGAAACACAAACACGCCAGGATCGAGACGGGAACCTTCGTCTCTTCATCTGCGTGTTCTGATGCTTAAACTTTATATTATTAAACCCTGAAAATAATAAATGTATGTGAAATGAAATCACCTGGTGAGAAAATAAATAAGTAGTAAATAAACGTGTAGTTAGGAAAAGAAATACAATCACCTTTTTATTTTATCAGGCGGAAACAACCTTTTTATGAAGGAGTGCAAAAATATCTCAAAAATACAGCAGTAATTTATATCAACTGTATATTTTGAATCAATAAATAACTATTTATATTAATATAATGTTATATTATATCATATATAAAACATTTCACAAACAAAGCAAAATGTTTTACAAAACGGAATATGTCAGTTACTGGAATCGATATTTTGCTAAAAATGAACACAAAAACAATGAATATTTCAGTCAAAGGTCTAAAATAAGAGTTTGGATGCATTAAATGTGGATTAGAGTTCCGTCTCTCGCATGTGAATCTAATGTGAACGATATGAAACACCTGGTGTTTTCAGAGATTTGAGGTTCAGCTGCCGTTTCCTTTCTGCTGGTGAAAACAGATCGAGTCTGTTCTAGAATCAGTTCTTACGCTTTATAGAGCGGAGCAAATGAGGGCTGATGGAGGAAGAGCTGATCTCAGGTCAGGCATTAGTAAACAATGCTTATTTTAAGGCTATAGTTCACACTGACCGCATCACTTCAGCGCATGACCTTCACTGACCGATATATAAAAACAAAGGAAAAGGAGTTGAATGCTGACGGATCAGATAAACGCACGTGTGCTTCTTGTTTGTATGTCAGTTTCCTGGAGTTTATCAGTCATATGTCAAC
>CM074311.1:10042707-10092707 GCA_037194245.1 Opsariichthys bidens | reverse complement strand
CCGGCTTTGAGGTGGCAGTAAACCTTCTTCTCTCCCACTTGGTTCATTATTTTAACCGTTGTCATCTTGTAACTTGAGTATGAGTTCAGCTCATTCAGTTCGTTTGCTTCTGTACGTCAGCCAATAAAACGGGTTTCTTCTAACTGATTTGGAGTCAGACGGAGCGAGTACTCACAGTTGAAGTGCGGCTCGATGTTGTCTCCCGCCAGCAGGCTGTTGACTGTGATCTGGAAGATGAGATGCAGCAGCAGGAACGTCATACTGGTGAGACACAGAGATTTCAGCAAGCGCCCCGTGTGGCCTGCGGAAGAAACAGAGGAAACACGTTCACATGCCATACAAGCAACTTTAGTTTAGCTCTTATTGCTCATCGTTTCTGGAGAGAGAAATGACACGGACTCTGGACTCGTGTTCATGCACACTATTCAACTGAGTGTACTTAGAACGACTACGGCACACACACTCGAAGAATGATGCGTTAAATGTTTGTCCAACCTGCTGGGTACTTCTATTGTTTAAAAACGACTATATTGTTGCTCAAAATGAACCCAAAATATGTTTAATAAATGAACATTTATTAATAAGTTTAGTCAAGTCAAGTCACGCTTACCTATAAAGCTCTTTTTACAATGCAAATTGTGGCTTTACAGTGATAATTGGCAAATAATTTTGCAGCTCCCAAAGAAAATGGAGTCATTGTGCAGCTTATTCTATACATTATTGATTCATTCCGTTGCAAAGATCAGAAGTTATTAGTCTAGTTCATTGATGCATATCAGCATTGGAGGAAACAGTGACGTAATCATTTCATTTTTATTTAATGCTCGCAAAGTACTTGTAACACAGTTCGTAAATATCGGAAGGAGGAGGCGGGAACCGGCGAACATTCAACATAGTTTAATAAATAAATAAACAAACAATTAAACGAAAGTAAAAGGGCAGCAGTTCCTCACGGCGACTGCCGCCCACACAAACAAAATAAAACACAACATAAAGTCCAGGCCTAGTCCTCTCTCGTCCTTCACTGTCGTCGCTCCTCTGTGAGAGACACGAGACCGGTGTAGCCTGCAGGTGACGCTCATTATCACTCACGTCACCGGCCTCGCGCCGTTCCCTCACGCTCTCGCCCGCCCTGCTCGTCTCTGTGTGTCAGAGCTCAAGAGCACTGTCGTGTTCAGTCACAACATCAAATCCTGTTCAAATCTGTGTGCGTTTCTGCAGAATTCTGTCAGCGGGTCAAAACAAGTGTCAAAAAGTTTGCACAATTGTTACAGAGCGAGAAGGACTGGACGACCCGTCATCTCGCGGGTCAGTGTGCAGGACGCTGCAGGAGCTCAAGCATTCGTCATGTCAAGGTGAAAGTTCAGCTGGAGTTGAAGAGGTCCTTCTGCCGTAATCCACTGCTACCAGTGGAAACTCACCCTTGTGTCTCTCTCTCTCTCTCTGTCTCTGTCTCTGTCTCTCTCTCTCTCACTCTCACTCTCACTCTCACTCATTTAGCGCTGATGTTTCTGGCAGTGTTTGGGCCGTTCATCATTTAGGATCAGTGTGAGTTCAGAGCCGTGGCTGTTTTCAGAAACACTGTGAGTAATGCTTGTTACGGGGGCGAAAAGGTTGTTGATTTATGTGTCACGCTTTATAAACATGTTTTATGATAGAAGAGAAGGATTTGAGGATGAGATGTTGGTCCGACATCAAAGGAAAACCAGCTTCCTGCTCCAGTGGGACGCTGGGATTGACACGATAGCATCAAACATGAACTTAAGGATGTTAAGAACACCCACAACCCATCCGGCCCGAATGAGGAAATGACATCATGCGCAAACCAGTAAGCGCTTAATTTAATTGGCAATTCTGGAGAGATCATATCCCGAATGATTAAGAATTAAATTCAAGCGTCTGTTAGAAAGTGGGATAAAAATTCACCCTACATTAAAGCATTAGTTCACTTCACAATTAAAGTTTCCTGATCATTCACTCTCCTCCACGTCATCAAGACGTTCAAGTCTTTCTTTCTTCAGTGGAAAAGAAATGAAAAGGAACTCATTCCAGGATGTTTCTTCATATAGTGGACTTCACTGGGGTTCAACGGGTTGAAGGCTACGTCACGTGACCTTTCCAGCGTGATGACGTGATGTGTGGAGCATCAGAGCAAGACGAGCATTTGTGGTTTTTGTATCAAATGTGCGACGGTTTCTCTAGATCAGACTCTTATTCCTCGTCTGGATCATGTAGATCTTTGAAGCTGCACTGAAACTGACATTTGGACCCGTTGAACCCCATTGAAGTCCACTATATGGAGAACAATCCTCTTCATTTCTTTTCCACTGAAGAAAGAAAGACATGAACGTCTTGATGACGTGGAGGAGAGTGAATGATCAGGAGATTTAAGTCTGAAGTGAACTGATCCTTCAAGGCTTGTGTGGATGTAGTTCATGTTTGACCCTTCTATCAAATATCACGAGTTATTAAAATGACTGAAGTAGAAAATGAGGGTCTGAAACGTTACAGATAATAGCTGGCGTAATATCAGCGAGTCTCTTTTGATTAAACGCAAAGCTTATTAATTCACAAGAGCACATTTACGGTCATATTCAGAACATCAGCGGTAACGAGAGCGGATCGTTCATTCCCGGTGGATTTCCAGTCGTCAGACACGAGCCGTTCCCGCAGCACGCCGTAACTCCATTTCTGAAAACATCAGGGAGTAGAACCAGAGCAAACTTCCAGAAAGGATTAGAGGAAAATAATAACCTAAAATACACACGCCGTTAATACACCGATTAAGAAAAAGAGATGAAAACAAGGTTATTCTGTGGAATCTTACAGACTTTTCCTTTCACATCAACTCATGTTTTAGTCCAGATGAAGGCTATTTTATTTGGAAAGGAAATCAAGTGTGTTCATTTCAAAGAACAAATCCGTATCTGAAACAATCAAGCTTCAGCTCGCGCACATTCAACACCGAGAGCGGAAACGCTCATGTTGGAGCGCTCGCGTCCGTCGATGCATCAACACCTCCTGATAATCATTTCTGAACCGCGGAGGATCCCCGCGAGTCTGCCAAGAGTTTACGATCTTCACAACGCTTCGCTGTGATGAGAGTGTTTTCACTGCGTGTTCAGGCCATCAGTGTAATTAGAAGAGAGCGACCTCACGGGCAAATCAACAAACTAAAGGCCCGTCAAGGTTTCTGTCAGATCTAGGAGTGCAGCGTGAGGAACGGAGCGGATGGATGCGAGTGAAGGATCGGCGCGCTGAAGCCGTGGTGAGGAGCGGCAGGACTGAGCTGAACCGCTGCAGAACGGCCATACTGGCACAGGAAGCGCAAATATGGACCAGATGTGTTTGTTATTCAGCGGCGAGGACTAAAGGCTGCTCTGTTGGCACGTCCCGTCTGCGTGCCGTTTGGCCACAGTCTCTCATTATTCTGCTCCCAGATGAGCCACTTCATCCGTCCCGGCCGACTCAATGGATCTCAGTGTAAAGCTGAAACGAGCTGCTTCTTTACTGAATCCGCGTCCGTCGCTCCTTTAATAGCTATTATTTGCACGATACAAAAATTTGGGGTCGGTAAGATTTAGGATGTTTTTGAAAGAAGTCTCTTCTGCTCACTGGATCAAAAATAATTTGTAAAATATATAGTACAGTGTCATTTATATCCAGTGATCAAAGCTGCATTTATTTGATCAAAAATACAGTAAAACAGTGAAATATTATTCTAATGTAAATCATGTGTTTTCTATGTGAATATATAGTACAGTGTCATTTATATCCAGTGATCAAAGCTGCATTTATTTGATCAAAAATACAGTAAAACAGTGAAATATTATTCTAATGTAAATCATGTGTTTTCTATGTGAATATATAGTACAGTGTCATTTATATCCAGTGATCAAAGCTGAATTTATTTGATCAGAAATACAGTAAAACAGTGAAATATTATTCTAATGTAAATCATGTGTTTTCTATGTGAATATATAGTACAGTGTCATTTATATCCAGTGATCAAAGCTGAATTTATTTGACCAAAAATACAGTAAAACAGTGAAATATTATTCTAATGTAAATCATGTGTTTTCTGTGTGAATATATAGTACAGTGTCATTTATATCCAGTGATCAAAGCTGAATTTATTTGATCAAAAATACAGTAAAACAGTGAAATATTATTCTAATGTAAATCATGTGTTTTCTATGTGAATATATAGTACAGTGTCATTTATTCCTGAATTTTCAGCATCATTCCTCCAGTCTTCAGAGTCACATGATCCTTCAGAAGTCATTCTGATACGATTTATGATTATTATCAGTTTTGAAAACAGTGATGCATTGTATTTTTCAGGATTATTTGATGAATAGAAATGAACATTTATTTGAAATTGAAGTCAATTTAATGCACCTTTGCTGAATAAAGTATTAATTTCTTTCAAAAAAAAAAAAAAAAAAAAAGAAAAAAAAGTGAGGCGCATCTTTGTTTGAGAGGTCCAAAATAAAGTTGGTGTCTGCAGCTCCAGAGGTGGTTTGTGCGTGCGAGTCGATCATCTGACGGCAGCAGAGCCTCAGTCGATTGTCTGGAAACACTATCACATCTCCAAAAGCTTTCAGACACTTAAATGGAAAACAAAAGTCTGAACTGACAGCAGGATGTAAGCGCCAGATATGAAACGCTCCTCCTTCGGGAATGTCTCTCCTCTCGTAATTGACATAATTGATTTGAATCAATTCATTCTTACACTTCAATTACTTTAAGACAGAGAGCAACTACTCAAGCCAGAGTCGAATGTTCACGACAGAATTCTGTCCTGCTCGCACATTTAGGCTGCTTTTTAAAAAATACAGTAAAAAGAATAATATTGTGAAATATTATTAATTTGCTGCTCAAGAAACATTTCTGATTGAATCAAGAAGAATCAAAACTGATGTACAAAGTTTAAAAAAAAAACGACTTTATTTGAAATGGAAATCTTCGTCACATCTTTAACGTCACTTCAGATCAGTTTAATGTTTCCTCGCTGGCTAAAAATATTAATTTCTTTCAAAAACAACACCAAACAATACCCATCCGTGTAATAAAACACGCTTTATTTGACACCGAGGGCCTTTAAAAGCAACATGTTTAGATGTTTACTGTTCTCAGATGCATTGGTTAGTATTTATCTCAGCATCTGGTTTCTAAGTTTACATGTCAAGAAAATGAATCATCGACCTCTGATTCATGTGTAAAACTCGAGCAAATCTCTGCAGCGCAGGAAAAAACCAGCCTGACCTTTCCTTACTGGCATTCACAGCCACACTGAACGCTCTCACACAAACTGCCATACATACATATATACTGTGTGTGTGTGTGTGTGTGCAGGTGTGTGGGGGGGTGTAGGTGTGTGTGTGTGTGTGTGAAGGAGGTGAAATGGATCCACGCAGTGATTTCCTGCAGTGCTACAGTGTGACACTTCATGTGTTCTTCTCAAACATGTCCTTCTGTAAACACAGCAGATATATCGCAGTGTCAGTGTTCCAGGTTATTTATTCTCCGGTCTGCAGCCACGAACTCATCAAACTCTGTTTTACAACAATGTATTACAGCTCACGTTTTGGCCGAAGGTGGAAAGTTTTTGCAAAAGCGTGGGACTGACATGATATATATTATCCACAGCACATCTAAAGCAGCTGCGCTTCGTTTCCAATCGCTCGTTCGTCAACGCTGCTTTATTTTCAAGGCGATCCAGTGCGTTTTGTATACAGATGTTTTAGTCAATGCAGTGAAATCTCAATCTCATCACTGAAGAGACGTGTTCAAAACTACAGCGGTGGAGGAAAATCAAAATCCGGACATTATTTGCTCACGTTATTCCAAACCCGATTGACTTACTTTGTTTTGTGGAACACAAAATATGATGTTTCGAAGAACGTTCATGCCGCTCTCATCCACATAAGAACATCATACAGTGACCAGGGCTGCAAAGATCCAAAAAACATCATAAAAGCACCAAGAAGTACCATCGATATTACCGCTACACTATTATGAGCTCATTCTACAGCTTTGTACGACAAACACACGCAAACGCGAGTTCACTTCATGCGTGAACTGAACTGATGTCAATGACGGTAAACAACTGGTTTTCTTGATTCTTGAAGGAAATAAATGGATGAAGACGGTGAATCATCGACCACACGACTTCCTGAGGAAGTGAGGTGAGGCCCGGCTTCGGAGGGCCGTGCGGGTCGAGGTTCCTCTCTGACGAACTCTCCATTCAGTTCTGTTTCCTGAGGAAACCATCTTGCCTCCTGCGTCCCCTCAAGAGGACACATCATCTGTTTGTACTTTGTCTTGCACTTCTATTTCTCTTTTTCTTGGGATCAGGGGGGTTCAATGATCTCATTACTTCAATGTTCCTCAAACAAAAACTTATTATGTCATTTTAAAAGTTTCTTATGTAGTTTTGTTTTCTCCTACAACAGGGTCACATTCATCCAAGATCAAAAAACACTGTAATGTCCTCGTAATATCCGCTGCAGCATCAGCTCTTTTCTCTCAGAGTCTGAAACGCTTCCATCAAACATTCGTCTCTCTAAGCTCCGCCTTTCTGAGAGACGCTCTGCTCTGATTGGTCAGAAACCGAACGCTCATTATCATATCTGAATCTTGATTGACAGCGATTCGAACAGTAACGATGGCGTCGGTTTTCCCGTATCAAAAAAAAACAACACGAAGCAAACTCTTCCAGGCTCAGACGCAACTAGCGATCGAGGGCGGGGCAAAGAGACGCTGTTCAGCCAATCAAGAGCAGATATGCAAATGAGTGACAAACCTGCGTGTGTTCAGCAGGAAGTGAGACGACTCGTTTGAGTTCAGGATCACTTCTTTCTTTCAGGAGACAAAAACTCTCCTTTTACTTTGATCTTTGCAGAGCTTTGACCCTCACGAGCAGCTCTGGTCACTTCTGAAAGAGCACAGCAGGGGCACTTTAACGAGATTGTCATCATTTATTCACTCCAACAGCTAAATGTCTCTCGGTCATCAGTGGATTAACCTTTTAAAGACTTCACTTATAATAACCTGATTATAACAGTCGATTATCAAGTTGAGTCACAGATTATTTGTGTGCTGTAATAAAACGTCTGACTGCGTTAAAGAAACTGTCAAATACTTCCAAATCCAATTTCCAAGTCCCCTGGTGATCCTGCGCTGAGATCGACCCAGCGCCACACCATCACAACAGGCCCGTCTGCTGACCGCTGCATCTGCGGGTCACGACGCGACGGCCGATGGGTCAGACTCACCCAAACCAAAGAGACGGAGAGCGTTACGAGACCTGCTGACCGTCCGCGAGGACGCCGACCTCTGGAGGAGCGTCCGACGCGTGAAGAAATGCAATAAGTCACTCCTGCGAGAGAGTCACAAACAGGAATCATGCAGGAGTGATCTTCCGAGAAACACCATCTAACAACCACAACCCGCGAGTCCTTTGACTTCACACCAACTCTACATGCATAGACATATTTGAAATGAAAATAAACAGTTTCATTACCAAGTCCAAACACAACTTCACAACAATAACAACATTTCAATAAAGGCTGAAGATGTTTTTGCTGGACATCACTTTTGGATTTATATTATATATAGTGCCTAAACAGCATTAAAACTAAATAAATGAATACTTTTATTCAGCGTAGAAGCATTAAATTGATCAAAAGTAACTGTAAAGACATTTATAATGTCACACAAAAATTTTATTTCAAATAAATGCTGTTCTTTTGAACTTTCTATCCATCAAATAATCCTGAAAAATAAAATATGACAGTTTTCAACACTGATAATAATCATAAATCATATCAGAATGATTTCTGAAGGATCATGTGACTCTGAAGACTGGAGGAATGATGCTGAACATTCAGGAATAAATGACACTGTACTATATATTCACATAGAAAACACATGATTTACATGAGAATAATATTTCACTGTTTTACTGTATTTCTGATCAAATAAATTCAGCTTTGATCACTGGATATAAATGACACTGTACTATATATTCACATAGAAAACACATGATTTACATTAGAATAATATTTCACTGTTTTACTGTATTTTTGATCAAATAAATTCAGCTTTGATCACTGGATATAAATGACACTGTACTGTATATTCACATAGAAAACTGATGATTTACATTAGAATAATATTTCACTGTTTTACTGTATTTGATCAAATAAATTCAGCTTTGATCACTGGATATAAATGACACTGTACTATATATTCACATAGAAAACACATGATTTACATGAGAATAATATTTCACTGTTTTACTGTATTTTTGAGCAAATAAATGCAGCTTTGATCACTGGATATAAATGACACTGTACTATATATTCACATAGAAAACACATGATTTACATTAGAATAATATTTCACTGTTTTACTGTATTTTTGAGCAAATAAATGCAGCTTTGATCACTGGATATAAATGACACTGTACTATATATTCACATAGAAAACACATGATTTACATTAGAATAATATTTCACTGTTTTACTGTATTTTTGATCAAATAAATTCAGCTTTGATCACTGGATATAAATGACACTGTACTATATATTCACATAGAAAACACATGATTTACAGTAGAATAATATTTCACTGTTTTACTGTATTTTAGATCAAATAAATGCAGCTTTGATCACTGGATATAAATGACACTGTACTATATATTCACATAGAAAACACATGATTTACATTAGAATAATATTTCACTGTTTTACTGTATTTTTGATCAAATTAATTCAGCTTTGATCACTGGATATAAATGACACTGTACTATATATTCACATAGAAAACACATGATTTACATTAGAACAATATTTCACTGTTTTACTGTATTTTTGATCAAATTAATTCAGCTTTGATCACTGGATATAAATGACACTGTACTATATATTCACATAGAAAACACATGATTTACATGAGAATAATATTTCACCGTTTTACTGTATTTTTGATCAAATAAATTCAGCTTTGATCACTGGATATAAATGACACTGTACTATATATTCACATAGAAAACACATGATTTACATTAGAACAATATTTCACTGTTTTACTGTATTTTTGATCAAATTAATTCAGCTTTGATCACTGGATATAAATGACACTGTACTATATATTCACATAGAAAACACATGATTTACATTAGAACAATATTTCACTGTTTTACTGTATTTTTGATCAAATTAATTCAGCTTTGATCACTGGATATAAATGACACTGTACTATATATTCACATAGAAAACACATGATTTACATGAGAATAATATTTCACCGTTTTACTGTATTTTTGATCAAATAAATTCAGCTTTGATCACTGGATATAAATGACACTGTACTATATATTCACATAGAAAACACATGATTTACATTAGAATAATATTTCACTGTTTTACTGTATTTTTGAGCAAATAAATGCAGCTTTGATCACTGGATATAAATGACACTGTACTATATATTCACATAGAAAACACATGATTTACATTAGAATAATATTTCACTGTTTTACTGTATTTTTGAGCAAATAAATGCAGCTTTGATCACTGGATATAAATGACACTGTACTATATATTCACATAGAAAACACATGATTTACATTAGAATAATATTTCACTGTTTTACTGTATTTTTGAGCAAATAAATGCAGCTTTGGTGAGCAGAAGATCCTAACGACTTACGTGTCGACGGAAACTCACGTGTCCCATACACCTGCTTCATTCATTTCTCCATGTTCATGCTTGCATGTCGATACTGTAAACCTATCGCGGACCGATATATCTATGAATATATATTTGCGGACGGGCAGTCCTGATGTGAGCGGGTAAAGATCCGGCCGTGAAGGTGAAGCTGCGCAGACGGGAAATGTCTGAATCAGCCGAACCGTTGACCCGCAGCCACCGGCCGTACACCAGATCTGCCATTCGCAGTAAACAGCTGTGAGCGAGTCAGCTCCAGATGTGCGGAAGTGACGGCTCAAATGTTCTATCAGGAAAATTCTGCATGGGCAAATTCCCTTTAAATGCGATACATCACGCATGAATGATGCCGTTTGCTCAACCTGCTGGGGAGTTTTACTTCACTCAACTATTGTTTAAAAATAGCTTGAAATCACTCCAAAATATGTTGGAAATGAACATTTATTCATGTGTTTAATTCATGAACATTATTAATAAATAAGAATTTAACATTTATGAAATACTTATTAAGAAATGTTCACCTTTTGATTCTTATTGCTGCCTTTAGTAATTATGTGTCTGATTTGAATTTCCATCATATTTTGTGTTCATATTAATCCAGACATACAGTCATTTTTAATAATAATAATTGAGGTTAATAAAACTAGCCAGCAGGGCAAACATTTGACCCAACTCTTGGGTTTGTCCATTTCAACCCAACTCGGGTCGTTTAGCATTTTTTAGAATGTAGTTTTTATTACTATTCTGTAAAAGTCACATTGATATATTTTCCAAATATTTATTCCTAAGCAGCTTCACAGAAAATGCTTGTTTCATTGTTATAATTCTGCTATCAGTGATCAATTATGATTAATGTCAGCGACAAACGGTTTGAAGAAAAATGAGTGATCAGTAACAAGAGCGAAGCTTGTGTAATCAGACACGGCTGATGGAGTCAGACAGCTGTTGAACTGACTCAGACAAGCTTCGGCTCGCCTCACAGATCAGCGGCTCATCGTAAACACCAGCATCAGCGGCTGACGAATGACACGAGGCTGCAGAGGCCCGGAGAGAAGAGCAAAAGAACATCTGCGCTGTAAACAGATAATGCTATGGCATTACCGGCACACGAGACGAGACGATTCTGCTGCTGCTCTTTCACTGTGACCGGAGGAAATGTTTTATTGCGCACACATCCCTCTCTCAGAACGCCGTCGTCTTTCCTGTTCTCACACACGTCTGGGCTGGGACGCATCGAAGGCCTGGTCCCTACTTTAAACAGCCAGTAGCCTTTACTTCACGTCCAGGAACTACGATTCAGAGGATCAGAAGTACGAGGAACGTTCAGAATGGGCATTAATATTATAGTATATATATATATATATATATGCATCTCATTCCTCGGGCTGTATATCAGCACAGCAGTGGTTCAGCCGTAGGTGATCACGGCTGACATGCAGTCATGTCACACGACTGCCAGTGTAGTATTGCATTTATACAACGGTTCGACGGCACGAGTGCGTGAATAAATGAGAAACAACAGCTCAAGGTCTTTAAAACCCCGTGTCTGATATAACATTCATTCTTCAGTCGATGTCCATATATTACATCCTTTACAAAAACCCGTTTGAATGTCCGCTGAGGAAAGCGATCTTTGCATTTGTACTTTTTACAGTGAAGGGAATTTTCCACAACATTCAGCGCTAAAACATGTTCTTTGTTTACAAAATTCCCTTTCAATTTAAAAGTCTCTTGCGACTGACTCGTTTACTCGTAAAGTTTAAACATGTGTTAAACATCGCCTTAATATTAAATTATTAAATTTAACATAGCCCAACTTGATTTCCTCAGGAACACGATTAATGAGACCATAATTGCCCGTTTTATGTACCCAAAATGAATCACATCTCATGTTTATAAATCCCTGAAACACTGGCCCAGATGGAGCTGTTCTCGGCGGGTGCTCGAGCTCTGAACGACCGCTGACGGCCTGCAGCTCACATCCCCGAAAACATCTAAACAAAAAGCGCTTAATGATTAAATATGAGTCTCATATTCCACGTCTAAACAACTGCATTATCGCCTGTAAAACTCTTAAAGCTACAGTTCCTGCTACAAGTGTAGTGTTCGTGACAATTACGGTGGATAATTCTGATAATTCAATTATGGTAGTCATTCTGCTAAATGACTAAATGCAAATGTAATAAACACTGTCTTGGTGAGCAGAAAAATAAAGAAATGGTTGGGAAAATGTTGGGAAATCTGAGCTCCAGAGAAAGATCTCAGAAGCGGTTGAACAAAAGAGTGTCTGTGAGGAACGACTGTGATTCACGAGTGATTCTTCTTCCTTGTGCTGCTCGAGTGTAAAGAAGAAGGAGGTTGAAATGAGCGGCTTCGGCTCTGGTTCCTCTAGTGGACCTGCTGATTGTGGAGCTAGAGGCCGATCCGGTGAATCTGATGAGGTAAAGGCTGAACTTGTGAACTGGTGACACATTGAGGAATGCTGGGAAAAGAGCAGAGACTGCATTCCTCCCGCTCCCACTCTCTCCACCCCCTCGAACCCCTCGTGAAGAGCGAGATAAAAGATAACTCTTCAACGGTCCAGATCGGCAGCAGCTGAAGCACATTCAGCAGAGCATTACACATGAATAACTGACACAACGATACGCTGGTGGAAAGAGACGCAAACATGACGGCCTTCGTAACACGCAGCACGCGCTCCTGAAAGATGAGCGGCAGAATCCCACCGTTCATTCATGACTTTCAGCCGTCAAACGTCACTTCATCGCTGGACGTTTCTCGGTGATACGCGACTCCGTTTGACCGTCAGCAGTAACAAGTCCACGTTAAACCCATGAGCATATTCCTAATATATTGCGGCGCACATGTGGGAACTGCGTATCAACATTGTTAATAACGGCGCATACACGAACAACATTAAAGATCGTACAACAAATCTTCATTACTCAGAGTTATAAGAAAAACAATCTGCATCAATGCACATTAATGGCACGTTTAACCATCCAAATATGAGGAAAATATTTACATTATGAGGAGAGAATTTGGTTAAGTTCATCTAACAAAATTATTTGGCAAAAAAAAAAAAAAAACTACAGGAAGAGGTTTTATTTCACGGTGTAAAAAAAATTTGTAGGAAAAAGAAAAACTGACCGGAAAAATCATACATTGACAACAACACAATCAGTTATTAATATTTCTTGTTTTTTGCATGTTCATAATTAACCGTCAAAGAAAGAAATGATGTGCTGACAATCAACTCCAGGCACAGCGGCACACAATCAACAAACGCTTCATAATATCGGAATAAACGGAGAAAATGTTCATTTTTCTGGGACGGACATCACTTTTGGCCATAAATATGCATGAATATATCATTTGATGTTTTTTAGCCAGTTTGGATCCACATATTCATCAGCATTACATACAGTAGAATAAGTATTTTTTTAATAGTTTTAAAGGCTACTTTCAAATCCAACCCTGATTTGCTGTGAAATTTCCTCCTTAAAAAAAAATCTAAATTTAGTTATTAAAATATTTTAAATATACATCAATATTATTTTAGAATCAGTTTTTGTTCACATTTTATATTTTCTTATTTCATTTGAGTTCGTTTTTGTCTATATAGTTTTTATTTGGTTGACTTTTTCAGTTTAAACTAAACAAAAACACGAACACATTTGCCTTAGTATCTGACATAAAATACGGTTAAGTTTAGTTCAGTTGATGTTCATTTAATGTCAATTCATGAATATGTGTTTTTGGGTTTAGTTTTGACGACGATAGCACTGGAACAAATCCTAATTTGTCCTTTGGAAGGCAGTAAAGCACCGATTTAGGGTCTCAAGTGAGAAACCCTAGAGACGAGGTGAGAACATGATTATGTGAAACGGTAACCACTTCAAATCCTGCTTTTGCGCTTCCGCGCTCACACACTCGCGGTCAGCTCTGAAAGAGCGGTGCAAGTCTTCACACGGGGAATATTTGTCTCCGGGAGGAATTCAGAGCCCGCTGAAGGGCGTCAGACTCACCTCGCATTGTTGTCTTTGTCGGCTCGGCGAAGAGCGGGATGAGTAAGAGGTAGATGAGGTAGACGAAGGACAGCCAGTTGTACCGGAACAAACATGCTGCGAAATAAAAATGAGAAAATGATGAGCATGTTTATCTTCATCTCCAGACTGCGATAAAACACAGTAAATCAGACGCTCGTTAGGGTGAAGGGTTTAATTAGAGGGAGCGCCTCCACACATCACAGGTCTGAGATCTGCGGCCGCGGCGCGTGTCAGAACCGCCCCGGGCTCTGGGTGTGTGAGCGCCGGATCTATCCCGCAGTCCTACATTCCAGCACGTGCACGGATCGCGGATCGCCTTCCTCGCGGCCTGTGCCAAAACTTGCACAGATCACGTTAACATAATCTCCGCGCAATCCCGGTCCCCCATCCATCGGATGCGTCGGTCCTTCGACAGCATTCAGCTCCGTGAAACACGGCAATCAGATGTCAAACCATTTGACGATTTATTTCGAAGAGGTTTCAAATGAAATAAACGAATGGACTGTGCTGGAGAACAAAAAGAAATTCATTCAATTAAATTAAATAACAACTTGAAAAAGATTAAAGTTGTTTTGAAGATGCCACTTGGTCTGATTTCAAATTAATGAGTAAAATGAAATAAAGAAAATAGCCAATAGATCATTTTTTGCTTTGAAAATGTACTTTTGTGTGGTATAGCGATCCAATTTTTATATACATACACCAAACTGAACAAACCCCTCCACTTTTGTAAACGATATACCTATTAAATCTGTTATGACAGCAACAATCATGCGCTGGACGCGAGAGCAGCTTCAGCGAGGAGCCGGACGAACGCTGTGGAGCGCTAAACTAGTCTTCATGAAACGAAGCGCGTCGCTCAGGAACTGACGCAGCTTTAGCTCTGGACTTCTCCAAGCCTCCAGCCTCGTTTCCCCTCACAAACTGTGCAACGCTGAAGCAAAATGAGCCAGGGAAGGACAATTTGCTTCGGTTTGTCTCATTTGAAGCCACATCCTGGCTTTTCCAAATCTGGAAACAAAACTTGTTTTAACTGTAAAGGGCAACCTCTTCTCTAAACCTGACCGCAAGAAAAACCAAAGGGATTCGACACCATTTCGGGGATGAAGGATCGTTTCAAGATTCCATGATAAGAACATTTGATTTTAATGATCATAAAATGCTTTTCAACAGCTCACAATGACTGGACGGGAAACCTTACAGCTACAAACAGTGCTTTTGGTCAATATAGCTAGTACAATACTTAGAACTCATCCGTTTACAGTATATTACGCCTTAACGTTCTGCATAATTAAGGGCGTGGCCACTTGAGTGACGGGTGGATTGCCGCTGCTGTTTGTCTGCTGTCAGTCAGCTCCACCCACGTAATCCAGGAGTGACGCGCTGCCAAGATGGCTCCGCCCACTTCCGACTCAAACGCTCTTCAGAAAGCGACGGGTGACGTGTTTATAGCGTCGTCTATGGATGAAGCTCATGAAATATAAATAAATTGAGTAAAGTCTGTTTTAGATTGAAAATCAAAAATTTTAAAAAAAACTAAGAAATTAAATCTTATATTCATCAAAGAATCCTGAAAAACAAAATGTATGATGATTTTCAGAGAAATATGAACAGTTTTATAATAATCATAAATCATATCAGAATGATTTCTGAAGGATCATGTGACTCTGAAGACTAGAGGAATGATGCTGAAAATTCAGGAATAAATGACACTGTACTATATATTCACATAGAAAACACATGATTTACATTAGAATAATATTTCACTGTTTTACTGTATTTTTGATCAAATAAATGCAGCTTTGATCACTGGATATAAATGACACTGTACTATATATTCACATAGAAAACACATGATTTACATTAGAATAATATTTCACTGTTTTACTGTATTTTTGATCAAATGAATTCAGGTTTTATGAGCAGAAGAGACTTGATTCAGAAAGATTAAAAAAATCTCACCGACCTCAAACTTTTAAATGCTGATATTTCTGGGGAAAATATTCTTAATCATGAGCATAAGAATAAAACAGCATCTGGAGCATTAATGCTCAGCGTCACGTGACCCCGAACGGAGGGTTGTGCTTCACACGGGACGGGGGTTTTCAGCAAAAATATTGTGTCAGTTTTAGATTTCAAGACAGCGTCCAAACATCAGCAGCCATTGCTTTATCGTTTGATGGGGGATTTTGAATATCCCTCAGTTTATGGCATTAGCGGGATTAGCTGTCCATTAACACTCCCCAGACGGCGACTTCCTCCTGGCAGCGGCGCGAGACCCTCGATCCACGCGTCTTCAGGACACACTGAGTGTTTAGAGCGAAGCCGACGGGCCGCCAGCCATCACAAACACGCACGGGTTTGTTTTCTCTGCTGCGCTGCAGAAGCTGCCGCTCATTAGCCGTGCGTTCGTTCAGCTTCAGGAGCTGCGCAGACATTCCGGCTCACGCAGACTCGCACACCATCAGCGGCGGGACAGCGTCTCACCAGAGCATTCTGGGATTGAGTAGGAGTGTTGTTTGAAAACGCGGGGTGTGATGATGATCGTTTCAGACTAAACCGGGACAAACGGAAACAATGGAGGCAAAATAGAAAAACGTCTCGGCCGATGGTGAGGTTTAAAAAAAATACCAAAAATGACAGGGATGTAGAAAATAAAACTTGGGAAAGAAAATGAGTTTTTCAACAGAACCGACATCAGATATCAGACGCCGAAATCTAATTCGTGACAAATTCAGGCAGTCAATCAATCATGCTTCAGACATACCAATAATAAAATAAATAATATTGATTAAGAATCGTATTTTAAATCGAGCCAAATATTATTAAAAAACTTATATATATATATATATATATATTACGTACATGGATAATGAGAACATACATTTAGAGTCTATCCAAAGATATATTTACACTTACAATCAAACCAAAAATTGTGTGCAGGACACTATAGTTCATTTATGTAAGTGAGGATATTAAAATAAAGTAAAGTGTGACATGTTATAGCCATAAATTCTGTTCATACCAGTAAAACTGATCAAATGTGGAACCAAGTGTGACCTGAGCAAGATTATCACGAGAGCTATTGTCACATTACCATTATTTCAAACTACATTGAATAAACTGAGATAATGTGTGAAATGTTGAAGGTGTCTGAATAAATTATTTATATTCAGATTCATGCGTTTAAAGACTGTATATACTTGTGTAGAGCTGTCAATCAATCAAAAAATAACTCACATTTTCTTCTGTAATGAATCACCATCAATCCCATCGGACAGGTTTTAAATATAATCTCAAATTTAATGTAAAAACAACAAAAGACAATGAAATATATGAATTTGTATTAAAGCTACAAAAGTTCCTCAGTGATTTTCTCTTTTGTTGTTTTATTAACAGGTTTATTAGGCTGCTGTCACTTTAAGAGCTGAATGACATAAATGATGACGTTATTAAACTCATTTAAGGGCTTTTTGGCATAATTCTGTGTTTTTGTTCGTTCAGGCGCGATAGAACTGTCTAAAGCGGCTTTCTGACAAATCAATCAACCAATCGATCGATCAATCAATCAAGTATGAGACCTACTAAATGTTCAAACCTCAGATGCAAATATAATAGAATGCATATAAAAGTAAACTTGCTCCTTTTTCCCCCACATTTTTCTGCTGTAAAGACTTAAAATAGCTACAAAAATGCAACATATTTAGTTGAATAAATAATCATTTCATTTATTTGTAATATCTTAATCACCCGACACTCCTAGAACGACGCTTTATTTTGCAAAGCAAACGTAAATCGCGCCTGCAGTCTAATGTTCACATTCAGAGTTCATGGTTTCTGAGCTGCTTTGAGAGTCACTGGATCCTTTCAGACGCGTCAAATAAACCGAGACTTTCTTCAAACAAACGCCTCTAATCAAGCGCTATTGTTTCCCTCCGAGCGAGTTCGTGTGGCTCCAGCGTGAACAGATTCACCCTCTTCCTCTCCGCATGTGAAAACACTGATGTATCTGTGTGAAGAGACGCCGGGACGGATGATCGTCTGATCCCTGCTTTGCTGTTACACACTTTATTTACTTTCACTTTTAGATCCAATTCTGTTGCTCCTGATTTCATGAAGGATCTTTTAATATATAAACGTGTGCTGTGAGCTTCGCTCTTAAAACGACGCTCGAGAAAATCTCTGGCGGACCGCCGGGACCTTTGATTTCATGAGTCACTCGCACACGCTCAAAGCCAGAAATGAAAATATCCCAACAGCAGACAAACCACGAACTGTCTGATAATGGGGTCCAGTCAGACGGAGATGTTTGGATCTTTTGTTCGCTCCGTTGGTGTGGGACGCACAACAACAAAATCTGCTCGGGAGTGGCCGTTATATTCCCGTTATTCTACTGCACACGCTAGAGCTTTCCAGAAAGAATTATAAACCATCAACCAGACAAACTTACACTTGAAGCAATAAAGTAAGATTTAGAGTAACATTTAAGAGTGACTCTGATTGGTGGAGATTTCTCTGCAGACTCATGGGTAATGTAGTTGTTGCTGATAGACGATCATTTAAGTTGACGTTCAAAAATCAATTCCCCTTTGGAGAAAACGAACGGCATTTTTGAAACACCGAACGGAGTGATTGACCGATCAGAAGCGAGTATCACGCAAACGTGGATCAGCGCAAGACATGGGAGGCTTGGACACTTTCATTTCTTCAGCGCACGTTGTCGTTTTAATTCCTTTTCTACCATTGTGTGTGAAATGTGCCGTATAAATAAACTCGTCTTCGAATGTGGAGGTGGATGAAAATATGAACACATGCAGAGATTTGGCACTGGGATTTATTTGGTTAGCTGTTGGAATTAAATGTCCCAGCATTCCTGGCAAGGACTTTTACACCCAACCTAAATAACACTGATGTTGACATTGAAATAATACCAAAGTTGACAAAAATATACTCAAAAACATTCAAAATACCCCCAGATACCAAATTTTATATTAGAACTAAACGTTAATGTCAAGCATAAATGTGTCAGTTCATCGATTCTGGGGAATTTATGAGCGTTTGAGAGGACCGAGACCACAGGCAGGAATAGTGTGATTCAAAACCATGTTCCCTCGCTGATCCCTCTCCACACACACACACACACACACACACTCACTCACACACGCACACGCACACGCACGCACACGCACACACACGCACACACACTTACACTCACACACACCTTTTACAGCAGTAACTGGATCTGTTGTTTTTCCAGCTCTGTTTACACTTGGACTTAAAAACTCATCGGCAGGAAAGCCTCGTGTATCATTTCAAAAAAGCTCAAAATGTCTCTTTGGACCTTCTGAAAGACCTCAGTATCTACTCCAGCAAATTCTGCTTCAAAATGACCAGCAAATAAAAGCCTGAATGAATGACTCCGTTCCGCTGCATTTGCAGTGAACCCATCGCACAAACATGCCTTCCACACACTTAAATCTACACACTTAAATAGGGTCGAGAAATCAAATTTTCCTTGATCTTTTGACCTGTAAAGCCTGATTTGTGCTCCGGCCCGCCTCCGCTGAACCCCGAACCGACGACACGCTCGCTGTCTTTGAAGCGACAGAGGGCGACCCAGAGAAATCGTTCTCTAAATCAGAGAAGAAGAAGAACTTCACCAAAACCAAAAAGAATCGCGTGAAACCCGGTAAACCCTGAGATCATTACTAGCGACACTAGAACAACATATATGGACATAACTAAAGAAAATATTTTCTAGCTTCACTAAACATTTTCATTTAGGCTTGTGAACATTTTTATTAAACATGGATTATTTCTGGTATTGTAGGCCCATTTTGTAAATGTAAGCAGCAGCCCGGGCAAACGTGTCCAGTACGGATCAGGCTTCAGCGGTCACTGCACCATAATGTCCAAAACTTCTCTGTTAGCTTTTATTGAAGCCACGCTCACAAAACAACCCCTTTCAGATTTTGTCACATTATGACATCATAATTCCTCGTGCAAGGAAAGACACGCCTCTACAGGATGTCGACGCCCACTTCTGCGTCTCCATTTAGCCCCGCCCACCGATTCACACACATCATGTATTTGAGACCGATTTACTGCTGCAACAAAACCACAGAGACTCTGAGGAGAACAAGAGTTGTGGACAGACAATCTTTGCAGTGCAATGGGATCCATTAATACATGTAGAAGAACTTTATTATTAAAGTTCCAGTCGACGAACAGCCTATAAGAGCCAAACGACGGTACATTCATTCATGAAACTCATCCAGTCGATTATAACTGTGGACACTCCAAGTACTTAAACTTTATTTGCCATCCGTAAGAAGATATTTTCACCATCTGAAGTTTTTAACACACTTCTACACGTGTAATGGCGAGGACGCTGAAACTATTTTAATATGCGAAACTGTCCAATCACAGCAGTGGGCGTTTCCTTCAGACGCTTGAATGAGACACGCCCATCAAAACTGTGTTTCAAATTCAGATTATTACCTCTAAATTAGGATGTTTTTATTGAAAAATAATTAAATATTAGATAATATTATAAGTGGACCTCAGAGAACATTATAATATTAAAAACGTGGTTCATAAACCCTTTCAATGTCATTTAATAATGTTTTCATGTTTATACGAAGCATTCCAGATATTTTTTAATTATTTTCAAACATTATGGGAACATTATTTTTCCCTGTTCTGAGGCAAGTACTAACATTTAAAAATGTTAAAGAAACCTAAAATGTTTCAGAAAAAAAAAAAGTTCTATAAACAACGTATAAAATAAGTTTTTGTGTTAAAGTTGAGAACATTGTTCAACCTGCACAGCCATTCGTATGTTCTTGAGAAATCGGAAGGTAAAGTCAAAATAAACATAAATAACGTTTACCCTCATTGACCCTCAATGACCCTCAGTGACCCTCAGTGATCCTCAGTGACTCTCAGTGATCCTCAGTGACCCTCAGTGATCCTCAGTGACTCTCAGTGATCCTCAGTGACTCTCAGTGATCCTCAATGACCCTCAATGACCCTCAGTGATCCTCAGTGACTCTCAGTGACCCTCAGTGACTCTCAGTGATCCTCAATGACCCTCAGTGATCCTCAGTGACTCTCAGTGATCCTCAATGACCCTCAGTGATCCTCAGTGACTCTCAGTGATCCTCAGTGACTCTCAGTGATCCTCAGTGACTCTCAGTGATCCTCAGTGACTCTCAGTGATCCTCAGTGACCCTCAGTGATCCTCAATGACCCTCAGTGATCCTCAGTGACTCTCAGTGATCCTCAATGACCCTCAGTGATCCTCAGTGATCCTCAATGACCCTCAGTGACTCTCAGTGATCCTCAATGACCCTCAATGACCCTCAGTGATCCTCAGTGACTCTCAGTGATCCTCAATGACCCTCAGTGATCCTCAGTGACCCTCAATGACCCTCAGTGATCCTCAATGACCCTCAGTGATCCTCAGTGACTCTCAGTGATCCTCAATGACTCTCAGTGATCCTCAGTGACTCTCAGTGATCCTCAATGACCCTCAGTGATCCTCAATGACCCTCAGTGACTCTCAGTGATCCTCAGTGACTCTCAGTGATCCTCAATGACCCTCAGTGATCCTCAGTGACCCTCAGTGACTCTCAGTGATCCTCAATGACCCTCAGTGATCCTCAATGACCCTCAGTGATCCTCATTGACCCTCAATGACCCTCAATGATCCTCAGTGATCCTCAATGACCCTCAGTGATCCTCAGTGACCCTCAATGACCCTCAGTGATCCTCAGTGACCCTCAATGACCCTCAGTGACCCAACATCAGCCCTCAGACACACGAGCAGAAGTCGAGCCGAAGCTCGCGCAGACGATGACTCTGAACAAAGATTCTAACTCTGAGAGAACATTGGCAGAACGTTCTGCGAACGCTCCCTGTTAGCGGTGAATATCTCAAGAGGATTGCAATCACAGAACTATAGACCAACAGAATAAAAACGAGAACGACTTGGTCTCATGTGGATTTCGTTTCTGATGTGCCATTAAAAAGAAACGCAGCCGTTCTCCGGAGCTGTAGTTGACGCTCAGACGCCGTACGGTTCAGGGTTTTGTGTTTTTCGTCTGTTCAATGTTTATGTCTAAAAAGGTCAAACAAAAGTTCTACACACTGATGTGTTTTCCTGAGAGGACCCGTGCAGTTGTACTGTCCATCATCGGATGTTACGTTGAATCAACACAATTCTGATGAGCTTTTGCCAACAGCACGTCTGCAGCTTATTAAAATGTTTTATAAGCCTCGTTTAATATCGAGCCGGCGCTGGTTCCCTCTGTATGGATGGCGGTGAGCTGGAAGACTTCAGAAGGCTTCAGAGCAAACTCTCGGTTCGGTGTGACACACATCCGGGGCCGGGACTTCTTTCAGCAGCCGCTCGCTGGAGGGAAAGGAAGCAGAAAGCGGCCAATGACTCGACGCAACAGACTCACTCAACAACCGAGGAACGCTGGACGACAGCCGAACCCTGAGGAACCAGCTAGAGAGAGTAACGAGCCCTTCAAGCCGGTGACAGACGCGCCCACCGCTGTCAATATATCAGCGTTTTCAACCACATGATGTTTATTTTAGGTTTCAGACATTTAAATGCACATAATTACTAACAAATCAATACATTTAGAGTTTGTAAAATACACACTGATGTCTATGGAAGCGGCGATAACAATCATTTCCATAATAATTAAACGACACGTTTTATTCACGTCAGATACACATTGTGTGAGTCACTTTAAAGTTTACCCTCTTCTTCTCTCGGTTCACCGAGTCACTTACTTTCATGCATTTCGGGAGAAGGATGAATTCCCGCGCTGTAAATCCAACAGACGCGATTCTCCGTGGCGCAAACTAACATCTCAACTAACGCGATCATTATAAAGGCGTTTAAACAGCAAAACACATCCACTCGCTCATATCTGACAACCGGAATGTCAGATATTTCATGCTATAGTCATCAAATTTGTTCATATTTTGAATCAAAAAGGAAACATTAAATGAAAGCAGATCATCAGTCATTCAGCGCTGTTGAGGTCGCCGTGTGTCACGTGACGAGCACTGACGCGTCGCCATGGAAACAGTAAAGTGACCCGCTCTAAATAACGGTCGCCTTGAAAAACTCACGCTGGATATTTTAAACTGACGTGCGAAAGGGTTAAAACACACGACACTGCGGCAAAAACAAGCCCAGCGACTGGTTTAAAACTTTCATTCAGCCGAACGGTGTTGCTGCTTAAAATGAACCCAAAATAGGCTGGAGATTAAAAATCAAACGCAACAATAATCCATTTACTTATAAGCCATCTAACACATTTTTAATTAGCATTCATTATTAGTAAATGTTCATTTCCGACATACTTTGGGTTCATTTTAAGCAACAATACAGTCATTTTTAAACAACAGTTGAGTTGAATAAAACGACCCAGCATAACATTCATTTTCAACCCAACTTGGGTTGTTTTTAACCCAGCGTTTTTACGGTGTAATATTAATATTAAATGCATTATCTGAAAGCAAGTCTCAATATGTCATGCAGAGGGCTTTAGTATGTTTCTGAGTTGTAAACCCAGCAGAAGCTCCTGCAGTGACGGTCCGGCCGGCCTTCATGGAGCGGTGCTGTCAGCGCCGGGTCCGGTGTTTGTTCAGTCTGCAGATGAGCGCTCGATACCACCGCTTCCACACACATTCAGAGCGGCAGTAACCTTCAGCGTCCGCTCGTCACTTCACACACACCCACATCACACCGACACCAGCTGGACGTGACGGTCAGACGCGCGAGGGAAAGCCACGCGTTGTTGAATGTGGACGGCTGACAGACGAGCGCTTCTCTTTTCAACACAAAGATTTTAGGTCAAAATTGACATGAACATATAAGTGATGATTTGTGTGGTATATTTTCTCATGTTCTAGTTTAATACGCAGAGGCAACTAAACCATTGGTCGGTTGATCACACTGTGGCACGATCAACATTTCCGTTAATCCGACCAGTCTGAGAGTTTGGGGCGGGGCCATCTGTGTTTCTAACCAATAGCAGAAAGGGGGAGTGGTTTTGAAAATGTGTCCAAATAATCAGTTTGTATAAAATCACCAGGGCTGGGCGGGTTACTTCTAAAATGTATTTCACTACAGATTACAAAATACACGCTTTCAAAAGTCATTTACTCAAGTTTAGTCACTTCATCTAAATACTTTAGAATACTTTGGAATACTAATAAGTGTGAAACAAACACAAAAAAGGTCATTGTGAGTTTTTATCTCACAATTCTGACTTTTTCCCTTGGAATTGTGTGATACAAAGTTTCAATTGTGAGTTTAAATCTCGTAATTGTGAGAAAAAGAGTCAGAATTGTGAAACACAAACTCACAATTGTGAGGGAAAAAACTAATAGTGAGAAAAAGTCGCAGTGACGAGTGAATTATAAAATGAAAACAGTGGAAAACATGAAACTGAACTCGTCTTTTTCAGACGGTCAGAGTCAGAGAATCACCAATCGCTGTTTAAATGACATTAAAACTCAAAGTAATCACTTTGGTAATCTAAAACACACTGTAATCTGATTCCCACCCATTTCAAATCAAACACAGTCACTCACATTTTGCATTTTAAATACGTCACTAAGTTACTTGTGTTTCGTTCCTCCCCGACCCTGATAATCACACACACTTTATAAAAGTGCTTCTCCTGCAAACTAATTTTAAAAATTATGTAGTTTTAATCTCCATCATCGGAGACTAACATAATTCGAACATGCAGCCAACTAAAGCACTTTATAATCCACTTCTGTTGGAGTAATCTGGATTTAATATTCAACCATCTTCCATCTGTACTGGAGCTTTGATGGATCACGGTGTGCTGGATAACTTCTGACAGCCTCTCAACCAATGGCGCGGGTTTGGGGCGTGGCCATCTGTGTTTCTAACCAATGGCAGGGGAGGGATTTTGAAAAGCCATTTCAAATAGTTGTATAGGATCACACACACACACACACTTTCTAAAAGTGCTTCTGTGCAACAAATTCATTTAAAAAAATGACAAATATTCAGTGTAGTCCGAGTTCTGTATGCATAAAACAATTGAAAAATGAGTACTTAAATAAACTATTTAAAATAGCTTGTCGTAATGCGGCATTAGAACTTCGCAACTCAGATTTAAAAAAATAGGCAAACGTCACTGAACAATCGATGTTTTTACTTCCTGAACATCTGAGCGGAGATATAAAATCAGAAAACGTACAAAATAAAACAGACCTGAAGTCAGCAACGTTCTGTTGGGGTCGCGAAATTTTACACTAAAAATGTTGGGTTGGAAACGGACAAAAGCAGCAACCGGCTCGTTTTAACCCAGCGGTTGGCTAGTTTTATTCAACTCAACTATTTCTTAAAATGACTGTATCGTTGCTTAAAATGAACCAAAATATGTTGGAAATTAACATTAATATGTTTAATAAATGAACATTGATTATTATTCATTAAACGTATTAATTGAACGATAAACATGTATTATGATTATTATTAATATCCACCTTTTGATTATTATCGTTTCCTCTATGCGTCTGGTTTTTAATTTCCAACATATTTTGGGTTCATTTTAATCCAGACATACAGTCATTTTTAAACAATAGTTGAGTTAAATAGAACTACCCAGCAGGTTGACATTCAACCAGTCAACATTTAACCCAACCGCTGGGTTAAACCCACCCATCAACCCAACCTGGGCGGCTCTCCAGCAGCGTGTGTGACGTCAGAGCTCTAGCGCTCCCGTCGGACGCTCTTGATCCCGGATGAACGGCGGCTCTGAGGCGCTCCGCTCTGGCAGCTCCGCTTTAATTGCCGGGGTGAGAAAAAGTCTGAATTTAGTTTTTGGTCGGCCGATGTTGCACAAAAGGTCCTTTCAGGTAGTCGAATGTATTTCAGAGGGTGAGCTGTCAGATTACAGACAGGAAACGTTTAAGATAAAACCGTATGAATGGTCCCACTGTGTGGCGCGAGAAGAAAAAGCAACAGCCAGAAGGAACACATGGCTGATCAAAACGTACTCAATATAAAGTTGGCTTTGGACCGTTTCAAACCACGCTCCGTACGACGACTCTCTCTGGAAATGATCATATACATGAGGTAGAGCCGATGAAACGCGGCCACGTGAGCGATCCAGTCGTGAATATGACGTGGAAAGCCTTAAAACACGCGATCGATGTCGTGACGTCTCCTTCAAGACTTCATGAACATCTACGGCTGTCTGGACGAGCTCACGCAGAACTAAAACTTCTTTCATTGGAAGATGAAGTCCTGTACAAACAGAGCAGACGCAGCTATCATTGATGTTTTGCAAATTCCTCATGACTTCTTGAGTTCCTCCTTTGGTTCCTCTCATCCGGAGAGCTTTTGTGTGCGTTGTAGGGTGGCACGGCGCCGGGATCAGACACAAAGAGCTCCGAGACGGCAGAAGACGTGGAGTCTAAATGGAGCGTGACTCAAAAGGCTTTCTTTGCCATCATCTGCAGACGGCTGGTGACTGACAGATGCTGCTGGAGACGGAGTTGAGGTGCGGTCGCGTTCACCGCTGCGTGACCAAATCCAGCGAGTTTCGCATGAGATCTACTCAGATTTCGCCATCAGAGAACCTTCTCTCAAAGAACGTCCAGTAACGTTATGTGAACGTTATGAATGTTCTCCAATCATTATTTTTGGAACGTTTTTTAAATTTCAGAATGAGAACATCCAAAAGCAAGTTCCCGTTACGTTTGCGCGAAAAAAAATAAAATAAAAGTTTTTAAAATATTTTTGAACATTCAGAAAGGGCGTTTTCATGACGTTAGCCGAATGTTGTTAGAACATGTTTTCGTCACGTGAAGTTTCTGCGTTTATCGGCCGTGGATCAGTCGAGAATTGTTGGCGAGTCATTTTACAGTATAATGCGTGATGGAGATTTCATTTCGAAAAAAAAGAGTTGTGCAGAAAATACACTCGAAAAACAACCCAAGTGGGGTTATAAATGGACAAACCCAGCAGTTGGGTTAAATGTTTGACAATGTCTGCTGGGTGATTTATTGAACTCAACTTTTGTTTCAAAATTACAGGCTTAAAATATGAACCCAAAACATGTTGGAAATGAAAAATCAGACACATAATCACTAGAGGCAATGATAATAATCACAAGGTGGAGATTTAATACATATTTACTGTTTAATTATTATTCATTGAACTAATTAATAAATGTTCATTTGCAACATATTTTGGGTTCATTTTCATCCAGACATACAGTCATTTTTAAACGACCCAGCAGGGCAAACATTTAACCCAAGCGCTGGGTTTAAAACCACCCAATCACAACCCAACATATTTCAGAGTGTGGCCACAGGCTAGTTTCTCCTGGTATTTTATAAGAATAGACTATGAGTTTGATAAAAGTAGTAGTTTTTGGCTACTGGCTCATTTTATCTCTGTATGGAAGTCAATATTACACTGTTAAAAACAACCCAAGTGGGGCTGAAATGGACAAACCCGGCGGTTGGGTTAAATGTTGGGTAGTTTGATTTAACCCAACTATTGTTTAAAAATGACTGAATGACTGGATTAAAATCAACCCAAAATATGTTGGAAATGAACATTTATTATGAATATGTTCAATGATTAATAATCAAACAAACTTGTATTAAATTTCCTTTTGATTATTATTGTGTCTGATTTTTAATCATTTTAATCCAGCCATACAGTGATTTTTAAACAACAGTCGAGTTGAGAAAGTGTTTTCTTTCACAGTGAGGCGAACGCAGTTGACGGCAGCGGGCCGTCCGGAGGAATAAAGAGCCGTAACGAGAGCGTGACGGCGTTCAGCGTCTGTAATGTTCCACAAATGAAGCAGCCGCAGTTTAAACGGCACAAACAACACAGAGACGAGATCTTCATAGTGCACTGAACACCCGAGGCACTCACGCAAATACATGAACATTAACAAATTCAATCCCTGTTCCGCTCCACAGTGTCAGATCGCAAGTCATATTTCAACAAAATGCACAGTTGGGATCTCTGGGGAGGATTTGACCCGAGGAGGGACGAGGAGCGCCGCACAAAAGGAAGCGGTCGCAAAAATATTTGCGCAAACTGATGTCGTTTCTTGAAGTGGACGGCTCGGTTGTTTCGCGTCGCCCTATAAAAGTAAATAACTGATGTTTACTTCCTGTATACGAGCAAACAAAATCTTTCCTCAGAGTGAAAACTGCACTTGAAATATTTAGGTATCCCTGGAAACTGCGTTCACCTGATCCCCGTCCCACCCGGGAGCTGTTTACAGACGACACTCGAGCCGAGGTCACTGCCCTCGCCCGACAACCTTTACAGCCACTCACTCCGTTTCACTGCTTTATTTGGACTAATAATGATTTGACCTTTACAGCACCTTTGAGAAAGAGTCCTTGATCATGACGTCACTGTTTGCGCTTCAGTGTTTGAGCAGAAACAACATCTGTGAAGTTCAGAGACGAGAGAGATATTTTCTTTTACAGAAATCACTTTAGGGACTACAACGAGCTTCTTCCCGGGTTGGTGACATCACAAACCCCAAATTTACATAAACCCCGCCTCTGAGAACACTCAACAAAGGGGGCGGGGCCATGTCGGGCCGCTTTAGAGAAGAGGAAGAGTTGTTGTCGTCGAGTGTCGTCAGTTTACGCCGGACCGCTTCACAAACGAGGGTGGATTCGAGGAAAGGAGTCGATCGACTCCACAGCAACGACATCAATTTATCCACGAACCGTTCAGAAACGTCTCCATCCGTTCGAACACTTTCCTCATTTTGTCTGCGTGAGATTCTCCAGCTTTGTTGTTGTCGAGCCGTTGAAGCTCCGCCCTCTTCTGGAGCAGCGGCTCATTTGCATTTAAAGGGACGGCGTGTTTTCGCTCACACCCAAATAGAGGCGAATTTGACGAGCGATAATAAATGATCTGAGCTGAAACTTCACTGGAGACTCCAGACACTGATAACCCCTTCCACAAGATGTAACTTATGTGCCCTTTAAAGTCACCATGAAATTGACAATTCTGATTTTTAATGGAATATCGCAGTTTATTCTAAATGATTTATGTCTCCACGTCATTATTGTGTTAAATTCACGTTCCTCGTCATCTTGAATCAGAATCTCTTCTCTGATGACGAGGGCGGGACCACCTGTCACTCACATGAGATCCACCAATAGCAAACCACCACCATCCAATCCACTCCCCACAGACACAATCAAGCCCCGCCCACATTTGTTACCATCTCAACTCCTCTTTCATGACGACTTCATGGGATCCAGTCGTTATTCCCCTCATGAAGATGTGAACTGCACAGTCTCGTCTTTTTGTCTGATTTTTCAAATACTTTTTTGCTTCAAATCAAAGTTTATAATGTTGTGATTCTCCTCGTAGGTTTGGTTCACGGATTATAATTCTTTAACAAAGGCTTTTTATGGAAAATAAAGCAAAGTTGCTGAAACAGAGACACTCACGCCTGCTTTACAATACGACCCGATGCTCAACAGAATTTTACGGCCGAAGCAGCGCCGCCGCTGGAGCGGATCTGAGCTCAGAGATGAAGGGCGGGAGAGAGTTCAGCTCTCTGATCTCCACCGGCCGTTTCATCAAGAGTAAACAGTGTTCGTGTTCCCGAAGAACAACGGGAAGCAGAGATCTGGACTGTTCGAGAGGCGTAAGAAGTTCAAGCCCTCACGATCCGGAGAAACAGATGTTCGACAGACATTTAACACTATCAGAGGAGCAGAAGAGGCGTTTCGCCCAAAACAGACAACATGAGAATGTCAATATGAAGGACTGAGTATATGATCTCAGTGAGAACACAGGAGGGGAAAACCGGCCCGACACACACACACACACACACACACACATAAATCAGTGCTTTTTCACTTAATCTTTAAATTCATCCACCGTTCACAGCAAAACAACAATAAAACGAATGTTAAACACTCTAAACGACCCAAGTTGGGTTGAAAATGGACAAACCCAGCAGTTGGGTTAAATGTTTGACCGACCTCTGGGTAGTTTTATTAAACTCAAATGTTGTTTAATAATTACAGTATTGTTGCTTAAAATGAATCCAAAATATGTAACATTTGTTAATAAGTATAATTAAGAATATTAATTAATAATTAAACAATAAACATTTATTAATAAATGTTCCCCTTTTGATTATTATTGTTGTCTCTAGTGATTATGTGTCTGATTTTTAATTTCCATCATATTTTGGGTTCATTTTAAGCATTTTTAAATAATCGTTGAGTTAAATAAAACTACCCAGCAGGTTGAGCAAATATTTAACCCAACCGCTGGGTTGGACCATTTTCAACCAGCACTTTTCAGCCAAAACAAAACAAAACACAAATGTACTTCATATAGTTAATAGTAGTTTTTTGAAAAAATGAACAAATGTAAATGTGAGAGTAGATTCATCATTGTACTGTAATCAAATCTGAAGTTCAGTTAATAAAGCATTTCCACTATTGCCATCTGGATCCTTAGAGAAGTGTTCAATCAATCAATCAATCAATCAATCAATCAATCAATCAACAGTGAGATGTTCACAGCCTCTGAAGCTCCACGTCACGCTCAAACACGGATGAACTCCTCATCGTCGTCCTTCATCACATTAAACTCTTAACGAAGCTCAGCGAAGTTCAGCTCGTGATTACAAATTCATTTATTCACATTGAGTGTCTAATTTTAAAAATGACCGAATTGACTGAAACAAATCCTGTTTTTCCCGAGGTTTCTTTCTCAGTTTGGTCACTTCAAATCGTCGGTCGGTTTGATTAAAGAAAGCGGAATCACTTCACAAAGTTCATGAGTGAATGTTTGAACTAACAGAGAGAAACACAGCAGCGTTTATTCAAACACAACTTTTGATTTGAATCATGCATCAGTAAATGTCGGAATGAACACGAAGACTAACAGACGTGCGCAACTACTGAACAAATGAAACCTTATTGTTAAACATACCGAGGAAGAACCTCCTTTTTTAGGAGTTTATGGATGGAAACCATAAAAATGGGAATTGCATCTAAACCAGTTGCACACATATTTACAATTTTGCTAATTAATAACCACATTGGTAGTCATTCTTAAGTCAAATAGGAGTATAAATAAGCTGGTTTCAATCAAGATAATAATAATTAATATACAGCTCTGGAAAAAATCAAGAGACCACTGCATATTTTTTGTTCTTTTGACCAGTTGTTGCATTTGGCAAATAAATGCTCCAAATTACAATAGTTTTATTTGGAATTTGGGAAAAATGTCAGTAGTTTAGAGAATAAAACAAAAATGTTAATTTTACCCAAACACATACCTATAAATAATAAACCCAGAGAAACGGATCATTTTGCAGTGGTCTCTTCATTTTTTCCAGAGCTGTATTTAGGTTTATCCTTTGAGCTTTAATTCCAGATGTGTATGACACACACACACACACACACTCGGTTCCTCTCACCTGCAGCGAGGCAGACCGGCAGGATGAGTCTGAACAGGAGTCCGCACACCACCTCCGAGGCCATCACAGCACCACAGCGCCACGGCACCGCACCGACCGATCAGACGCGCGCTTCAGCCTCGGTCGCTCCGGTCCGCGCGGTAAACATCGCGTGAAGAAGTTCAAAGTCCAGATAATCCTCAGTTGTCCTCACACATGCTGAACGCGCGCGGTTCCGCTCTTACCTGTTGACAGGAGCGATCATGGTGCCGTTCAGAAGTCAACGCGCGCCTCACACAACAGCGACGCGCTGCGAGTTCATTCGCTCCGAGTTTGCTGGAGTTCCTCCCAACTGTGTGCCATGACCGTTCACGGTCGTCGGCGAGTGTTAAACGCGTTTTCTCGACGCCCGAATGCGTTCCTCGCGGTTCTGGAGCGTTCCACGCGCGCTCTGGCGTCCGGACACTCGTTCTGCTGCTCAATGAGCTGAAGGTGGAGGACCACCCCGAACTGGAGCAGATGGAGGAGGAGCAGAGCCTCACTGCGCGTTCTGCCTTCATGTACTACAAGACAAACTGCGTTAAGATGCTGAGATGTCGTTTACTCGAACCCAGATATCACCGTTAAAGTTTCTTTTTCATTTAGTATTAGCTGTACACTTACATTTTTACATATATTTACAGTCAAAAACGGCCAGATATGTCATTTCGTGATGCTTTTTTTGTCATTTGTAAAGTAATCGTAAAAAATAATCAATCAATCAGTAGAGCAGCGGCTGCAGCGCCACCTGCTGACCGTCCGCTCTGACGCGCTTCTGCTGATGTAAATGTGATGTCGAACTCTTTGATTTAATGTCTATATTTAAATAGGCTTTAATGAAGAAAAGTCTTGATGCGAACTATTAACTAACACACACATATGTATGTGTCTATACATGTATATATATATTATATGTGTGTGTGTGAAACTGTTTTTCCCACAGTAAAGAAGCTGTTATGGAAGGTTCCATGGATTTTAAAGGTTCTTCCCCACAGATGCCAGTATTTTTAAGAGTGAATAAGCCTACAAACTACTGAGCAGAAATGCTTTATTACTTGATAAAATTCTACGCCTATTTTTTCATTAAATATAACACTATTTATGTTTTGAAAACTTGTGTTGGGCAGTAATTTAAAGGATACAGAGGTACTTTTCTGAGACTCTAGTGCTGAAATATTGCAGCTCTTTGACTTTGAATGCGAACTTTGCTTTTACTTTATGGCAAGCCGTTTTGACTTTTATTCATTCTCAGGATATGAACTTGTGATTTCAACAATTGAGTTTCTACTAGTAAAAATGTTCCTTTCTGATATCTGAAAATGAATTCCTGATATCAATATAATTCCTGATATCTAAAACGGCTTTCTTACTACTAACGATCACATTCATGATATCAGAAAGGAACATTTTTACTAGTAGAAATTCAATTGTCGATATCAAGAATAGACATTTGCACTAGTAACAATGTAATTTGAGTTTGAATGGCAGCCTATGGCGAGATTTCACTAGTGAAAATACAATTATAGATCTCAACAATTATAGTTTATACTAGTGGAAACTGAATTGTTGATATCAGGAATGAACTTTGTTACTAGTGAAAATCTCATTCCTGTTATCAAAAATTGTCATTGTTACAAGTGGAAATGTAATTCCTGATATCAAGAATGAACATTTTAACTCGTGAAAGTTCATACCCTGAAAATGAATAAAAGTCCAGACGGCTTGCCACATTACTTCAGTGTCTCGTGAGCTCGTCATTCACGGTCTGCACTAACGAACGGTCTGGACGCGCAGGCGCAGTTCGCGCTCTGTTAAACTCATGAACCGGCAAATGATCCGTCCAGAAATGACGGCGATTGACAGAACACGTTTTTTTTTTTATAGAAAACATCAGGATCAGTCCAAAAGAGGTGATGACAACTCGCACACCTAACGCTACATTACGAACTGCAACCCGTGCCTGAACCCGCGAAGGATGTTCGTTTCGGCACCATCGCGATTCAGTGTCTTGAAGTCATTCAGCTGCTGAAAAGTTGCATTTTCATACCTTTTTCCCATATATTCAGAAGGTGGGACACTTTGATACACTTGTAACAAGTTGATTTCATCACAGGTGAGTCACTGTCATTCATCTACATCCGGTAATGGCGGCTCTAGAGCGCCGCCCACAGGGAGAGCCGCTGTTACACCGGATTCTGGACCATCGTGTTCTGTGAGCGCAGAGGGCGTGGTTATCATTGTGCAAATCGCGTAATTTCTGACAATAAGCCAAAGAAGGTGAAATCTGTTCGAAACTGTTGTTTAGAAATGCAGGTTATTCACTTCGTAAATGCTCATTTTCTTGTCCAGATTAAACGCAATGTGGTTGTTTGCAGAGCAGTAGAAGTAGATGCAGAGAAATGTGTGTTTCCATCATATTGTTGTTCATTAAACATTGGCGCGAACACCTCTGAGCCGCTGGCGCGCGTTCACGTGATCGTTTTCACGTTTTTTCTGTTTGTTTTGCAATTCGGAATAATAGTTATCGAATAATATATTGTGTATATACTCTATATATTATTATTATTATTATATTTATATTATATATAAATACAGAAAAAAACGTTCTCGTGCGAATGTCTTTGATCGTCAGAATTTAGGCGATTTGCGTATATGACGCAGCACAATGATAACCACGCCCTTCAGGTCAATGTATAGTTTTGAGAAAATGTCGTGTTATTAGGGAGTAAATATAGGCAATGTGGGGCTGACGTGTGATTGGGTTCGAACAAAGACAATAAATATATAAAGATGAACGTGAGAAACTGCAGCTCTCAATATGGCAGAATAAATCCCGCCCCGTCAGTAAAAGAGCCAATCACTGACTGATAAACACATTGCGTCACTAAAGCTGCTGTTCGAAGCTCCGGCTCCTACAGAAAACTGCGCATGCGCTTCGACTCATCTAGCCTGAAAAATGCGCTTTTTAACACTATTTGAGCATAAGGAACATTTGTGGGGCAGTTTTTGTTGCCGATTTGAAATGTTATTTAATTGTCAGTTCGCCCAGCAGTTTTCGAGACTTCAGGCCTGAAGGGGAAGTCATGACCGAGCATGTCCTTAAGGGCTCTTCAGGGTTTGAGTGTGTATTAAAGCTGGCAGCTCTAAGTGAATTCACAAAGTCTTTCCAAAGATCTTTGTGGATCTGAACGCGCTCCTGGAGACTGTGGCTGGACTGACGGTGCAATAAAATTTGCCAAAGTTCAGCTGCATGTTTCATTTCCAAGAGCTCTTGCATATGAATTGAAACTAAAAATCGCATGACAGCTGGAACCGACATCATAATGCAATCAGAAATGTCTGTTCAATTCAAAACGGAGAGCTGAACCGCCGCAGCATTAAATGAGGCTGAAGTACTTCAGAATGTACGATCATGCGGTTCGTCCTGAGAATCATCACAGGACAGCATTGATTCAAGTGTACGCTTTTAATTAGAACAGCAGAGGAATGTCGCCCTGATTCTCGCAGGATTAAAGTGGTCAACTATAAAATCTCAAAGCTCCATGCGTTTATGCACCTGTTAGATCTACAGAGCGTCCGGCACTAGAAAACACGTGTGTGTTCAGGGGAGTCAGGTGACTGAACAGATATCAGCGGCGTCACATGATCCGTTTCTGCCAAAAAACATCGCTCTCGTTTTCCAGTGAAGAAGATATCTAAACACGCTCAATAAGAAAATATGAAGAGTTTTACAAGGTCTAGAATCTTATTTCATAAGGATGTTTTAGATTTCGTAATAAGAAAGCAAGATAAAAATACTAAGCATGATTTTAGCAGTGTTGATGCTCCGTTATTTCTTACTTTCTGGCAGAGAAAATGATTCCTGATTTCACTGCTGTAATCATGATCAAACTCTGATCGTACGCGTTCATAACCGGCTGCTTCCCTTTCATCGAAAGCATTGTGTTTTTCATGTAAAATCAAACTCGTTATATTTGAATGGAACACCAGCAGAATTTGGGATCGTCATCATCCTTGCAATTTCAAGGCAAACGTGTTGTAAATCCAGTCATCAACGGTATTTCCATGGATGAAAGCGAGACGGTTGTGGTTCCAGTGATGACTGTTTAACAGTGTGGATGTAGCGTGGCAGGATTGTGTGTTCTGAGGTAAAAGGCTTAGGATGGGGTCGGAGGTCACGGCGGCGCTCAGGCCAGGCCGTCGGGGTCACTGTCGTCACGGCCGTAGTTTATGGGCAGCAGCTGCTTTACCACATAATCTGCGATCTCTTGGGTCCCAGCGGCCACGACGCGTCTGGACATGAGGTCGAGAGCGCCCCCTGCGACACAAACACCGACACATACGGTTACTTCACCTACAGAAACATAAAATAATCTTTTTTATTTATTTATTTTTTTTAATTTGGTTTATTTTTAATATAATTTTTTTATGTTAATCTATTCTATTTTATTAGGAATTTTTTAAATTTTATTTAGTTTTTTAAAATTTGTTTTATTTTTTAATGTATTTTTTATATTTAATTTAATTGTTTTTTTTTTTCTTTAATAGATTTTATTTGGGGGGGGGGGGGGGTTCATTTTGTTTTCTTTTTTATTTAATACATTTTATTTTTGGGGTTTTCATTTTGTTTTCTTTTTTATTTAGTTTTTTTATTTGAATTTCTATTTTGTAATATACTTTATTTTTTATTTAGGTTTTATTCTGGGGTTTAAATTTAGTTTTTTTTATTGTAGTTAATAAAATAAAATATAAAAAATATATTAAAAATAAATAAATAAATAAATAAAAAAACTAAATGCATTAAAACCCTACAATAAAATAAAATATATAAAGAAAATATATTTTGGGGTTTTAATTTTGTATTTTTATTTTAATTTATGTTATATTGTAATATCATTTCTTATTTTATTTAGTTTTCGGTTTAATTTATTTTCTTTAATATATTTTTATTTTATTTTGAGTTAGACAAACAAAGGAGAATGTTAACTGCACACAAACATACACGTGGTTCATTATATATGCATTTTAGGGGTTTTAATTTTATTTATTTATTTTTTTTATTTCTTACATCATTTTATATTTTATCTCATTTTAGAAAACAAACAAAGGAGAACGATTCAGACGAGCTGCAAATGAACACTCGCGTTTCTTTTTTAGTCTCGTTTCATGAGAAACGAGTCCTCGTTCGCTGGACTCGTCTCTGCCACAGCGGTTCATTTCACAGAATGTCCAAACTATTTTCGACCCAGTTCAAGTCAATCCTCACACAGTCTGGGCTTGACCACAACAACAGCAGTGTGAGCAGAACCGCTTCAGCCGGACGTCACAGAGAGATCAGAGAATCTTTGGCTTTATTTTAGGGATTTTTGTGTGGAAGTGATATTCCTCCCAGGACGCTGATCGCTCTCCGACCTCATGGTCATGATCTCACTGGACGTCCCAACAAAGCCTCTTTGTGTCGCCTCACACAACCGTCCCAACACTCAAACACGCTGTAAGAACGCTGTGCTAACGTTGTGAGAACGCCATTTCTGAATGTTCTCAGAATATTCAGAACAAACCGTTTTTAATGTTATGTGAATAAGGAAATGGCAAACGTTACTTTCGAATGTTCCCCAAACTAGCAGTGACATTTTAAAATGTTGGACAGGCTGAAATCTTTCAGAAAACACTTCACGTCAACATGATTAAAGACCGCATGACTGCTAACGTTAGCAAGTATTTTGAACTTCCTGATCCGATCCGATCGAAACTCCAGATTAGTGTGCAAACACTGAGCTCCATGAACATCCTTCTAGTTACAATTCATATACAAATATGAAATATTATGTAAACGTTTACATTTTCCTCAAGCGCGCCCCAATCCTCCGTGTTTCACACCTTCAACGCTCAGCGAAATAGTAATAATAACGGCCTTATTGTTTAAAATCAACTGAAGAACATGAAGGTGTTTCCACTGACCGCTGGTGTCCACGACGCAGCCTCCCGCCTCCCGGATGATGACGGCGGCCGCGGCGATGTCCCAGCAGTGCAGGCCGTACTGATAATACGCCTCGGCCGCGCCGCTGGCGATGTGACACAGAGCGAGAGTGGAGCTGCCGATGATCCTCACCCTGCGGGTCAAAGGTCAGCTTTACATAACAGACATGCGGTTCACATTACTACACACACTCCAGCGGGAAGAACACACACGAGAACGGACAGGGCAAACGACACAAGATCCCGTGCGAGGCAGGAGTTGAGGAAGAAGCTCGTGATCGTCGGCCTCACATGGGCACTTCTCTCAGCTCACGCCAACCGGCCGTCCGTCAGCGGTTTCCACAAAACATCACTAACGGTGATTTACCGTGGAACAATTTTCCCTCGGCAACCAGAGAAACGGCAGAAACGCACGTGAACTCACGAAGAAGAAAAACCGAGCGTGCGTACCCGTGAGTCGGAGCGCTCAACATCTTCTTCATGTTTCCCAGGAAGATGTCCAGTGTTGCAGGATCTCTCTTGGCTCCGATCTCGGTGAGAATGAGGGCCTTGGACACATCTGACCGACAGGAAACGCATCACATCATACACCGTAATCACGTCTGCAACACTGACTGGCGAAAGCTTAAAAACATCACTCATATTTTATTTTTGAATGAATGAATGATTGAAATACTCGTGTGAATATAAAGTGTGTCTCTGTGATGCAGATGTAGAGTACAGCGGGGCGGAGGAGACTTCACTCTCCTCTGAACTAGGGCTGTGCAATACGGACAAAATAATCACGTTGCGATTTCTTTTGCAATTTTGGTCATTGTTTTTGCTTCATTCTGAATGTATTCAGTGCACGAGAAGTGCAGAACAAAATGTTTCACCATGAAGGAACTGTATTTACAGCTTCATGAACAAAAACTGTAATCTTTAAAACAGACGACAGAAAATAAATGAAGGTGAACGAACCTGAAGTTCCAGTCATAATAAGTCAACTTCAAAAAATGAAGAAACACGGTACAGCAGATGAACTGCTGGATCATCAAAACTGTGTCTTTAAAACAGACAACATGAAATAAATGAGGATTATTTCACCTGCTTAAACTCGTATTCAACGCCCGTCTTACATTTCTCATACAGCGACTTGTGTGAAATGAGTGTGAGTCGGCATCTTCTGTCCAGCGTTTGACTCCAAAACCCTCCCAAACGACGGATGTTGAATTTCTCATGTTTATTCTGAACCGCATCCATATTTTTTCCTCTTTCCTCCCGTTTGCCTGTTCTGTTCTCCCGCTTTGCTTTGTTCTCATTGGTGCTGAGCTCTGATTGGTTCACATCTTAAACACGCGCGCAGTAACGCTTCAGTATTCTCAATTAAAATTGCAGACTCGTGCGATTTAGAAATGGCATGCGCTGAAATCGCGATTAATTGCACAGCCCTACTGTGAACCACGACATGCACAAACACTTTCCTGACCGTCCGCTTCAAGACTCTGGAGCGATCGCAGCAGCTGATTCTGAGCGGGTTTGATGTTTTGAAGGGTTTTTCAGACAGAGAGCTCAATGAAGAACATGGAGCGAAACACAGTATTTGACATGATGACCAACAGCCGCTGACGTGACACGGTTCCATTCAGAGGAGAAATATCATATCTAGCTCAGAGATAATGCACATACTGATCCTATCATAATAAAGTCTCATTTATTGCTTCTACTGTAAATCTAGATCAAACGGTACGGGATCTCCTTTCAGAATCTTTACTTTGTTTTTATGATTTTGAATCAGCATTTTAATGACTGTATTTATTGAACAAAAATGGATTCTTTGATTTATCACGATAAACTTTGCTACACGTATTAATCTAGACATGATTAAAAACATTATTTTGTATCAATTCCGTGTCTGTGGGGTGAATCCTCGCCTCAGTCTCTGTTATGATTTATTTCCACACAAAATCTGTTGCTCCATCAATGTTCACTACAGCCCTGCTGTACTCTATCTATTTATCAGCCAAGCACACGTCACATGTTCAAACGTGACCGTGATTGAGCCGTGGTTTACGGCGGTGACCCGCTGACCTCTCTCTCTGGAGGCCTGCAGCCGGACGCCGTTGCAGAAGGCTCCGTGTCCTCTCCTGGCGGTGTACAGCGTCCCGTCGGAGCAGTGGTAGATCACGCCCAACTCCAGCTGAGGCACAAACGCTTTATTTCACATGAAAAACACAATCAATCTGACCTGTACGATTCGTCGCTGCTTTACCTCCTTCCTCACGGCGAACCCGATGCTGACCGCCACCATCGGGAAACTGGAAGAGAAGGATCGTGTTCAGGGAACGGCAGGATATATCTGATGAGGAGCAACGCGCGGAGCTGATCGTACCTGTGCACGAAGTTACAGGTGCCGTCGACGGGATCGATGATCCAGGTCGGGCTGTCGGTCAGTTCACACTTCACACCGGCGGCCGACGACTCCTCTCCGATAAACCTTTCAACGACATGACATCATGAACATGTGACACTGACAGTGGAGCGCTTCAACAGAAGCCAAAGCTAAAGAGTTCATCTCAACACTGACCGACGGATTATTACACATACAGTACCTATTACTCGCTGAATGAACGTTCATTTTTATGTTTTCATTTTAGATTACGTTTGACTAATTTTGTTATTTTTATAAAAAAAATGTTTAAGTTTAATTTATTTTTATTCTTATTATTTTCAGTTGTAGTTTTAGAACATCAACTTAATCTTATTTCAGTTCATTGTTTGTTGATTATCATTTTCATTGAAGTATTTGCAACTACTATTTCTATTTCACATTACATTTTAGTCATTTTGTTTTAGGTTTTTGACATTTTTCAATGTCTTTTCAGCATTACCTTTTATTTGATTTATTCTTTATTAGTTTTTGTCATTTCAATAAACTTATTCAACATTTATAATTTTTCTGTTGTACAGCTAGTGTTTTTATTTTATTTTCATATTTTAGCTCTCATTTTAATTTTAGATTCAATTTTAGTCAATTTCAGTGTTTTTGGCTTTTTTTTTTTTAAATGTCTGTTTAACTCTAATTTTTATTTTATTTTATTTATTATCAGTATTATTGTTATATATTTTTAGTTTTAATTTAATTAGTTTTAATCAACTTAAAACACATTTAAAATTTATAATTGTTCTGATTAAGTTTGTAAATCTAATGTTTCTATTTCATTTTCATATTTTCAGTTCTCATTTTAATTTGAGTGTTTTTGTCATTTTTTAAATGTCTGTTTAACTTTAATGTGTTTTTATTTTTCGATCATTATCTTCAATCTGGGTTTTAGTCATTTTAGTACATCAACGCAAACGTATTTATTTCAACAACATTTCTCATTTTCGTTTCACCTTCTGCCTCTAATATTTCCATCCTGTTTGAGTTTATCTGAATGACTGGAGATGATGTTATTGGTCTGAGAGCGCAGCATCAGTGACACTCGAGCAGTGGTGTGTGTGTGTGAGGAGTGTGTGTGCACGAGTGTGTGTGTGCTGACGGAGGACCTGTGCGAGGGGAATCTGTGGCGGAGCGTGGAGATGATGAGCTCCTCCACCTGATGGTCCGTCTCCGTCACCAGGTCGGTTGGAGTGCTCTTACTGCTCACGCGCTTCTCCTGCTGCGCCGCACACGCCACCACCTGCACACACACCAACACTGCCATCTGCTGCGCCAGCGCAACACTGCAACACTTCACATCTTCACATCAAATCAAATATTATACACTCATTTTATTCACACACACACACACACACATATATACATATACATATATATATATATATATATATATATATATATATATATATATATATAGGCTTGGCAACAAACTGAAATTTGAATTTAATTTTTTTATTTAAAGCTACATAGAAATATATTAAAGCTACATATTAAAACAAACTAATCAAAATGATTAGAAAGAACATACAAAAATTATTAAACCTTAAATGAAAATAAATGTGAATATAAAAAAATAATAATGAAAACTATAGTATGGCACAAATTGTATTTTCATACATTATATAAATATTATATAATATTTACTGTTTGTAAAAAAATAAAGTTTTATTAATATAATCAGTGCAATACACTATATTATACTACTAAAATGATATATATATATATACACACTATTGTTTTCTTTATTACATTAATTCTTATAGATAAAAATAATAGACTATATATAATTAACATAAATGTTTATTTATTTACAATAATAGAGTATTATTAGAATTTGTATATATAATAAAGATATTACCATTTATAGTATACTACAATTGTTATCATTATTATTTGATATTACTTTGTATGCATTGATATTTTACTATTATTACTATAATTATTATTTACATAAACATACATTTATAGAAAATAGTACAAAATAATTTAATAATAAGCTACTATTGTTATCCTTATAAAATATACATAATAAATTATAATGTAGTGCTAACAATTCCATAAAAATAAACTACTTTTGTTCAATTTAAATTTATTTGTATAGCGCTTTTCATGATACATATGGTTTCAAAGCAGCTTTATGGAGAATTTTATATTGCATTAATTTATATTTATTGTAATAATAAGAATAATAGACTATTATTGCAATACGTATGTACTACATATATTAATTTACACTTAATAATAACAATAAAAACACTTTATTATGACCACTATCACTATAATTGTTTACATTAATATTAATTTATTGTAATAATAAGAATAAATGACTATTATTGCAATACGTATGTATTACATATATTAATTTATACTTGATATTAACAATAAAAACACTTTATTATGACCACTATCACTATAATTGTTTATATTAATATTAATTAATATTAATGTGTGGCCGCGCGGATCAGCCGGGTCACGGGTGTGTTCCTCAGCTGAGCTCCTCACACGAACCTCTGAGGATAACGGATCACGGTCGAACAACAACAAGGAAATCACCCGTTTATCATCGGCACAACACCCCCTGGAGTGTTTCCGCGTCGGTGTTCGACTCGCTCGTCGTTATTCGGTTCTGTTTGTCGTGAATGTGGCGATTAGCATGTCGCGCTGTTACCTGTCCGGCCCGGCGCGCGATCTGCACGGCCACATCCAAACACTCGCCCCAGTCCTCCATTGCGAACAGCCGCGTCACGGTGATCCGTCTGATGGGCCGATAGCGGTTCAGCGCCTCACATCGTCTCTCCCCCGGTACTCTGACGTCCGCTTCCGTGTTCACGGGCGCGAAGCACACGGCCGCGGCCTGCACGACACATCAATGACCTCTAATCAGTCAAATCATCGCCGCGGGACCCGCGAAACCTCGCGCGTGCACGGAGCGGAGGCATTCGCGCTCTTTCTCTAGAGATATTAAGCCGATTTAATACAGATTATTTCATTGTTGACGTTTTCAGCTCTATTTATATTTTATATAAATACATACCAATAGATACGCGTATATTAATCTAATAATAAATAAATGTGTTTGCCGTGCGGACTACTTAAACAATTACATGACGTCACCCGGCAGAGGGCGCCAAAATAACGGCCATTTCTGCATTTGTTGATGTTTGAGAACTTGATGCAAAACTCTGATTGGAAGATGATTAACTCTGATGTGATTTTTTTTAATACACAACATAAATATCCATACTACCTGAGAGATATTCCTAAAAAAAAAAATGTGTCTAAAGAAATCACACTACTTTTGATGACAAGTACGCTACGCTCAGTACGCACCGCAGAGATAACGGCTGCGTGTCAATCAGAAATCTTAGAGGCAGCTCTCAGCCAATCGCGTGCGTTTAGGGCGGGACTACAAGCAGCTTTAATACTGTGAATATTGAGCTGTTTAAGATCATTGTTGCATTTCTACTCAGGAAGAGCGAGTAATATATAAATAGACATAAATAATTACAGCTATATACAAACATATGACAAAACCACTTAGTAAAAATGAAAATAAAAGCTAATTACAATACAACAATGAAAACATTTTGTTCAGAGACATATTCAAACTATTCAGAAATTATAATATAGAGCTAAAAATTCTATAATAATAAACTACTATTTTTATTTATATCAATTTACATTTATGTGTATAATTATTGATAGAAATGTAAAATCACTGATAATCATAATACTTATACATTTTTATATCAATGTATATTGATATTAGAAACATTATTCAAGAAGATACTTTAAAATATAAGACTACAATATGCAATTATAATAATGCTGACAATTCTACAATAATAAGCTACTTTTGTCATTATTTATATTTATTGATAATAATAAATATAGTAATATTAATTTTGTTTATTATATGTATTGTCCTAAATTAATATTTTACCACAGTCCAACCTAGATCACATCCGCAATAATAATAATAATAATGAGAGTGAGTGGCCATCATGACAATTGTTTTATTTACAGCATTAAGACAGTCACTTTGAAATTTGTTGCCATTAAAATATTCTTTATAGTGACAATTTACAGTTGTATCTAACATGAGTTAAAACAAACACCGAGAGACGTTTTCCTCAAACAGAAGCGTGTGAATGGAGTGTTATTGCTGTGGAAGTCATACAAAATGGCTTTTTAAACAACACGGAAATACTCAAAATAAAATTAGATTCATTTACATTGAATTCTGCTTGCCTCTGGACCGCAGAAAAACAAACATTAATTTTGTACAAACGTGGCAAAACACATCACAAGAAGAACCCTTATCGTCAAACATTTCAGCATGGCACCAAAAGGAAATGGAAAGAAAGAAGAGAGCGAGAGAATCACAGCAAGGCTTCGTCGTCCGAAACACACGCGTGTAAATATAAAGCAGCACAAACAGAGACGAGAGAAGCGGATGGTTTGGCTTCAGATGAAAACAGACAGGTCAGTAGATGAATCCTCCAGGAAGGGTGGAGAAGGGCTCCTCGAACTTGAAGCGTTTGGAGATGGCCTTCTGGTCCGGGGTCAGGCTCTCTTGGTCGGAGGACTGACGGCACTGGCCGAGGGTGTAGGCCGCCATGACGATGAGCTCCTCCGTCAGCTGAGCGCTCTCCTCCTCCACCTCTTCGTCGTGGCTGGAGGCGGCGGGGCTGACGGGCTCGGACACGCTCTCCTGCCGCAGCCACTGGTGCTGCAGACAGGCTTCAGCGCTGGAGCGGCTCCTGCGGACACAACGACCACACTCGCATGAAAGAGTCCGTTCACACGAACAGCAGATTTCTGTCATGAACTGCACAGCGCAACACCTGCGCTCGTCTTCAGAACACACATGAAGATGTCACTGACGAGGTTCGTGACTCAAGCAGTATAATCCACACTTTCAAGCTCCAGAGAGGAAGTGAAGACACGGTTAAAACAGTCGTGCAGTGGATCAAGAGACCAGCTTGATTCAACAATCTCTTCTGTCATTCTCATGCGTTGTTTACGTCCGAACGGCTCGCCATCGGCCGGCTCCTGCGTCAGCGGCACACGTCTGATCACGTGATCCGCTTCGGCCGATACTGAGCCGGCGCTCGGACGTCGAACCTGGAGCGGCGGGAGACGAATGTGTTGAATCAGGTTGTTGTTGCGCACAGAAAGTGTTGAAGCACTGCATCACGTGACTGTTTTAACCATGACTTTACTTCCTTTCTGGAGCTTGAAAGTGTGGACAGTGTTGGGCAGAGTTTTCAAAAGGGACATTTTTGTCCTCAAGGTCCTGAGAGGAAATATTTAGAGATTGAGATTGATTAAAAAGGAACTGAGGGTGAAATATTAAAATCCTAATAAAAATACACTCCTGTGCCAAAATGTATGTCGTTGGCATCAACACAAGCAAAATAATCAAAAAAACAAAACTGAAAAACAAAAATGTCCATAAGGTCACACAAGGGTTAATGACATCATTTTGGAGGGAAAACGACATCAGTAAATATATCAAACATTTCTACCCGTTTGATTAAATTGCAGAAAAGTTATATCAAAATGTAAAATATAATAATAATAATAATAATAATAATACTGCACTTAAAAAGTTTGGAGCTGGTAGAGCTGGTTTTTGAAAAAGTGTCTGACACTTCAAAAATACAGTGAAATATTATTCTGATGTAAATCATGTGTTTTCTATGTGAATATATAGTACAGTGTCATTTATTCCTGAATTTTCAGCATCATTCCTCCAGTCTTCAGAGTCACATGATCAGCAGAGGCCAATCAGCTTGTGCCATGCAGACGTTAAGGACCGGTTGCGCCCTCTCGAGTTTCTATTTATTTGAAATAACCTTATAAATGACGGTCACTGTCACTTTTGATCAGTTTAGAGCGTGGTTGTGGAGCAGAAGCGCTGCTGTTGAAGCGTGTCTTACTCTGGCTCTTTGATGAGCAGGGACTTGATGAAGTGGACGGCGGCTCCGTCCAGCTGCTCCAGCTCTTCCTCGGTGTAGCTGACATTGATCTGAGAGATGTTGAGGAAGGTCTCCTGCTTATCGTCGCCCAGGAAAGGCGAGATGCCCGTCAGCATCACGTAGGCGAGGACACCGATGCTCCTGTCGGAGAGAGAGAGAGAGAGGATCACACGCTGCCTCCACAACATGACGGAGACAAATATAGACTTTTCTCAAAGCGGTATTGTTGATCAAACACTTCAGGGTACAAATGTTCTTGCATAATAAACCCTGAAGCCGGAGAAACAACCAACACACTGAGCCAGCGATGGTGCGAGAGAACTTCCAACAGAGAATACGCTGTTTGTTTCACAGCCATGATACACCAGAAGAGCGTTTATTGTGTGACGAGGACACATAAGGAACCTCACGTGGAGCATCCAGGGAAATCAACTCACCACATGTCCGTTGCTGTGCTTATAGGCTCATAATTCAGGACTTCTGGAGCTATAAGGACAAAAGAAATCAGTCACATGAGTTCAGCCCAAACGCTATGATGTGTGAAAACAGCGCAGGAGTGATGCCTACCTACATACTCCGGTGTGCCCATGATCTCCCGGATCTCATGGCTGCTGCTCACCAGCCTCGACAGGCCGAAATCCACGACCTTTATGTCCCCGAGAGGAGACTCGCTGGTGAGGAGGATATTCTGAGGCTGGAAGAGAAAAACACTCCTACAGTAAACAGTACAGGTGCATAATTATACGGTATAATTACAATAGAGCAAATGTATTTAGCCCACTGCGTCGAACACAACCCTGACGCCTTTAAATAAGTCTGCTAAATCGGAGCACGTTTCCCTTCGTCTGAACTCACTTTGAGGTCCAGATGCACCACGTTGTTCCTGTGAAGAAAGGACACTCCTTCTAGAATCTGCCTCATCAGTCTCTTCACGTCTTCCTCTTTAAAGGCCTCGTCTCTCTCGGCCACGCACTGGTTAAAGATCTCTCCTCCCGCGGCACTGGACACAGAGGAAAATTAACACAACGGGTCACTCAAAAGCTTATTATTTACTTTCTGTAGAACACAATTTTTGAAGAATCTCTCAGTGATGATTCAAGAGCCAAATCAATGATTCAGTGAACTGAACTCAACGAATCGGTTCATGAATAGTTCTTCTGAATCTGGGTTTTGGGGTCAAATGAATACTTTTATTTAGCAAGGACACATTAAATTGATCAAAAGTGAAATTAAATAGAGTTATAATGTTACAAAAGATTTAATTTCAAATAAATGCTGTTTTTATGAGCTTTCTATTCATTAGGAGAATCCTGAAAAATAAAATGCATGACGTTTCCACAAAAATCTGATCTGTTTTCAACTCTGATAATAATCATTAATGTTTGTTGAGCATCGAATCATCATATCAGAATGATTTCTGAAGGATCATGTGACTCTGAAAACTGGAGGAATGATGCTGAACATTCAGGAATAAATTACATCGTACTATATATTCACATAGAAAACAGATGATTTACATTAGAATAATTTTTCACTGTTTCACTGTATTTTTGATCAAATAAATTCAGCTTTGATCACTGGATATAAATGACACTGTACTATATATTCACATAGAAAACACATGATTTACATTAGAATAATATTTCACTGTTTTACTGTATTTCTGATCAAATAAATTCAGCTTTGATCACTGGATATAAATGACACTGTACTATATATTCACATAGAAAACACATGATTTACATTAGAATAATATTTCACTGTTTTACTGTATTTTTGATCAAATAAATTCAGCTTTGATCACTGGATATAAATGACACTGTACTATAAATTCACATAGAAAACACATGATTTACATGAGAATAATATTTCACTGTTTTACTGTATTTTTGATCAAATAAATTCAGCTTTGATCACTGGATATAAATTACACTGTACTATATATTCATATAGAAAACACATGATTTACATGAGAATAATATTTCACTGTTTTACTGTATTTTTGATCAAATAAATTCAGCTTTGATCACTGGATATAAATGACACTGTACTATATATTCACATAGAAAACACATGATTTACATCAGAATAATATTTCACTGTTTTACTGTATTTTTGATCAAATAAATTCAGCTTTGATCACTGGATATAAATGACACTGTACTATATATTCCCATAGAAAACACATGATTTACATGAGAATAATATTTCACTGTTTTACTGTATTTTTGATCAAATAAATTCAGCTTTGATCACTGGATATAAATGACACTGTACTATATATTCACATAGAAAACACATGATTTACATGAGAATAATATTTCACTGTTTTACTGTATTTTTGATCAAATAAATTCAGCTTTGATCACTGGATATAAATGACACTGTACTATATATTCATATAGAAAACACATGATTTACATGAGAATAATATTTCACTGTTTTACTGTATTTTTGATCAAATAAATGCAGCTTTGATCACTGGATATAAATGACACTGTACTATATATTCACATAGAAAACACATGATTTACATGAGAATAATATTTCACTGTTTTACTGTATTTTTGATCAAATAAATTCAGCTTTGATCACTGGATATAAATTACACTGTACTATATATTCATATAGAAAACACATGATTTACATGAGAATAATATTTCACTGTTTTACTGTATTTTTGATCAAATAAATTCAGCTTTGATCACTGGATATAAATGACACTGTACTATATATTCACATAGAAAACACATGATTTACATCAGAATAATATTTCACTGTTTTACTGTATTTTTGATCAAATAAATTCAGCTTTGATCACTGGATATAAATGACACTGTACTATATATTCCCATAGAAAACACATGATTTACATGAGAATAATATTTCACTGTTTTACTGTATTTTTGATCAAATAAATTCAGCTTTGATCACTGGATATAAATGACACTGTACTATATATTCACATAGAAAACAGATGATTTACATTAGAATAATATTTCACTGTTTTACTGTATTTTTGATCAAATAAATTCAGCTTTGATCACTGGATATAAATGACACTGTACTATATATTCACATAGAAAACACATGATTTACATTAGAATAATATTTCACTGTTTTACTGTATTTTTGATCAAATAAATTCAGCTTTGATCACTGGATATAAATGACACTGTACTATATATTCACATAGAAAACACATGATTTACATTAGAATAATATTTCACTGTTTCACTGTATTTTTGATCAAATAAATTCAGCTTTGATCACTGGATATAAATGACACTGTACTATATATTCACATAGAAAACACATGATTTACATTAGAATAATATTTCACTGTTTCACTGTATTTTTGATCAAATAAATTCAGTTTTGGTGAGCAGAAGAGACTTCTATTTTACTTTTATGACGTTTTTTAAAAAAATTTTTTAATAATATTTGGAGCTAAATCTGTCGTTACCATGAACTTCTGCATGGAAAACATTCTTCAACATATACATGTATAATGTCTCCACAGAAGAAAACAAAATGAGGGTAAATTAAAAAGTAAATTAAATTTTAGTGCATCCTCCTTAAAAAAATAAAAATAAACACTCCTGCAAATTGTCCCTCATCCACCACCTGTTCTTGCTCTAAATACGCAAGCAGTTCTCAGTATTAATGTTTAACTTAAATTAAATTGGCAGCAAAAGGGAGATCAGAAGAAATCATCATGTTCTCTGTGTGTGTGTGTGTGTGTTAAACCCAGAAGAGCTGCTTCACCCCTGAAACAAGGCAAACAACTGTCCAAATGACATTTCTAAAAATGTTTGTACAACCATGTGATTTTAACTACAGCACATTTGGAACAATGAGCGCTCTCTCTTGTTCCAGATACAGTGCTCAGGACATGCCTGCAACCAAAATACACACCAGAGCGTGATGAGCAGAGCGTCTGAGCAACATCTAAATCTAATAAACTCTCATCTAAAACATAATCCATATCAGCCTCTGCTGCTGCTCAAGTTCATGACGCGTTTTACACGGGGTCAGAAAAACCCTTAATCCAAGTGCGTTAAGCTCGATTTAATGTCAGCGCAGGTAGCGGCGCCGCTAATAACGCGGACACATGTCCTCAGCACGCACCCTCTCACGCTGGCAGACCATTCCCAATTTCCTGCATTCCGGATCAGACAGCGTGATGAATTCGATTAGACACAGACAGGGGAAACACAGCCGCCTCGGGCCCGCGGCGGACGGACCGAGTTTATTTGAGGATGCTTTCAAGGACACAATAATAAAATAAAGCAGAAAAT
>CM074311.1:9765207-10040207 GCA_037194245.1 Opsariichthys bidens | reverse complement strand
TGACAAAAGCACTCCGAGGTCGGAGTAATTCATTGGGATTCTATGAAAGGCCCATCTGATGGAAGACGCGTTTAAAAGAGAGAAGGGCTTCACGATGAAGACTGCTAGAAGATCAACAGTGATCAGGTGATCTCACTCAGTAGTTTATTTAGGTTTGTTTAAAGTCCATTTGACAATCGATTCATTTGTCCATGATTTCCTCAGTTCATTGGATATTCCACATCACAAATGTGAGCTACACACTCTGCACAAATGGTTTCAAAAGCATAAAAGGTTAAAAATATACATTTATATTAATAATAATAAAATATGCATTATCAGTAACATCATGTGCTCAAAAACAACACACAATGCTTTGAGTCCGACAGAGGGGAAAGAGCCGGAGCAGAGCGAGTCCAGCTGCTGCAGCTCCTGGGTGTGACCCGTCGCTGGGTTTTCCCCATTCAGCGCTCCACTGCACCCACTACATTCTTTTTGGCAAGGCATCAGTCTCCATTTGGGCTCAGATTATCACATGATGGGAGCAGCAGCCGCTGCAATTTCCCACTGTGTAGGAGGAAACAGCTGAAGCGTGTGAGAACAACAAATATAAACAGCATATTGTACACTTGACTACCAGGAGCTTCAGCGTGTGCTGTTGGAGAACTTAGGGATATTATCGTTAACTAAAACCATTCTTACTGTTACATTAACTGAAATAAATATAAAACTACATTAGAAAATAAAAATACACACACACACACACAATACATATATATATATATATATATATACACACACAGGGTTGGGGAGTGACGTATTTAAAATGCAAAATGTGAGTCACTGTATTTCATTTGAAATGGGTGGTAATCAGATTACAGTGTGTTTTAGATGACCAAAGTGATTACTTTGAGTTTTAATGTCATTTAAACAGCGATTGGTGATTCTCTGACTCTGACCGTCTGAAAAAGACCAGTTCAGTTTCATGTTTTCCACTGTTTTCATGTAGTAAATAATTTGCTTGTGTCTCCTTGTATCCGACATTATTTGATTATCCGTTTCCTACATTTTTCAAGCACTTTTGCTCCTTGGGGGAAAAAGCCAGCATCCGAAATGGACGTCAGAACTAAGAGATGTTGTAGCAGGTGCAGTGAGCCCGACATGCATTCACTGGCGAATGAGAGATTGCTTAAACCAGCACTGTAGGCAGGGTTTTCCCAACCCTCGCACTGGAGATTAAATCCATACAGCAGTGATCTGACCCTCCCTCTCTCTCTGGGCTGCCGGCCACGGTCCGGCTGCTCACGTGCTGGTGCTGAGAGCACTGACATAATGAACTCCCAGCTGGAGCTCCGGCGCAATGAGGCCACGTTCTTGAGCCGAGCCTGATGGAGCACCCGGGAGCCCCCCGACTCGCCCCAAACAGCCGGCCGGACACCACAAAGCATGAATAAGCCCTCTATCATTCCAGCCAAACCCCCTTCCAAAACCACATCCCCTCCTTTAAACTGTTCCAGTGCCCCGAAATATCCCTCACCCGAGGGAAGATGGAGAGAGAGGAAAAATCTGTTGATTACAACTGGCTCTTTCTGGATTTCACATGTTCATGAAAGAGGGAAATGCATTACGCTCTACTTCCCCACAATTGAAAGAGCACTGTTATCGTGGAGGATAGTGCTGACGGGGGAAAGGGACTAATTTCAGGCACTTTACTCAGATAAGCTTCTGCTTTTGCCGCTTTTCGTCTCATGTCTTGTGATCGAATACTTCCAGCGAAACCGGTGTGACGTTATAAGTTTGAAAGCAAACTTTCCAGAAAAGTTTGCTCCGGCTGGTAGACGCCTTTGAACTGTCGCTGGTCTGAGTGGTGATGATGCAATAGGTGGGTGTGGCTTTGAGGCTCCGCCTTCTTCGAGGAGATGAATTTCTTCTGCTCAGTTCAGGTCAGACGAGAGTAAAAACTTTTCGATCTCTTTCGGTTAGAATCGCAGCTTCAGAGTGTTCATGTTTAATACGGTAAAGCTGCCACTTTAAAGCGACACACCGTTTAAAGTACTATATAAACACACGTGACTGGAGTACATATCCACACACTGCCGAGATCAGGGGCTTTCTGAACCGTTTTCTCACCTCTGTCATGTGTGTTGCGTTTGTTACTGAGAGGAAAGTGTGCAGCAGATTTTACATATTCATCTAATGGTCACTCTCAGCAGTCAGGATGTCCCCTGCTCAGGTATTTCAAACTTCTTTTTCCCCCCTAAGTGAAGAACGAAGAAGTTCACCTAGAGTATAACGAGGCCTTTATGAGCTCAAGAACGAGACCGGAGATTTAAGACGAGGGAAGCACGGCAGCGATTAAGGAAGAGACTAAAAAGGAACCAAAACGAACAGTAGCTGTGTCCGAAAGCGCTCCCTATCCACTATATAGGGCACTATACATTGCATTCCCTACATTCGTTCACTACTTTTACCCACAATCCTCTCTGATTTTGAGCGCACGTTCGACGTACGCTCGTTAAAGCGCCGTCACCCAAAATCCAACGCGATCGAGCGCCAAAGAAAAATAAATATGGCGGACGGCAATACGGGAAGCGGCAACTTCTACAACTGTAAGTGTCATTTTTTATTAATTAGAACATCTTTGTAAAGATACTTTGAAGCGAAATGATGCAGGTTTATATCATAATATATATACTTATTATCATATGATAATTGGTGGATTTTTCTCATATGTTAGTGAGCTGTTGTACATTATATACAGTTGTTTATATTGTATTTATTTACTATTATATTTTTTATGAACAAATGTGAGTGTGGTGTTTTTGTTCTGTTGTTTTTAAATATAAATGTACTAAATAGCATGACACAGGTGTTTTTATTCTCTCTTTATTCTCAATAAACATGACAAATAAACAGTAGCTAAACAGGACATGTTACAGATGGCTTTAGGAAATGCTCATGACGGAATTGTCTGGCGCGTGTTATTAAAGTCAGCGTCACTCATTGTCGTTCACTCTTCGCTGATGTAGTGCGCTCGACTGTCGTGCACTATATAGGGGTTAGTGAGCGAGTGGACGCTTTCGGACACAGCTAGACTCTTTCTACAACGCAAGATTGTTAAAACAGTTTTGTAAGTCTGACTAGTTAGTTTTCACGGTTTACTTAAAGCAGGGGTCTTCAACGTTTTTCAGGGCAAGGACCCCTTAGATGAGCGAGACACGGAGCAGGGACCCCCCCACACAAAATATGTCAAACAGCTCGCGATTCGGACTTTATATCTCGCGATTCGGACTTTATGGCTCGCGATTCGGACTTTATATCTCGCGATTCGGACTTTATGGCTCGCGATTCGGACTTTATGGCTCGCGATTCGGACTTTATGGCTCGCGATTCGGACTTTATAGCTCGCGATTCGGACTTTATATCTCGCGATTCGGACTTTATGGCTCGCGATTCGGACTTTATATCTCGCGATTCGGACTTTATAGCTCGCGATTCGGACTTTATGGCTCGCGATTCGGACTTTATGGCTCGCGATTCGGACTTTATGGCTCGCGATTCGGACTTTATAGCTCGCGATTCGGACTTTATATCTCGCGATTCGGACTTTATGGCTCGCGATTCGGACTTTATATCTCGCGATTCGGACTTTATAGCTCGCGATTCGGACTTTATGGCTCGCGATTCGGACTTTATGGCTCGCGATTCGGACTTTATGGCTCGCGATTCGGACTTTATGGCTCGCGATTCGGACTTTATGGCTCGCGATTCGGACTTTATAGCTCGCGATTCGGACTTTATGGCTCGCGATTCGGACTTTATGGCTCGCGATTCGGACTTTATGGCTCGCGATTCGGACTTTATGGCTCACGATTCGGACTTTATATCTCGCGATTCGGACTTTATGGCTCGCGATTCGGACTTTATGGCTCGCGATTCGGACTTTATGGCTCGCGATTCGGACTTTATGGCTCGCGATTCGGACTTTATGGCTCGCGATTCGGACTTTATGGCTCGCGATTCGGACTTTATGGCTCGCGATTCAGACTTTATGGCTCGCGATTCGGACTTTATGGCTCGCGATTCGGACTTTATAGCTCGCGATTCGGACTTTATGGCTCGCGATTCGGACTTTATAGCTCGCGATTCGGACTTTATAGCTCGCGATTCGGACTTTTATAGCTCGCGATTCGGACTTTATGGCTCGCGATTCGGACTTTATGGCTCGCGATTCGGACTTTATGGCTCGCGATTCGGACTTTATGGCTCGCGATTCGGACTTTATGGCTCGCGATTCGGACTTTATAGCTCGCGATTCGGACTTTATGGCTCGCGATTCGGACTTTATGGCTCGCGATTCGGACTTTATGGCTCGCGATTCGGACTTTATGGCTCGCGATTCGGACATTATGGCTCGCGATTCGGACTTTATAGCTCGCGATTCGGACATTATGGCTCGCGATTCGGACTTTATAGCTCGCGATTCGGACTTTATGGCTCGCGATTCGGACTTTATAGCTCGCGATTTGGACATTATGGCTCGCGATTCGGACTTTATAGCTCGCGATTCGGACATTATGGCTCGCGATTCGGACTTTATAGCTCGCGATTCGGACTTTATGGCTCGCGATTCGGACTTTATAGCTCGCGATTTGGACATTATGGCTCGCGATTCGGACTTTATAGCTCGCGATTCGGACTTTATGGCTCGCGATTCGGACTTTATGGCTCGCGATTCGGACTTTATGGCTCGCGATTCGGACTTTATGGCTCGCGATTCGGACTTTATGGCTCGCGATTCGGACATTATGGCTCGCGATTCGGACTTTATAGCTCGCGATTCGGACTTTATGGCTCGCGATTCGGACTTTATAGCTCGCGATTCGGACATTATAGCTCGCGATTCGGACTTTATAGCTCGCGATTCGGACTTTATAGCTCGCGATTCGGACTTTATAGCTCGCGATTCGGACTTTATGGCTCGCGATTCGGACTTTATAGCTCGCGATTCGGACATTATGGCTCGCGATTCGGACTTTATGGCTCGCGATTCGGACTTTATGGCTCGCGATTCGGACTTTATAGCTCGCGATTTGGACATTATGGCTCGCGATTCGGACTTTATAGCTCGCGATTCGGACTTTATAGCTCGCGATTCGGACTTTATGGCTCGCGATTCGGACTTTAATATTTAGGTAAAATTTGTCTATGGTAAAAATTAAAAGAGCTCATAGCGACGCCATCATGGCCCTTCTTTATTAATTCAAGTGGAGGTGACGTATTTCCTGTTTGAGAGTGGAGCTCCACTCGCCCACGGTCTGCAGTCAGACCCTTCTCATTTTTCGGCCGATTCGACATGTTGAATCGGCGTCGGGGCGTCGGTGAGAGAGAGAACTCTGATTGGCTGTTCAGCATAGTAAACGAGTCAGTTCACGAGAATATATAGCAAAAGTTATGAAAGCAAGCGAATAAGTCATGACGGCACCGACGGAAGCTTGTTCTAATTTCACGTCCTCTTACCCGAGCACTCGAACGCACGAATATTTTCATAATAACATGAGAGGAGTGGAATAAAGCACGTGATCAGCATGACTGATATTCAAAACGGTCAGCAAGCGCTGCTTTGTATATGGTTTGTATACTTGCCGTGTTGGTTTCACTTTCCCCTTTTGAATGACGAATATAGACAAATATATCTGCTTAAATAGACAGTCATCTCATTTATATGCAGGCGCTAGTTGACAGTCGGCTTAAATTCTTTCGGTGCTCAAGCTCATATTTTTTCCGCCGACATGAGCGACAACACCGTCGGCTTCCGTCGCCGCTAGTTCTTGGACGTCGGGTTGGTGTGTTTAAACAGAACTTCACATTTTAATTTTACTATCAGGCGATCCATTCTGGCGAGTTAAATTGTATATAAATTATTAGCCAGTAGCATTTTCAAATTATAGTCTGCGTTGACAGTATCATGAGATCACGTGACTGCACGTGGACGGAAGGGTTTTATTAAAGCTGTTAATGTAATACTATTTGTAAAATAAAATATATTTTATTTAAATTTGACTTTGTGATGTTTTTACACGTTTTATTTTTTTTTTTAATTATTTGTGATCAAACATTAATTGACGGACCCCCTGCAATACCGCCGCGGACCCCCGGTTGAAGACCCATGACTTAAAGTCTGTATCCATTAAGTTTCACTCAAGTTGACCTGACGTGGCCCATTCGGACAGGTTTATAGACCTCCGGTGGATTCATCTGGAAAAAAATGCTTATCCTGGTTATTGGGGTCAAAGTTGAGCATTTGCTTGTCCAGCAGCCTCTTTGCCTTGTCTTAGGATGCTAATCTGCCGTTGTAATCTATTATCTGCCTAATGGCCCCTCGAACCCCCTGGGGTCTCGGTCAAAGCAGATTTACGGCCCCATATGAAGGCGATCAGGATTGCTCGCGGACAACTGTCGTCTAAAAGAGGGCTGTGGTTAGATGCTCAAAGTTATTATATTTCATCAGTGGTTGAGTTGCTTGATTAAAACTCAGCACAGTTTTAAATATGATCTTTCCCATCCTGGCACTCCCACCTTGTAATTTGCGATGGCTGGACTCTCGGGCCGCTTCTCCGCACAACCAATCAGACGAATGTGTGCGGTTGCAGCCGACCTGCCAATTTGACACAGTTACGTTCGCTCTACATGCACCAACTGCTCCAGTTATTTAGATCTATTTGGAAGCAATTTGACTAATACACTGCAGATTTAGGCTTTGCAGTGTGCATCACAAATTGTATTGAGCCTTGCTGCTAGTCACATGAGCTCGTATCGACTTCTGAAATTGGCTAGGGTTGTAACGATACCAAAAAGCTAGAACACGTGACACCGCGAGCGCCAGTGCACCTCATCATCAGCATACAGTACACGTGCAGCGAGATCTTTCAACCCGCGCACACTTTATATGCTCAGCTCGCGTATGTGCCTTGAATTTTTTTGCACTAATTCGATTGTCTGCAACACTCGCTGACCCCTTTTTCAATGTTGAACATAAACGAACAAACTACTGGAGACAGTCCAGTGTTGACGATGGCTTGTGTGAGGTGCAGTACACACACTTTCAAAAACACTTTCGTCGGTCGTAACTTCTGGAGACTAGACACTGGACAGGGATGAAAATTGCATGTTTACTTTGATAGACTAAAAGTAGTGAAAGATGCAATAAATTCTGAGCAATCATTCTTTGGTCAAATGCATCTGGAAATTCCCCTTTTCTTTCTTTCAGGCAATGGTTTGCATGTTCGGAGATAGCTGCCCGTGTGGGCAGATGATGAGAGATCTGAACTCAATCCAGCTGAGCACATGCCATTCACTGGCGGGTGAGAGGAAGTGACCTCGTTTTGAGTGTGGAGCCGAGCCTATCGATGTAGCAGAGCCGGGGATATTGCTCCGCAGGGAGTCATGGGAGAAAATGGAATTGGTGTTTACCAATGAAGCCGTCAATAAGGTCACACATGCAGCGAAATCATCAACTCTTCTGCTTCTCTTGATTAATTAAGCAAACTCGTCTGTGATACCTGCCCTTTGACATTTCCACTACCTTGCACTGCTAACCAAGCCTCAACAAGCTTTCATGCATAAAACGTTTAAACTCCCAAATCAGAGCTTTTCCCTTAAATACATTTTCTGTCCAGTGTTTCACTCAATCTTCCCCATCTCCCTACAATCAGGAAAACTCACCTCCAGAAGCTCTGCGTTTGCTTTAATTCTTACAAGAATTAATAGAAAACATGAAAAATCATTTGGAATTGTTGAAGTCGATATTAGGAATTTCACTGGTTTTTTCTTTTCTTTAGCTTGTGATTATAATTTCTGAGCAAACTATTAGTTCAACCGTTATCTTGCAGCCCTCACATGCGTCTTCATAGATGGAGGAGTCTCGTCTGTTTCCATGGTTGGGAAGACTGTATGGACTCTGTGTGTTTGGAGGGGCAGATTAAAATTCCTGCGCTGACCCCTCTCCCCACTGCAAGGGTCAGTCCATTCACGCCGGACACTGGGAACCGGGTCAACCAGGACAGAAGCAGCTGCACAGCAACAAACCAACACGCTCACTGCTGATCAGCCACTCGCTTTATGTCGGAGGATTTGCGTTACACTCTGATACCAAAGTGCAAACGCTTCGACACATTGCAGGGATTCACTTCACAATAAACCCCAAAGAATGAGTCCCTGCTTGAGCTTTTGAAAGAGAGCCATAATGAAATAAAGTCCAAATTTTATTAATCAATGAATCCATCAAACTCCAGATCAAAACAAAATGTCCAAACAGACAAAGTTAAATCCCATCTGTGCTCATTGTCTGGGTCGTTCAGGGCTGAAGAGAGAGGATATGGTTGAGTGGAAGCCAGAAATGTGTGACCTACTTCATGCCAAATGAAATAAACTATCAATGTGACCTTTCTAGAAGATCAAATTTGCTTCATATGACCACCAACAGGATGAAAATACTGGCTGAATTGGAGCACACAAACAGATATTGAGTGAATTCCCCCCAGAGAACAACAAAGTGGGTGAAGGACTACAGCAGCTGTTGAGATGATGAGCACCAGAAGAGCCGGAAATGCTTCATCCCGTATTGCCCAAAGTTCAATGTCAATGTCAGCATTTGGCTGCGAGGGAAACCCAATATGCCAGTGCACATGCATACATTACCACAATGAAAGAGCAGTGTGTGTGTGTGTGTGTGCGTGTGCGTGGTGAACGTGGCTGGAATAGCGACTGCTCACTGAGGCATGCTCAGTAACGCTTCAGGCGGTTTATAGGTGGATTAGTGCTATTTGCTTTTCACTCGCTCTTGTTTTCTCTCCATGTACTCCGGTCCATCTCTTATTTCAATCTACTGCTCATTTACCTCCACTGATCCTCAGGTCTGCAGTCGCTCTGCACTTCCTTAATTGGACAGGATGGGATTTCACCTCAATATTTAACAGCGTGTCGTGACGCTGGCGGTTTCACTGATCGAGTTACAGCACAGTTCACACTCGCAAGCCTGCAAAATCACTATAATGTAGTGACTTAATGAGATTCTTATGTTTGAGACATCTTGTTTGAATGCGTTCACAAGATATTTGAGAACTACAAATTTGCTAAACGAAAAAAAAAAAAAAGCATCATCTTTTGCATTCAATAGAAGACAGAAAATCGTACGGGTTTGGAATGACAAGAGAGCCTGAATGATTTTTTGGACAATATAAAGTTCCCCTGAAAAAACCTCTAAGTCCATGAGACATTTTCTTTTAAAGGTTTTACTAAACATAGGAGTAACATGGGAGTAAACATACTAAACATAGGAGTAAAGTAATTCACTTAGATGGCAATGAAAATGTTCTTAGTTTTAGTTATTGAAATGCCTTATTAGAAATGTCACTCAAGTCCATCCATTGATATTCTTTTGCAGCAAAACCAGCTAAATCCATGCGTGTTTGTTTTTTGTTTTTTTGTTGCAAAAACCTCTAAGTCCACCTCTTTGGACAACAACAACGCCCATTTCGGTCAGTTTTACGGCGGCTAAAGGAACGCTGTTGTGTTTACTTGCAACTCGCGATATCCTGTCAATCCCGCTGTAACGATGGACAAAAGGTGATAAAAACTTGAAGCCGGCTCATACGCACACCGTCATTCATCTCGAAATCATATGATTCCATTAGCGTCTTCCTGTTGGTTCTTCTGTGGAGTTAGAGGATTTTACTGACAAAAGGAAGTGGCATTTAGCGGTTTCTGCCAAAGAACCGGGCTGATCCTGGGATTTAGCAGATTTGAAGCGAAGTATTCGATGTGTGGAGAGCATTCGCTCAATATCATTATCTGATTTTGGACTGAGGTGGCGTTTAGAGGCTTTTGCATCTGAACTCTTCATAGATTGATGTTGACAAACTAGATGTTTGTAAAATGTAGGGTTGAGTACTGACACTATACTTCAATATTTAATTTACTTTGACTGTATAATAAACGTACATGACAGTGTTTCCATGTTAAATACCCAATCAATAAGTGTGACGTTTTAAACGAGGACTGAATGAGCGATACTCACTATTCCAGAACGAGTACCATCTCACTGGCCATTTCGTAGACTTCGTGGAGGTTGACGACGCGTGGACAGGCCGCTGCCAGCTCCAGTACAGCGATCTCATGGATGATCTCGGTCCTGCAGTCTTGCCCCTTCCGCCTCTTCCTCATGTACTTCGCTGCAAACTCTTTACCGGTGCTTTTCTCCACACATTTCCTCACCACAGCGAACTTGCCTCTGAGAGGGAGAGAAAACAAATGTTTGCAGTTAGAATATTTCATGGTAGCCAGACATTGGACTGGAGTTATCATGATCACTATTGATCATTTTCCTCATATTCTCCATTGTGCAGCTCCTCTCTTCCCAGTCTGTCAGTAACGCTTCCTGTCTCCATGAAGCCCCTCCCTCTGTGCTCTGATTGGTCGGCCGGAGTGGTGTGTTGTGATTGGTGTTTGGGAAATGCCCCGCCCCTTACCATAACCGGCAGTTTCAACACACTACTAACTGACTCAAGCAGGCCCGCCCCTTTATTCTGCTCATGAATTATTCAAATGAGGAATATGGTGATGTGTTCGTTCCTAGAAGAATAAAAACTTTTTGCCAATTGGTTGATTCAGAAAATGTGAAACTGGATGCAGGAAGAACACACAGGTGCTCCTACACTCCGTTTCAGACACAAGTAGGCTCACATTTCCATGCATGCCATTAAACCGGGTCACATACACGCACAAACCAACTTTGTTCAGGGCCTCTTTTCATGTGATGGACTGAAAGGCTCGGCGCTGGAGGGTCTGAGGGCAGTGAAAGGGTGCAGCAGGGGAGGGGGTGTTGTATATCTAAAGATGGCACACTTGTTATCACCGCGGCCGAACGTGCCTTTGTCCCCCTGGCATATTTGTGGGATGAAATCATTCCAAAGCCCAAACGGTCCCTCGGTGTCCCACTTTTAGCACTGAACTTGAAGATGCAGGGGCAGACGATGAGAAAGAGAAACACACACAGCGACAGACGAGGGCACATGTCGCCCGAGAGGATTCTGGAGTGAAAAGCGGTGTATTGAGACGACACCCTCCTGCTGAGCCGTCTACACGTTCCTACAGCTCGGAGTTTGATTTGTGCCGCACAGGCAGCGTGTTCTCCGGTACAGCTGCCTCGCAGATCAAGACAGAGCCAAAGTGTGTTAATTCTGTACGGGTTTCCAAAAATATTCATGTCCCACAACCCAGCCCTCATTATACAGACAAACAGGCAGAACCACCCTTAAACCCACGTTACTGACATGATAAACTATCCCAATAAAAATAAAGCTAATTCATTGATATCGGATCTAATTCCGAACGTCAGTGATAATTTGCACTAAATTACAATTTTGTTTCTTGACCAATCCAGCAGTGAGACCAGAATTACTACTAAAATTTTTGATTTTGTTAATATTTTTTCCATAAATAGTGATGAAAGCCAAAATGTTACAATGCAGTAATGCACTATTTTGTCGAGGAGGATAAAAATGAGCACTTTCACCTGAGATTCAGAGGTGTAAAATGACTTTGTCGGCATCATTATTTTATCTTTACACAGAGATTGGTCGATCTATTAGTGAAATCTGTTGACTTTATCGATCTTTCTTTCATTATATTCCAACAGTGACGGCTCAAAAATGGGAAAAGCACTTCTTGTGTGTTTTTTCCTCAAGTTGTCATGCCTGTAACTCAAGAAGTCTTAAAGATATCTTAATATTCTTCTAGATTCTGGTTCTTATCAAACTTTCCTCTCCGTATCTTCATTTTACAGGCCCTCGATGGTTCAATCCCAGAGATATGGAGATCTCAATGCGGCTCCGTGAGTAAAATGTGCTCATTTTCAGTGGTCAAAAACCACACGTGGGTCACTTTGTGGACAGCTGATACTTTATTTTAAAGAGGAAAATCTGAAGAACAAATAATGTATCTTGTGTTTTCAGCTCAATTGCATAAAAAACACCAGTCTGAGTGCCATAAAACTCCTTTTCCATAGTTTGCATGCCTGTAACTCTAAAAGTGTTCAAGATATCACGATATCCTCACAGATTCTCATTCTTAATAAACTTTTCTTTAGAAATCATCATTTTCAAGGGCTTTTATAGTTCAATCCCGCAGATATGGCGATCTCAAAACAGCCCCACAACTCACTCATCTCTGGAAGCAGCCACGTCAGATGATGACAATAATAAAAACAATACATTTGTCATTGATTTTTTTATTAGTATTGAAATATATTTAATTACAACTTAACTAAATTCTGCCGACTTAAATTTTATTGGTAATCTGAGTGTCATGTTTGATAAAGACAAGAACTGAAAGGCGACTGATGAAAAAAAGCCACTAGACAAATCCTTAAAACAGATCCAGAGTGATTTGAAACGCAGCAGGTGAAGCCTCGACGCCGGAGCCGTGCGGCATGTGAAGCGCTGCTCAGACACACGGCTTGGCGTCCTTTAGAAACACAGCGCCAGCCAAGAGAGGCACCAGGGAAGATTCGGCTTCCTGGAAGAGACGGCTGAGCTGTGGAGGAAATTGCTGTAAACGTCCCTGCGAGGGGAATCCCGAATCACACCGTGATGTCCTGAGCTAGCCTTCCCAGTCCATCTGCTCCTGGGCCACATACACCCACACTGATGATCCAAACAATTCGCAGGATTATTCATAGTTGCTTCTTTCTCGGGGCAGAATGACTGACGTGTGTCCTGAGAGATGCATGTAGGCGTCTGTGAAAACGGCTTGTTTTAAAGTCTCTGGAGGTTTAAACTATATGAGGTTTGTCTAGGACAGACAATCCAAGAGCATTCCTGCACGTTCTTCACCGTGGCCGACACCGGAGAACTGCAAGATCAGCAGAACGTCGAGTATAAACCGAAGGGAAAGCAGAGGTGGTAAGACATGGCAAATGAAAGAAATGGACAGAAGAAGAGTTCATGCATTCTCTGTGAAAACCCGAGCAACGATGAACTGATGAAACAGGCAAACATATTGTTCTTCTGTTTAATTGGGTTGCTGAAGTAAACCGAAATGGCTGGAGTCAGTCAGAGTCATGGGTTCAGAAAGGGTTTCAGCCATCAAGGAAAGTTTTCATAATTTCCCTCCCCATTCTGCCCAGAACTCCTGAGATTTACAACACACAGCTGGGACTGACTTCCTCCTTTCTTCAAAAAAAAAAAAAAAAAAAGAAGAAGAAGAGTGGTGATTCATGGGGTAAGTAAAAAAAAAAAAGTCCTTGTTCTGGACTGTCCCAAATCTGGAAGCATTTCTGTAATGGGTTTCTTCACGACCAGAAGACGAGTTATTTTCCACAGAACCGAATGTCATTTGCTCACATGATATGTAACAAAAACCATCTGAAATGTGACCGATGAAACCATCAAGATGTTGCTTGTTTTAAAAGCACACAGACTTTATATTCATATTTCGGGTCCTTGTTAGGAGACGACGAGCACACGAGGCTTCGAGCCGTAAAACGGCCCTTCCTGTCCCTGAAATAAGGTGTCTCTGCAGTCCGAAGGAGACGTGGGACTTTACATGCGTTGAGTGGAAGACCATTAGATCGACACGATGATCAACAACGACAAGTAGACCAACTCTTACAATCCACTTCAACTCTTACGGCACTTCAATCGGATTTAACCAACACATTCTGACTGATGTGATTACATGTGGAGTTTTTATTCCAATTGTGCTACTAGTTCGATTACGGTCAGATTATATATATATATATATATAAAATATAAAACATCCCTTGAAGTCACTTGCCTAACTAATGGGTAGATAGTAAGACTCCTAATGAATGATAAAAATTAAAGTGTGGCCTTGGTGTAAGTACTGTGAGTTAGTGATACCTTGAAAAATACTGATATTCGATACCATGGGGAAAACATCCATAATAGAGAATTTCATAATTTCAGTAATTTTGTTGTAATATCTTTCACACAGAAGAAAGGAGGCTTTATTTGAATCACTGAAATATAGTTACAAAAAAAAGAAAAGAAAAAACAGTCAGTATTAAATTTAAGAACAAATAAACATTGCAAATGTTAATAAAATAAGAGACAAACTAAAGATGCTTTGTGTTTCAGGTGAGTCTAACAGAAGTACTCAGGTAAGAAATACTGCAGGAATGATCAAACGTAAAATAACACTGGATAGTTTTCCTTGCATGAATCAGATTAATGCTTACAATTAAAGTTACAAAAGTCAGTCAGAGATTTTCTCTGTGTTCTTTGAATATGACAGACAGCAGCAGGTTTATTAGACTACGGTCACTTTAGTTGGATCTGTGCACACACTCATTCAACTATTTACGTTCCAAAACTGACAGTATTTACCAGATTACACGGCGAAACGGGAATTTTAACATGTATTTGACCCTTTAAGCGCAACAAGCCACGAAAAAGAAATCATTTTGCTGCTCGTGAGTCGTTTGAGTACTCGTGGCTTTATGAGAAATCAGTGTAAAATTACGTGCAATTCCAGATATCAGTAGAAACATATCGAAATATTGATATTTTTTCAACACTACTGTGAGAACACGTTCAAACAAAGAATGCAACTAAACATGACAGGAAGAAGCTGTTGATGTTCGAGCCACAAGACATTCATAAAATCCCAGCAGTGTCGTAATCGTGTTGATTGAGACTGATTCAGAAACACTAAAGCACCTTCCGCTCCTTTGAAAACCTAATAGGCTTTTACTGCCCTTGACTGCATGGCTCTGGCATCCCTCCATTTCCATGGTGTTGCGCTAATCTGGTCCCGCTGCTCAAGACGTCTTAAAAATACGAATGCCACGGGGGAATGTGATAAAGAAACTCTAAGCTCCTCACATAATACCTGCCACTCCAGAGGTCTCCGCTCGTCCAATCAGCGGCTCCGGAGAGTCCGTCATTCCCCGCTGCTGCTTTGAATGATTTGGACTCCGAGAACTTCAACGGATGTCGCTCGCGACCGTAACTAATCGTGACAGCGGTTCACGACACGAGCAGGTCATTTACAAATGAAATTTTACCAACGACCAATTTTTAGGTCGCACTCGCCATGATGTGGTGCAGATGTTTTGTCAAATGCGACTTCTATTATTGTATGGAATTCAAAAAGTGCTCCGCGGTTAACCGAAGTAGAGGGCCTTTGAGTTCTGAAGCTGCTGGAAAGACGGACTGTGATTTGGAGACTTTGGTGTCTTTAAAAATGAGCTCTCTCTCTCTCTCTCTCCTCGGCCATGTCAGCACATTTCCAGAGCCGGTGGACTCACACAAACAGCCCGAACGCAATGGCTTTCATGTGTGCAGGACGAGGGTTGACGACAGGGTCACGGTTTATGTGAAATAGAGGCCATATCAAGAGCAGATGGTCTGTCTGTTGGAGAATGGGGTTTATATGGTCAGCAGTCGGCCAACTCGCAAGTTAGAAAGTTTGAGAAATTCTGAGACTGTGCACAGGACTGACAACTGATCCAAATGAGAGGGTTTTATGCTTTTAAATGAGACATTGAATTCAGAAAACGCATTCGGTTCAGATGTCAATCACATCCACAGAGCACATTTGTCACTAGAAGCTTTCCTGCAAAATACAAATCACCTCTTCTCCCGAGTAAGAGAGGTCAAAAACTCACACAGCAAACCCACTGTCCAATTGGACAATGTGTAAAAATGACAAGGAAGGCAAACGTACAAGGGAATACTGACAATATGGTGAAATAATCCGTTATTCTTTCTATGCATTTTCAGAGAAGTCTCCAAGAAAAGACTAACTTCAAGTCTTCTTAGGATACAATTACCATTTCCCAGTTCTAAGAGGGCAGAAGACAAAGACACACCCCGAAGACCATCTGGACTCATTAAACGGCATACGATTCAAACAGCTGCAAAGAAAGAGGACCAATAACTATTTGAAGTCATCATGAAAGTGAAGTTGAGCTCTATAGTGTCGTATATCAGAGCGAAACGCTTCTCAAACAAGAACAAATGTGGGCGGGGCTTGATTGTGGTTTGCTATTGGTGGATCTCATGTGAGTGACAGGTTGCCCTGCCCTCGTCATCAGAGAAGATATTCTGATTGTGAGGGACATACTGTAATATTCCAATTTTTTTCATGGTGACTTTAAGGCTAGTATGACTTTGAGCTTGAAGTTGTATAATCTGCAGTGGAAGAGCACAACATGGGCAATCGGAGTTAAATACCTTAATCCTCTTGAGTCTCTGAGCTTTTGTCTATTAGAAGGTGACATCACCGATTCACAATGAAAGTAAATCCACAACACGTCCTCTACTGAACTCCTTACTGAAAGAGCAGAGTTGGTTCTTGTAAACAGTGACGTTTTAACAACCCTAAAACAATGGTTCGTACTCAAAACGAGTGTTCAGAATAAAAAGTCATTTCTCAGCTTTATAAAAATGTCATATTTCATCATTTGGGAGACACTTTTATCCAAAGCGACTTACAAGGGGAGCAATCAGGGGTCAGGTGTCTCGCTCAAGGGCACTTTAGTCATGGTGTTGAAGGTGGAGAGAGTCTGTTCCTTCACAATCCCCAATTTCAATTCCTGTCGGCGTGGGAATCGAACCTGCAACCTTCAGATTACAACCCCGACTCCCTCACCACTAGGCCACGACTACCCCTAAATACAACTAAAAATTATTAATTCTAGAATCTAGAAAACTCAAGACTGTCCAGGAGAAGAGCGTGTCGTGTTCTTTAATTGGTCCGTCTGCCGTGACGCCAAAACTCGTAGAAGAACAACTGTGAGAGTGAGCGCTTCCCGCGATCAAATAAACGCTGGTATGTGAAGTTCGCGGTTCCATTGTTGCAGCAAACTTTCAGAGCGCTATTGAATGAATAATTCATTAGATGCACGCCGGTCTGTTATTGTAGGGACATCGACTCTACATTTTCACGCCCCCAAACATGACGAACTGTGACTGGCTGCATTACATGTCAGTCAAATGTCCTCTTGGCCAATGAAAGCTGCGACAGAGTCTGGCGACGCGAGACTACTGCAGGCTGCTTCTCATCGTGAGTGATTTTTTGTTTTTAAGTTAAGTTTGGGATGGACGGTGCTGTGGAAGACATTACAGCGGCATTACTGACGTCTCGGCCGCAGCGGCTTCATTAAAGGACGCCGTGAAAAACTCTTCAAACCACGTTTCCCCCCCGGGTACTTTCTGCCACGCTACACTTCACTTCATGAACGTGTTACATGAGGGCAGCGGCTTTATTTTCTGCCAAGTGAGCAAGTGTGCACTTTAGCAAAACACCAGGTTGTGCTCCGAGTTTGTGTTACTCAAGGGGAAAGCCCTGCTTTTCAGGCATCAGAGAGGGAACAGGTCATTAGCAGCAGCCAAGAAAAAGCTCTTAAAGACGGAACAAAAACAACATATCAGTCCCATCAGCACACGCTCACAGAAGGGTGGAAAAGGCTCCTGGATTGAAAGCGGAGGCCTGTTTGTTCTGTGTCTGTGACATGAGGAATAATGAACTTTTACGGTGTGTTTTTAGACCCGGCTATGCCCTTTCAGCACCTCGCTTTTGTTAAACGGTGGAAATCATTTAGAAAACAGATCAGGTTTGCTTGCCATACCTTAAAGTGGTGGTTGATTATAATTTCACTGTTGCTGTTTGACGGGGATACTTTCTTTAACAGAATCGCTTTTTAAGGACTACAACAAACGGCTGGTAGGGACTACAACAAGCTTCTTCCTGGGTTAGTGACATCACAAACCCTAAAATTTACATAACTCCGCCCCCGGGCCATGTCGGGCTGTTTTTGGAGAGTTGTTGTCGTCGAGTGTTGTCAGTTTACGGCGGACCGCTTCACAAACGAGGGTGGATTCGAGGAAAAAAGACGAGCGTGACGACACATGCTAGTGACGAGTCGATCGACTCCACAGCAACGACATCAATTTATCCACGAACCGTTTAGAAACGTCTCCATCCGTTTGAACACTTTCCTCATTTTGTCTGCGTGAGATTCTCCAGCTTTGTTGTTGTCGAGCCGTTGAAGCTCCGCCCTCTTCTGGAGCAGCGGCTCATTTGCATTTAAAGGGACGGCGTGTTTTTGCTCACACCCAAATAGAGGCGAATTTGACGAGCGATAATAAATGATCTGAGCTGAAACTTCACTGGAGACTCCAGACACTGATATTACATCTGGTGAAAGAGGAGTTATAGGTCCACTTTAATGCAGACAAACTTTGTTTGGAAAATTACATGGAATAAACACCCGTTCACAGAAAGGATGATAGCTATAACAATCACAGTTTCAGACCGATTCGTTTTTCCAGCTTGACAGCCAATCAGAACCCGTCCTTGTTGCCAAGCGGTCGCCAGGATTCTATGTACAGCTATGGGAGTTTTTTGTTACGTTTTGATTTAGGGTTATGATTTCTTAGGAAAGCAAAAGCCCAAGCTGCACATTTTGGCATATCATGTCAAAGTTGAGAACTTCAGGGCTTTGTTCTAAAAAGTTGGCAAAGTTTAGTTGGTATATAGACTGTTGTGGGACAGGAAGTTTACACTGGCACTCAGATCATCATTGCTTCTTTCTGACACTCCAGCACTAAAAGGGCTTCAATAACAAACTTGGCTTTCACATGACATCGCCGCTACTGTTTCCATGGAGCGCAGCAGATGTTGCCACTGGGCTTCTAGACCCTTACCACATGAATGGCACGGCAATGATGTCATGGTATCCCACTCGGCTGTTAGAGCCGGGATTCTCTGGGAAAGAGAACTGAAAAGACTAGGAAACACAAAGGGAAAGCATATATAAAATCGCACAGCACAGATGTGTCAATCAAGCGGCAGAACTCACCCAAACCCCTGAGATTCATGAGAGAAGGGCGAGATTCTCATGACATGCTGTAAGACTCTGGTGTCATCCGTTTGAACACTGCAGACACATCTCTCCCAAATGTGCCATCTTAATTAAAAAATAACAAGGATTCACCGAGTTCAACACTCAAGCTGAACTGTGGAAGACATGTGCAATCAAACAAACAATCATTCTAAGCAAGTTATGCCTTTAGAATCTTTTAATTTAGTGTTATACGAAATCAGTCTCACAGCTTCTATACACGTTTATGGGTTTAAAATGATTTTTAACACCAGCAAACTGAACATGGCACACTGCCATTGACAAATCTGAGACATGAGACGATAAAACGATGCCCAAGTGTTTGAAAAATGACACTTCTCAATTGACATGGAAGTCGTGCCATCAAATATCTGCAGCGCTGAATGTGTTCCCATACAGACGTTTGTTGATCTAAAGCCTTGGCTGCCGTCCACACACAATGGTGGAGGACCGGTCCTGATCCGTCACGACTGGGTGTTCCCAGAGCGCAGTGGCAGAGGAATGCAGTGCGGCGGCCCTGCAATTATCCACATTTGAGCATCTAAACCACAGCACTGCTCCGGTTTCACCTCGAGCTCATCCGACGCTTTACGCTCACAGCAGCATCTTGAAATACTGATGCTGTGATTACTTCACTCCAGACCTGACTTTGATTTAAAATAAAAAAAAAATGTAATAATTTTTTACTTTACCGGAATGGTATGAATCTCGGATTTCTATGTGGAAAAAGAAATTATGTGATGATTCAAAAACGGTTAAATGAGCCCGGAAAAAAATAAAAATCCACACGAACTGTTCACGGTCAAAAATAAGCTCATTTAAAACAAATGTGGAAAGAATTTCATCGAGTGGAAGAGTTTCAAACAAACTCTTACTGAAAGCTCATTTTTTGAGCTATCAACTTCAAATTTGAACACAACTTGTTTAGATCTATGGCTTTGATTCTACAGCAGTTTTAGAGTAAAACGTGTTTTGGATAACTGGTGCATTTTTCATAAACTTAATCTGCCATGTGTCATCTTTAAAAAAGATACCAAACTTCAATCTTTTGCTCCAAAGCATTCAAGATTTACCACAATTTAAGTTGGAAATTTCATTTCTAGGTCTAAACTCAAAAAGTGGTTATAACAGGTAATAAGTGGATCGTAACTATTCCATGAATATAATTTAGTACCATATAATTTATCAAATTATTATTATCATTATCAAATTAAAACGTTGTACATTCAATTCATTAAAAAAACAAAATCTGTCATTTTTGACCAGCATGTGAAGAGCACCAGAGGGTTAAACTGAACATTATATTCAAACCCTTCTTCCATATGTACATTACTGTTATACTGAAATACTTAGTACTTCAAACAAGCATTTAAATGACGCATATATAGTTGAAATAATTCAAATGAAAGCACAAATATGATATTTATGGCCGATACCAATAGCATAAGTCATTCATGGATAAATAGCAGATATCAAAATTCTATTCCATATTTTTTTTCTATCAACATATATAAAAATATATATATATATATATAACATATATAGATATATATATATATATATATATATAAATATATATAAGAATATTAGATATATATATGTGTGTGTGTATAAATATATATATATAAGAATATTTTATATGTGTATTTTTTGATTTTAGTCTGTAGAGTGTTTTTTCTTAAATAACTAATAAATAATTATAATATATATATATAAAATTTTTCAGTCACTTGTAAAATGAGTGTGCACTAGGAATGCACGATTATCCCAATATAAAATAATCATTGTTATCGGCCAAAACGTTCCTATCGGAGCATCTCTAGTGTGCACAATTAAATCTCCAATACGGGCATCAACACCCTCAAATCACACAGATATTGGGCATCCCTGCCTTCTATTGTGCATATGAATGTGGTTACTCCGTCACGTAGGAATAGTTTGGAATCAAATCCATGGAATTAAGAATCAAGTTCGATCACATGAGAGTTTTATGAATGATTTACAAGTTGAACATTTCTGGCACTCTAAAAATCTCTCAGTACGTCAATCGGTCTAAACCTCTTAGTCGAGTCTGGAGTCTTCAAACATTCTGCAAACTAACTCTGTTCACCTAAATATCTGCTGCGATTCAAAAACAAACGGATGTTTACCCGCTCGTAGATATTACGCTCATCTCACGTCAGTGATGGCTTTACAAACACTCGTCACACATCAGGGACAGCGGACTCTGAGCGGCAGAATCTACACTAATGCGAATCTCGGAATGAAAACCAGAACTGAAATCACACACTGAAGACTGAAGACCGCTGAACTCCAAAGCTATTCACGTTCACTTTAGGGAAACCGGGATGTAAAAGATGCTTCACTGGACTCAAGACGGCATTCAAACCTCCGTCCAGGAATCCAGGAATCCTCATGTGTTTCGCAAACAAACGGATCAAATGTCCTGCTGATAAGAATACTGTGGTAAAAACAACCCAAGTCAGGTTGAAAATGGACACACTCAGTGGTTGGGTTAAAATCTTGACCCTTAACCTGCTGGGTAGTTTCATTTAATTCCACTGTCGTTTAAAAATTAACATTGCTTAAAATGAACCCAAAATGCACATTTATTAATAAGTTTAATGACTAATAATTAAACATGCATTACACTTCTTATTAATAAATGTTCACTTTTTGATTATTATCGTTGCCTCTAGTAATTATGCGTCTGATTGATAGTTTGTGTTCATTTTAAGCCCGACATATAGTCATTTTTAGACAATGGTTGAGTTAAATAAAACACAATCACTGGGTTTGTCCATTTTCAACTCAACTTGGGTTGCGCAGCATTCTTTTTTTAGTTGGGCCACTTGTATTTCACACTTCAGCTCGAGTTCAACCGTTCGCCCATCATTCACAAATCTACTAGATGACCGTCCACCTCGACAGAAATTAAAGCTCGTTTTGCAAAGGCGTGAAATTATACACATTTTGCGCTTGCATTGCAAACAGGGTGACCGTGAAATCAGAGCCACGCTTTCTTAACTCCTGGCAGAGACTGGGCAGAGGAACGTCCGCCAGTGTCCAGTCCGGCTTCTGCTTCAGGAACCCGGAGCGCTGGCATCCCAGCAGCGCCATCGGACCCTCGGGTCCCCGTCATGTGATCCAGCTGGAGGCTCTGCATGCACAACTTTATAGGGTGTTTCATTAAATGTCTGTCACTGGGCAGATCAATGCCAGCTCACACTTCTAACCCTAACCGACTCAGTATTTTCATCATTGCGTTGAATGTATTGCATGTAATCTAAGCAGCAGAACACCAGTGAGGAAAAACATCTGTCTGGCTTTATAGCATCAGGAGGCCTGACAACAACTTTTAAACCTCAAAGCAAAAACGTTTCAGTGTGAAAAGTGAAATATACTGCATACATGCACACAGAAACAGCAGTGTGTGACTGACACTGGCACAGGCACAGGTGAGTCTCTTACCTGCCCAGCTCTCTGCCGGGGATGACGTCATAGCGCTCGGTGAACGGCTCGCTCCTGATGGCGGTTCGGATCTCGCGCAGCAACCCGGAGCGGTTCTGACCGGATTCACACCGAACAAGGCTTCTGGACTCGGTCGTTCGTGGACATTCAGGAATCATAACGGCTGCTATAAACGTCAATGTTTTGTTTTTGAACTTATACCCGTTTTTTTTTTTTTTTTTACCTGCGAGCCGAGTCCAACAGGTGACAGCGAACCGAATACTATCACTCTACCTCACTTCTCCCGCGTGAATTTTGACCTAACATGGAAGCGTGTGTACAATGTCAACTGCGGATAGTTTCATCTTCGGTCGAAACTGCTCCAGAGTGAGTTGAAGCTCCAGCTCTCCTCAGCGCGTTCGCGGCATCTGCAGCGACTCAACTGACGCCAAGCTGCTGCTGCTTCGCGGACTTCAGTTGCCGGGGGAACGGGCGTGATTGACAGGCCTTTCCACCAATTACAATCGAGTACTTGCGGGTGGGCGGGACGAGGTCGTCTTTGAATGAGATTTGACCAATAAGAGATGACCAATTGATTCATTAATTAAATAATATAAAATGGCGTTTTGAGAGGACGAGGAAGACTTTAGAGTAAAATTCTTCTTTGTGATCTGAATTTATATTATTTATTGATTTTTTATTAATAGGGACTTTTATTTTATTATACGGACTTTTATTTGATCATAAGATTTTCTCATAACATTTCAATATTTTTGTATTCCCTTCAAAAGCAGTGCCTGTTGAGGAGATTCGTCAAAACACAGGAGTGATGCCCTCTAGTGCTCCATCGAAGCAACGCCACACAATCAATACATACAGCCAACTACAAAGTGATTGTTTATTGACATTTATGTACAACCATTTGGGCCAAAAGCAAAGTCTGTTCATGTCGAACAAACTGACATCAGGAAATTAGCCTCATATACAGTAAATAACATTCATATTTATATTTACATTAACAATTGAAACGATTTGCATTGCAAGTAAAGGGTTTTCATATGCAATCTCATGACTTTATATTGAACTCAAATACAAAAAGAATATAAAATACAAAACTGCCAACAAATAAAAATGATAAAAAAATACATCGTTATAACATCATCAACTGAGCATCGAACAACAGCAAATGGTCAGATAGTCATTTCACAATCTCTGTCAATAAGTAAAACAAGTTATGCTTGACCGTATGTGTTTAATACACTCCCAAAGGAAGTTCAGATCCATCGGGAGCACACGTGTAATAGATCCCCGGAATGCTTTCGTAGTTCGTGACAATAAACGCAATGATACACACGATCATAAGAGCCCGCATGCATTAAATGCTCCCGACATGATGGTTGTCCAACCAAAATGCAAATAAAAACATAAAAGATCTTGCGTTCATATTAATAAAGAATATCTGGCCATCCTGTTGCCTGCAGTTATCGTCAGTCATTTTATAAATATGACTCAAAGTCTGTTTGCATTTAGTTTTACAGTTAGAATTACCAGCTCGTGTTTGACTCATCGATGAATTAAAAGAAGATCTTTCATTGATAAAGATAAACCTGTGATAAACTTCACAACAAAATAAATGATGACAATAACAGTGGATGAATCCAGTGTCATTATTATATGAAGCTCATCCCTGATCCCTAAAAAGAAGATTTGTCTTCAGGAAGCGTCATTTAAAGAGTTCGAGAGTGGCCACACAGACACCAAGGTGTGATTGGCTTAGTGTTCGTGTCGCTAATTTGGTTACGCAATAAAGTCGCTTACATCATCGAGCTTCCGTGTGTGCGCTCAGACGTGACCGTTTCTACTGCGAAAACACAATATTTTTTAATGACTTCATCCATGTGATTAAAGCAGGAATTCTATACGCAGTGCGTGTGTTCAAAAACGGTTTAGTATTTTCTGTGGTTTGGAGTTCAGCACACGAGCATGAACGTGTTCGATCAGTGGCTGTGTTTGGAATAGCATACTATTTATCAATTTATCATCAATAACGTGAATTCATACGATAACCGGAAGATGCTTTGCATTCGCGCGTAATATATCTCGAGTGTTGCACCCCGAAACACTCCTGAACTTGGCGAAAAGTTTCATTTTCACACATTAAAAAATTCAAGATGACTATTTCTGATATGATAACACATGCTAAATCATTGAACATGCAGCGTGATGATGTGACAACAACATTGCATACATTACTGCACTCTGAAGTGTTTATATGCCGTATATCGTGTAATGTTTCACGTACTACAATAGTATGAAGCACAGTATTTCATAAGTACTCCCCTTACAAAGAAGAACTGCCGTATATTGAAGTAGAACTGCAGTACCAAGTAGTTTCACTGCAGTTTAATTCAGATTTGCAGTATAATGAAGTATAGTCACGGTACAACCGCAGTAAAACTGTAGTAGAAGTACAACTGAAAGTTGCATGAAGTATAAAAACAGTAGAACTGCAGTTTTATTTTACTAGTGCTTTAGATGTATTGCAGTATAGTTGTACTCCAGTACATTTTAGGTTACACTGCAACACTGCAGTTTTTTTCGTGTCCAAAAACCTGCATTTTTCTATATTTCTATAACAAAAACTGAAGTATTACTTCTAAAAAACTGCAGTGATCTTTTGTAAGGGTAGTATTCCACTTCAAACACAGCCAGGCACTGAGAATCATTGATGCCGAGCCGACAGAATGAGGATCGAGTCAGTTGAACACCATTTCACCATTGCATACGTTGCTTTTGACTCCCGCAAATACACAGAAAAGTACGAACATACGTTGTGTTTTGGCGCAGAAGCATGCTATGTCAAGTCATTTCAAACTAAATTCCCATAGAGTTTAAAAATCTCTAAAAAGGATTGAGTTATTGAAAATGTATTTACAGCGATTAAAAAAAACAACGCCTTCACTCCAGACCGAAGGTGCTGGTCTCCTCCACGGCGGTTAGAAGCTTCTCATACAGCATAGTGTACGACGGGTAGGGAGGCAAATCCAGGCGGTTGAAGCACGTGTGAGCCCTGCGGGAGACAGAGGTCAAAGGTCAAGAGGGAGATTCCATCCTGACCTCTGAGTCAATGTGAGCCGCCTTGCTGTAAAGCACAAACTTCCCCCATCTCATGTGAAATTCTGTATGTGAGTGAGGCATCTGCATCCTTTCCATCACACTGCCCTTATTTAGCTGTGGCTGCTGACGCTGAGCGCACACACAATGACAAACGCCAAGCCGTTCTCACCCTGACAGAGAAATATGAGCCCGTGCTTTAGTGCTGACGGCGCCAGGCTTTGATCCGCAGTCCCGTCTGTTTGCCAGACGAACCAGGAGAAATGAATTTCAAGGTGAAACGCTGGATGCAAATCAGCCCTGAGTGAGCGTCTGAGCTTTCAGGATGAAGCTTTGTCATCTCACTTAGCTCTATTTACAAGTCTAAACAGCATTCAAAGGCTTTGCTGTTGTGATTGAATTGCATGTTGCGAACAGTGTGGAAGAACCATGACCACGCACAGAATCCGTTGCTTAAAGCACGGTGTGTGTACTTTCATTTCACGTCTCTCATTTGTTTCTGTTCACATGATGCATTAGCCTGCCTTATGGACTACAAAGTCATCAAGTGCTTAGCAATCATGTGGGATGTGTGTCATGTGTGCAGTATACCTTGGCAGAGAGGTAATCTTTCCCCACTTTTCAATGCAGAAGCGCCGCAGGCCGTTGCTCCCGCGCAGAACTGCGAAGCCCTCGTAGGGGACGCTGGAAGTGCCCGTCACGAACTGTAGCAGACGCAGCCTCTGTTCATTATTGAAGCGCTCCACCGCGGCCCAGAACCAGCGCATCACAATGTGCCCGTCATGGTAACCTGGAAGTTGACAACGAAGTTAATGTGACACTAGTGGCACCTATTGCAAAAAATAAAGCATATTTTCACACCAACTTGTAAACGCTCCTGTCTTGTGAAGGATCGTCTCAACAGGTAAGAGAGGCTGCTTTCAATAAACGACCCAATACATTAGGAACACTTTTAGCTGTGCTGCTATGTGTCATGAGGAAGTAACTGAGTACACTAAAACCCTGTCGAGACTGTGAGCGTCTCACTTATAATGAACCCATTCAACATATCTGCCACTGTATGTCTTTTCCCCGGTAACGCATCAGTCATGGTTCCTCACCATGTAAACACCCTCTGACTCCACCTCCTGCTGTAGCCACGCCCCAATCTCTCAGTCTGCTGCAGTAGCCACGCCCCAATCTCTTAGTCTGCTGCAGTAGCCACGCCCCAACCTCTCAGTCTGCTGCAGTAGCCACGCCCCAATCTCTCAGTCTGCTGCAGTAGCCACGCCCCAATCTCTCAGTCTGCTGCAGTAGCCACGCCCCAATCTCTCAGTCTGCTACAGTAGCCACGCCCCAATCTCTCAGTCTGCTACAGTAGCCACGCCCCAATCTCTCAGTCTGCTACAGTAGCCACGCCCCAATCTCTCAGTCTGCTGCAGTAGCCACGCCCCAATCTCTCAGTCTGCTGCAGTAGCCACGCCCCAATCTCTCAGTCTGCTGCAGTAGCCACGCCCCAATCTCTCAGTCTGCTGCAGTAGCCACGCCCCAATCTCTCAGTCTGCTGCAGTAGCCACGCCCCAATCTCTCAGTCTGCTGCAGTAGCCACGCCCCAATCTCTCAGTCTGTTACAGTAGCCACGCCCCAATCTCTCAGTCTGCTACAGTAGCCACGCCCCAATCTCTCAGTCTGCTACAGTAGCCACGCCCCAATCTCTCAGTCTGCTGCAGTAGCCACGCCCCAATCTCTCAGTCTGCTGCAGTAGCCACGCCCCAATCTCTCAGTCTGCTGCAGTAGCCACGCCCCAATCTCTCAGTCTGTTACAGTAGCCACGCCCCAATCTCTCAGTCTGCTACAGTAGCCACGCCCCAATCTCTCAGTCTGCTGCAGTAGCCACGCCCCAATCTCTCAGTCTGCTACAGTAGCCACGCCCCAATCTCTCAGTCTGCTACAGTAGCCACGCCCCAATCTCTCAGTCTGCTACAGTAGCCACGCCCCAATCTCTCAGTCTGCTGCAGTAGCCACGCCCCAATCTCTCAGTCTGCTGCAGTAGCCACGCCCCAATCTCTCAGTCTGCTGCAGTAGCCACGCCCCAATCTCTCAGTCTGCTGCAGTAGCCACGCCCCAATCTCTCAGTCTGCTGCAGTAGCCACGCCCCAATCTCTCAGTCTGCTGCAGTAGCCACGCCCCAATCTCTCAGTCTGTTACAGTAGCCACGCCCCAATCTCTCAGTCTGCTACAGTAGCCACGCCCCAATCTCTCAGTCTGCTACAGTAGCCACGCCCCAATCTCTCAGTCTGCTGCAGTAGCCACGCCCCAATCTCTCAGTCTGCTGCAGTAGCCACGCCCCAATCTCTCAGTCTGCTGCAGTAGCCACGCCCCAATCTCTCAGTCTGTTACAGTAGCCACGCCCCAATCTCTCAGTCTGCTACAGTAGCCACGCCCCAATCTCTCAGTCTGCTACAGTAGCCACGCCCCAATCTCTCAGTCTGCTGCAGTAGCCACGCCCCAATCTCTCAGTCTGCTGCAGTAGCCACGCCCCAATCTCTTGACGGGTCTGAGCGGACCGCTGTAAGTGCCTGGGGGCTTAATGTTTACACTTTTGGAGGAGATAAACTTATGAATGGCATTCTAATAGTAGTCAGTGAACAATAAACTGGGTTAAGAGAATGTATTTTAACATAAATAATCTTATATACTTCACATTTAAACATGTCCAGTGCACTGTAAAGCTTTGTCTGATAGAAAGCTGTCTAGTTTTGGGGTGATCTTGATTAACGGGTACAGGTTTGTTTAATTAGGGCTGGAGCTAGCAATAGAGTAACACCAGCATGCTGTAAACTAATGACATTATTATTAATTGCACACACAAATATTGGGTGAAGTTCTACTTCTTTTGTGATTCTTCTCAACATCGGATGATTGTCATCATTCAGTCTTTTTCCACACTGAGCTTGTTATCATGCATTCTGGGAGCACCTTCTCCACAAAGAAACTAACTCAGAATTTAGTTGAAACAATCTCATTTAAATTAGGTAGAGTATGAGAAGACAAGAGAATGTCCCACTAAAGAGGGTCTGAATGTGCAGGAAAAGTCAACAAAAGTCTCCAGAGCTTCAAGTGAGGTCATCTCAACACTGTGAAACCACAACACCGCAGGGTTATATGAAATTCTACAGGGTTCACCCGTTATGCTTTCAATGTCAACAGCTCCGTTCTAAGTAATGAACTGCAATCTAAACAGATGGGATACTTGTTTTGGCATTTGCGGTGGGATAAAATACTATTGACCCTCCATAGTAATTCACAGCAGAGGACCTGAAAGAAAAGTGAAACCACTTCACATGGAACAAATGGTAAGCCTTAGCAATCAAGCGTCAAATCGTTACTGAAGACCATGTGAACATTTTTCTCCAACGATTTATGGGCCGTTTTGATCGTTTTTGGCGCCATATTGACAATATTACTTAAAGTGGACAGTGCATTTGCCATGTGATTTATGATCTTTTAAAGGCGTCTGCTCACCTCCTCTATATTCTGTGTTGGATCTCCAGTCGTTCAGATCGATCTCGGCCGTCCCAGCGATGACTAACTCCAGCTCACGGGCATCGAACACTGAAACCAGACGGGAGTCCACAACCTGCGTTGTTAAAAGAACATCTGATATTCAAATCCTCTGAATCTGATGAGTAAATAATTGTTTGACTAAACCGTTTTGTGTAGATTGGCTACGATTCAAGCTGACGTACCTCATAAAAACCTCTTACAAGGGCTTCGGTCTGCTGCATAACCCCCCTCTCCACCCTCCATCTAGCCATACGCTCAATGTATTCCTTCTTGTTCTTCTCCGTCACTTGGATGTTGGTGCCCCCAGACTTCAGTTCCCTCTCCGTCACCTGTCAAATGACGTAAAAGAGTTTTAAAGTGGACCCTTTCACCAGATGTAATATCAGTGTCTGGAGTCTCCAGTGAAGTTTCAGCTCAGATCATTTATTATCGCTCGTCAAATTCGCCTCTATTTGGGTGTGAGCGAAAACACGCCGTCCCTTTAAATGCAAATGAGCCGCTGCTCCAGAAGAGGGCGGAGCTTCAACGGCTCGACAACAACAAAGCTGGAGAATCTCACGCAGACAAAATGAGGAAAGTGTTCGAACGGATGGAGACGTTTCTGAACGGTTCGTGGATAAATTGATGTCGTTGCTGTGGAGTCGATCGACTCGTCACTAGCGTGTGTCGTCACGTTCGTCTTTTGTACTCGAATCCACCCTCGTTTGTGAAGCGGTCCGCCGTAAACTGACGACACTCGACGACAACAACTCTTCCTCTTCTCTAAAGCGGCCCGACATGGCCCCGCCCCCTTTGTTGAGTGTTCTCAGAGGCGGAGTTTATGTAAATGTTAGGGTTTGTGATGTCACTAACCCGGGAAGGTTGCAGAACAAGCTTGAAGGTTTGGCAGAAACCTTTGTTTGCAACATGGCAGGTTAAAAAGCACTTATTTGTTGTACAAGTGCGTAAATTTTTAAAAATTAAGGTTAAAATATTTATCCCAGATTAATATAACTGTAAGTAAGCCAGGGTTTAACTCCAACTTGCCTCAACACTGGAAGATTCTAGTGATCCTGAACATCTTGATTCGCTGGTTCAGAGGCGTTTAATTTGGGTTAGAGCTAAACTCTGGAGGAGAGAGGCCCTGTAAGAGCAAGAATGGACTCTAGGTTCTGAAGTATTGTGTAGATCAACTTGATGAAACAAGTTGATCCACCAAAGAGTATAAACCAATGTTCATTTTCCTAAGAAACACTGCTGTAAACAATAGTTTAGTTTGCTCAGACGTGTCATCTTTTACAACTCCTTCGGTTCCTTCAGTCCTGCTCAAAGATCATTATCATTGCAGGCATTTCGGTAAGACACATGAGAAACCTCCTTCAAGGTGAATAGTCCAGCACCTGTCCAAAGACCTCCTCGTTGACCGTGAACGTTAGATCCAGGATGTCAGTGATGTCGTTGTCCTTCATCCACTGTAAGCTTTGGTGGAACTCCTCATCCAGGTATTCCAAATCGCTCAAATCCGTCACTCTGCAGACCACACAACACAGACATCCAATCACAAGTCATCCTTCTAAACTCCGCTTCAAGCCTCGCGCACACCGAGACGATTATCGCCAGCGCTTTTAGACGTGTCTTTGTGTGCATCTTCAAGCAATTTCCACTGGTGATGAACGTGCAAAATTCACTCCCTGACGGTAAACGGGGCTTGTGTTTAGTGCCAATAAACATATTTATGAAATAGGCATTAACTGTATTTCCTGAATGTAAAAATACAATAAATATACAAAAATAAAATGAGCACCGGCAGAGCACCCATAGTTTGTCGGGGTCGTCTTTGTCTTCTTTTAATGGATGTTTTAAAGTGGCTTCAGCAGCTCTGGGCACGTCGGCAAGGTTTTATCATGGTGTGTCAAACCAAAAAAAAAAAAAACCAATGCATTTTTAAAAAGAAAAATGAGGCCTGGTGTTTTGCTCACTCACATTGGCGCCCTTTGATTAATATCGTCGTACGTTTGCGATAATCGTCCCGTGTGCACGAGTCTTCAGGCTGGAATAAACAACACGACACTGCCCAGATTTATGGACGAGTTGAGGCGAGTTGCCCAAAAGTCAGAGCCAGTCTACAGACTATGATATTAAACATGTTTGATATTTTGAGCCGAGTTCAGAACATTTTTTGCATGTTTCTGTGTGATCAGCGCGTCGTTCAGCGTACGATGGCCAGTTTTTCCCTCTGGACAAGCGTGAGATAAGTATTGTTTCAAATATCCATTGAGAAGACATGCAGTGATTTCCACGGAGACTCACAGTCTGAGCAGGGCCTTGTAGAACGGCCGGGTGAAGAACGCGTCCAGCAGATACTGGTGGATCAGAGCCAGACCCAAAATACGGCCGCTGAAACGGAACCTGTGAGGGTCCAACAATTCATATCATAATGTTCAGAACACGCTTCATTGTAGTACACATTCTGCTTTGGCTTGAAACAGTGAGCCAACGTTTAAATTCAATTAAAAGTTGTGAATTTGAACACTGACGTTCACCAGACGTGCCCTCAGTTTGGATCGAGTTCAAGGCAAACTTTGAGAATTTGTCTTTGTATTTAGTTTCCCGACGCTGTAATTTGCTCAACAAGAGGGCGGTTTTCCCTGCCAGTCAAAACGCCGAAATGAGAGACGAAACAAAGACGTAGTGTGACCTTTCTTTCCAGCTGACCAGAAGGCATGCAGTTCCTCAGCCGCAGGCCACATCAACCCGACAGCCACACAGCTGAACTTCAAAAACATCCCGAGTCTAAGCGGCGATCATTAGGGACACGGATAGATCGTACGGTACTGTTATGACTGTTCCTTTTGATTAAAAGTTTGTATTGTTCCGTTTTCTTCTTCTGTTGCTTTGGTCTGCTCTCTCTCATAGATTGCACGTCTGCGTCTGATGGGTCGCTCTATTAAGGTGGAGTCCTATAAGAAGTCAAGCGAGCGGCAGTCTCATTGTTGGTGCGAACACGAACGGGTTCGGAGCGCCTGGATTCCCTCTCCGGCCGGCGACCAAACTATTATGACCATCTGTTAGATGAAACATTCTTGTCCGGTGAAACTGAGCGTAGGGGTGTCCTGCCTATTTTCTTTGAGCTTGTTTGACTTTGTTTTTTAGTAGGACGTTATTTTATTTCGACAAACTGACTAGGTTATGTATTTACTCTTCTTCTTTATTAGCACTGTTTGTTTGTTATTTTGGCCTGTGGTCACCCTGAAGAGATGCTCTCTAATGTTTCATCTCAACTAGTTTACTGTTTATGTGAGTAGCGTGCTCGTTTGGTCCCCGCCCGGAGTGAATGTTTTTGGAATCCACCACCAAACGTTACGTTCTTGTTATGCCCCTTTTGTTCCCTAGACACGGGGCGTAATAGGTGCAAAGAATTTCTCACCATTCCAAATGGTTCTCCACAAACGCAGACATGGGGCTGATCTGCACCATGTACGTGTCGTTGGCCGAGTACTCGAACAGGCCGTAGTACGGGTTGAACAGCTCCTGAGACAACAGGAAGAAGAATTCCCGCGACGGGCCGCTGTAGTCCAAACTGTGGAGGGCATGAGTGCAGTGAGAGTGTGTGTGTCATATCTCTCTCTCTCTCTCTCTCCGTGTCTCGAGCGACTCACCCTTCCTCTCCTACAAAGGTGATGTAGAGCTTGTTTCTCTGGAGCTCTTTGCGCGAGTAGGCCATCACTTGATTAAAGGTGCCTTCCAGTAAGTGTTCCCTCCGGACGATGAGCCTGGATAACACAGAATCAAACCATAGCAATGTCTACTTATCTATGCAAAGCACATGCACACTGAAAACCCCACAGGCACACGTACTTTATTTTTCCTGGCCCCTGGCCGTAGCCTTTAGCCTCCAGCTTCCTGTAAAAATTGCGAAGTTTTGCCTCAAAGTCCCTGCGGTACGGAGCCGGCGCTCTGGCCCTCTGCAAGCCTGTCCAAATACACCGGACAATCACACACGGGTCTACATATGAACATGTCTTTATTAACAATGAAATAAAGGCATATTTTCACAGGCAACAAGCCCAAGAAAAGATACATTTATTATGTCGAAAAAGGCCATCAGAGTGAAAACAACACAGCGACTGGAGCCGGAGCAGCATCCCGCTGTGAAATAATTCCACTTGGAGCTTTCTCATCAAACTCTAGCGTCCCGAACAGCTCATTACACTCGCGCTATCAGCGTCCGCCATCAGACTAAGTGGCTTTAAGTCGAGTCCCGCTGGGGTGTGAGGGTGTGTGATCAAGCACATGTTTGAAAGAGCGTGAGGAACGGCCGCTGTGATTTGTTTAAACATGAGGGAGATGGCCAGACTGAAGCACATAGAGGAACGGTTCCTCTTGCCGTTTCAGGGAGTAGAGTTGTGTGTGACTCATGTTTCCACAGACATCCTAATGAGCTTTAAAAGAAAAGCTCAGGAGTTAGTATGTAGGTGTTCGTAACGGAGCGAAAGAATGTGGTTTATTAGATAAACGTCTAAAAACGGTGCCTGGTGTTCAACATGTTTGTGAGTTTTAGTTTAGACTTTAGCTATGAGGCCATCTGTACACTTCTTCTTCTTTTCTCCATCTTCATCTGTGTAATGTTGATGATGTAAAAGCTCCAGTTCTTCTCTATGTCAGTGTTTCTGAACTCCTGAAATGAGTTTCCCTCACAATATTCCTCATTTGAATAATTCATGCGCAGAATAAAGGGGCGGAGCCTGCTTGAGCGTGTTGAGTCTGGCGGTTATGGTGAGGGGCGGGGCATTTGCCAAACACACACGCTTGATCAATCACAATAATTAAATAGTAAGTGATTTCCAAACTGTGATCGTACCAGGTGAACTCTGAGGTGAGGATCCAGGAGAGCAGCGTGGAGAGAAGCTGAGGCCGGGGTGGAAGGAGTGAGATGGGATATACGACATGATCTCCTCATCAAAGAGACTGTATGACGGACAAGAAAAATATTAGAATGTACATTTTGGATGTAAAAAAAAAAGTCTCTTCTGTTCACTAAAACTGCATTCATTTGATCAGAAATACAGTAAAACAGTGAAATATTATTCTAATGGAAATCATGTGTTTTCTATGTGAATATATAGTACAGTGTCATTTATATCCAGTGATCAAAGCTGAATTTATTTGATCAAAAATACAGTAAAACAGTGAAATATTATTCTAATGTAAATCATGTGTTTTCTATGTGAATATATAGTACAGTGTCATTTATATCCAGTGATCAAAGCTGCATTTATTTGATCAAAAATACAGTAAAACAGTGAAATATTATTCTAATGTAAATCATGTGTTTTCTATGTGAATATATAGTACAGTGTCATTTACATCCAGTGATCAAAGCTGAATTTATTTGATCAAAAATACAGTAAAACAGTGAAATATTATTCTCATGTAAATCATGTGTTTTCTATGTGAATATATAGTACAGTGTCATTTATATCCAGTGATCAAAGCTGAATTTATTTGATCAAAAATACAGTAAAACAGTGAAATATTATTCTAATGTAAATCATCTATGTGAATATATAGTACAGTGTCATTTATATCCAGTGATCAAAGCTGAATTTATTTGATCAAAAATACAGTAAAACAGTGAAATATTATTCTAATGTAAATCATCAGTTTTCTGTGTGAATATATAGTACAGTGTCATTTATATCCAGTGATCAAAGCTGAATTTATTTGATCAAAAATACAGTAAAACAGTGAAATATTATTCTAATGTAAATCATGTGTTTTCTATGTGAATATATAGTACAGTGTCATTTATATCCAGTGATCAAAGCTGAATTTATTTGATCAAAAATACAGTAAAACAGTGAAATATTATTCTCATGTAAATCATGTGTTTTCTGTGTGAATATATAGTACAGTGTCATTTATATCCAGTGATCAAAGCTGCATTTATTTGATCAAAAATACAGTAAAACAGTGAAATATTATTCTAATGTAAATCATGTGTTTTCTATGTGAATATATAGTACAGTGTCATTTATATCCAGTGATCAAAGCTGAATTAATTTGATCAAAAATACAGTAAAACAGTGAAATATTATTCTAATGTAAATCATCAGTTTTCTGTGTGAATATATAGTACAGTGTCATTTATATCCAGTGATCAAGGCTGAATTTATTTGATCAAAAATACAGTAAAACAGTGAAATATTATTCTAATGTAAATCATGTGTTTTCTATGTGAATATATAGTACAGTGTCATTTATATCCAGTGATCAAAGCTGAATTTATTTGATCAAAAATACAGTAAAACAGTGAAATATTATTCTAATGTAAATCATCTATGTGAATATATAGTACAGTGTCATTTATTCCTGAATTTTCAGCATCATTACATGATCACATGATCCTTCAGAAATCATTCTGATGTGATTTATGATTATTATCAGTGTTGAAAACATATTTTGCTGCTTAATATTTTTTTGGAAACTGTTACATTTTATTTATTATTTTCTTTTGTAACATAATGAATGTCTTTACTGTCATTTAAATCAATTTAACGCATTGATAGCAATCAAAAAATGTTACTGTATTTTTCATCAAATAGATGGTGAGCATAAGAGCCTTCTTTAAAAAAGACAAAATCTTAATTTTTCACCACCAGCGTACAGAGAGAAATTATTCTTACATGTCATATAAATAATCAAAGATCTGAGTGAGAAGAAAAAAAATTGTAGATAAAAATAAAACATTGTGTTTACTTTGTTTCAATGATCAGTTTTATATATATATATATTAACTTAAACCAGTATTCAGCTGTGAGTTCAGTGTTTGGAGAGGCTGACCGGATGATTAAGTCACTTGTTTGTAGTTCTGCATGTCGGTCCATGTGAGCGAGTCATGAGTCAAAGTGTCTTTGTTTGAGCGGTAATCTGACGGCAGCCAATCAGACGCTGAGGATTGTGTTCAAACACGCTGACTTACTGCCTGTCAAGCTCGAGGTTGTGCTTTAAAACTAAAACTGATGAAAATCATGCCCAATTTCCCCCTCAGCACACTGTCGTCATTGTACCTCAGCAGCATGACCAGGTCGGCGTCACAAGACAGCTTTTCAACACCTTGAGGACCTTCAGTCCTGATGTAATGGATCTTCTCCCTGAGCGAAAACATGTAAGGAGACCCAGGAAACATTCACACAATCTCACATTTCTTCTCTCCACGTTAAATCACTTTTGAAAGGTCTGATGTAATGGAATGTTAATTGTTTTTAAAAGTACCAGCAATGCACTTCAGCCGGCTGAATTATAGAGTGCTGTTAAGATCTCGATCATCTCGCTGCATTAGTGCTGCTGTTAATGCATATGAAGACAAACGCTGATTCACAGTCACAAACTCTGATCTTTCCACGTTCAGACTCGCTTCCAGCGTCTTTATAAGACTGGAACTGTGTTGCTGTATGAGCTTGACACTACGTGTTAGTTGTAACTTGTTATTTTTGTATCATTTATACACTGTTTTGTATTTATTGTTATTGTAATTTTATTTTTATATTTTGTATTCCTTTTAGTTTAAGTTTTAGTAATTTTGTTATCTGTGATAGTCATTTTAATTTTAATATTTCTCTCTCTCTCTCTCTCTCGATATATATACATATGTATAATGTTTCCATTTAGCATTTATGGAAGCTTGTTTTCACCACTAAATAAAAAAAATGAAAAAATGTAATTGCAACTTTTTATCTCAAAATTCTGACTTTATATCTCTCAATTCTGACTTTATATCTCAATTCTGACTTTATATCTCAATTCTGACTTTATATCTCACAATTCTGACTTTATATCTCACAATTCTGACTTTATATCTCACAATTCTGACTTTATATCTCAATTCTGACTTTATATCTCTCAATTCTGACTTTATATCTCACAATTCTGACTTTATATCTCTCAATTCTGACTTTATATCTCAATTCTGACTTTATAACTCACAATTCTGACTTTATATCTCACAATTCTGACTTTATAACTCACAATTCTGACTTTATATCTCACAATTCTGACTTTATCTCACAATTCTGACTTTATATCTCACAATTCTGACTTTATATCTCACAATTCTGACTTTATATCTCACAATTCTGACTTTATATCTCTCAATTCTGACTTTATATCTCACAATTCTGACTTTATATCTCTCAATTCTGACTTTATATCTCACAATTCTGACTTTATATCTCACAATTCTGACTTTATATCTCAATTCTGACTTTATATCTCTGACTTTATATCTCTCAATTCTGACTTTATATCTCACAATTCTGACTTTATATCTCACAATTCTGACTTTATATCTCACAATTCTGACTTTATATCTCGCAATTCTGACTTTATATCTCTGACTTTATATCTCGCAATTCTGACTTTATATCTCGCAATTCTGACTTTATATCTCACAATTCTGACTTTATATCTCACAATTCCGACTTTATATCTCACAATTCTGACTTTATATCTCACAATTCTGACTTTATATCTCTCAATTCTGACTTTATAACTCACAATTCTGACTTTATATCTCAATTCTGACTTTATATCTCAATTCTGACTTTATATCTCTCAATTCTGACTTTATATCTCAATTCTGACTTTATATCTCAATTCTGACTTTATATCTCAATTCTGACTTTATATCTCAATTCTGACTTTATAACTCACAATTCTGACTTTATATCTCAATTCTGACTTTATATCTCAATTCTGACTTTATATCTCTCAATTCTGACTTTATATCTCACAATTCTGACTTTATATCTCACAATTCTGACTTTATATCTCACAATTCTGACTTTATATCTCACAATTCTGACTTTATATCTCACAATTCCGACTTTATATCTCACAATTCTGACTTTATATCTCACAATTCTGACTTTATATCTCTCAATTCTGACTTTATATCTCTCAATTCTGACTTTATATCTCACAATTCTGACTTTATATCTCACAATTCTGACTTTATATCTCTCAATTCTGACTTTATATCTCACAATTCTGACTTTATATCTCTCAATTCTGACTTTATATCTCACAATTCTGACTTTATATCTCGCAATTCTGACTTTATATCTCACAATTCTGACTTTATATCTCACAATTCTGACTTTATATCTCGCAATTCTGACTTTATATCTCACAATTCTGACTTTATATCTCAATTCTGACTTTATATCTCAATTCTGACTTTATATCTCGCAATTCTGACTTTATATCTCTGACTTTATATCTCGCAATTCTGACTTTATATCTCTCAATTCTGACTTTATATCTCAATTCTGACTTTATATCTCGCAATTCTGACTTTATATCTCTGACTTTATATCTCGCAATTCTGACTTTATATCTCACAATTCTGACTTTATATCTCACAATTCTGACTTTATATCTCGCAATTCTGACTTTATATCTCTCAATTCTGACTTTATATCTCGCAATTCTGACTTTATATCTCACAATTCTGACTTTATATCTCACAATTCTGACTTTATATCTCACAATTCTGACTTTATATCTCAATTCTGACTTTATATCTCAATTCTGACTTTATATCTCTCAATTCTGACTTTATATCTCTCAATTCTGACTTTATATCTCTCAATTCTGACTTTATATCTCTCAATTCTGACTTTATATCTCACAATTCTGACTTTATATCTCTCAATTCTGACTTTATATCTCACAATTCTGACTTTATATCTCACAATTCTGACTTTATATCTCAATTCTGACTTTATATCTCTCAATTCTGACTTTATATCTCAATTCTGACTTTATATCTCACAATTCTGACTTTATATCTCACAATTCTGACTTTATATCTCACAATTCTGACTTTATATCTCACAATTCTGACTTTATATCTCAATTCTGACTTTATATCTCACAATTCTGACTTTATATCTCTCAATTCTGACTTTATATCTCACAATTCTGACTTTATATCTCACAATTCTGACTTTATATCTCAATTCTGACTTTATATCTCTCAATTCTGACTTTATATCTCTCAATTCTGACTTTATATCTCTCAATTCTGACTTTATATCTCACAATTCTGACTTTATATCTCTCAATTCTGACTTTATATCTCACAATTCTGACTTTATATCTCACAATTCTGACTTTATATCTCACAATTCTGACTTTATATCTCAATTCTGACTTTATATCTCTCAATTCTGACTTTATATCTCACAATTCTGACTTTATATCTCACAATTCTGACTTTATATCTCAATTCTGACTTTATATCTCAATTCTGACTTTATATCTCACAATTCTGACTTTATATCTCAATTCTGACTTTATATCTCAATTCTGACTTTATATCTCACAATTCTGACTTTATATCTCACAATTCTGACTTTATATCTCACAATTCTGACTTTATATCTTACAATTCTGACTTTATATCTCACAATTCTGACTTTATATCTCACAATTCTGACTTTATATCTCGCAATTCTGACTTTATATCTCACAATTCTGACTTTATATCTCACAATTCTGACTTTATATCTCAATTCTGACTTTATATCTCAATTCTGACTTTATATCTCTGACTTTATATCTCTCAATTCTGACTTTATATCTCACAATTCTGACTTTATATCTCACAATTCTGACTTTATATCTCACAATTCTGACTTTATATCTCGCAATTCTGACTTTATATCTCTGACTTTATATCTCGCAATTCTGACTTTATATCTCGCAATTCTGACTTTATATCTCACAATTCTGACTTTATATCTCACAATTCCGACTTTATATCTCACAATTCTGACTTTATATCTCACAATTCTGACTTTATATCTCTCAATTCTGACTTTATATCTCTCAATTCTGACTTTATATCTCACAATTCTGACTTTATATCTCACAATTCTGACTTTATATCTCACAATTCTGACTTTATATCTCAATTCTGACTTTATATCTCACAATTCTGACTTTATATCTCACAATTCTGACTTTATATCTCACAATTCTGACTTTATATCTCACAATTCTGACTTTATATCTCACAATTCTGACTTTATATCTCACAATTCTGACTTTATATCTCACAATTCTGACTTTATATCTCACAATTCCGACTTTATATCTCACAATTCTGACTTTATATCTCACAATTCTGACTTTATATCTCTCAATTCTGACTTTATATCTCTCAATTCTGACTTTATATCTCACAATTCTGACTTTATATCTCTCAATTCTGACTTTATATCTCACAATTCTGACTTTATATCTCGCAATTCTGACTTTATATCTCACAATTCTGACTTTATATCTCACAATTCTGACTTTATATCTCGCAATTCTGACTTTATATCTCACAATTCTGACTTTATATCTCAATTCTGACTTTATATCTCAATTCTGACTTTATATCTCGCAATTCTGACTTTATATCTCTGACTTTATATCTCGCAATTCTGACTTTATATCTCTCAATTCTGACTTTATATCTCAATTCTGACTTTATATCTCGCAATTCTGACTTTATATCTCTGACTTTATATCTCGCAATTCTGACTTTATATCTCACAATTCTGACTTTATATCTCACAATTCTGACTTTATATCTCGCAATTCTGACTTTATATCTCTCAATTCTGACTTTATATCTCGCAATTCTGACTTTATATCTCACAATTCTGACTTTATATCTCACAATTCTGACTTTATATCTCACAATTCTGACTTTATATCTCAATTCTGACTTTATATCTCAATTCTGACTTTATATCTCTCAATTCTGACTTTATATCTCTCAATTCTGACTTTATATCTCTCAATTCTGACTTTATATCTCACAATTCTGACTTTATATCTCTCAATTCTGACTTTATATCTCACAATTCTGACTTTATATCTCACAATTCTGACTTTATATCTCAATTCTGACTTTATATCTCTCAATTCTGACTTTATATCTCTCAATTCTGACTTTATATCTCTCAATTCTGACTTTATATCTCAATTCTGACTTTATATCTCACAATTCTGACTTTATATCTCACAATTCTGACTTTATATCTCACAATTCTGACTTTATATCTCACAATTCTGACTTTATATCTCAATTCTGACTTTATATCTCACAATTCTGACTTTATATCTCTCAATTCTGACTTTATATCTCACAATTCTGACTTTATATCTCACAATTCTGACTTTATATCTCACAATTCTGACTTTATATCTCAATTCTGACTTTATATCTCTCAATTCTGACTTTATATCTCTCAATTCTGACTTTATATCTCTCAATTCTGACTTTATATCTCACAATTCTGACTTTATATCTCTCAATTCTGACTTTATATCTCACAATTCTGACTTTATATCTCACAATTCTGACTTTATATCTCACAATTCTGACTTTATATCTCAATTCTGACTTTATATCTCTCAATTCTGACTTTATATCTCACAATTCTGACTTTATATCTCACAATTCTGACTTTATATCTCAATTCTGACTTTATATCTCAATTCTGACTTTATATCTCACAATTCTGACTTTATATCTCAATTCTGACTTTATATCTCAATTCTGACTTTATATCTCACAATTCTGACTTTATATCTCACAATTCTGACTTTATATCTCACAATTCTGACTTTATATCTTACAATTCTGACTTTATATCTCACAATTCTGACTTTATATCTCACAATTCTGACTTTATATCTCGCAATTCTGACTTTATATCTCACAATTCTGACTTTATATCTCACAATTCTGACTTTATATCTCAATTCTGACTTTATATCTCTCAATTCTGACTTTATATCTCGCAATTCTGACTTTATATCTCACAATTCTGACTTTATATCTCTCAATTCTGACTTTATATCTCTCAATTCTGACTTTATATCTCTCAATTCTGACTTTATATCTCTCAATTCTGACTTTATATCTCACAATTCTGACTTTATATCTCTCAATTCTGACTTTATATCTCACAATTCTGACTTTATATCTCACAATTCTGACTTTATATCTCAATTCTGACTTTATATCTCTCAATTCTGACTTTATATCTCTCAATTCTGACTTTATATCTCTCAATTCTGACTTTATATCTCAATTCTGACTTTATATCTCACAATTCTGACTTTATATCTCACAATTCTGACTTTATATCTCACAATTCTGACTTTATATCTCACAATTCTGACTTTATATCTCTCAATTCTGACTTTATATCTCACAATTCTGACTTTATATCTCACAATTCTGACTTTATATCTCACAATTCTGACTTTATATCTCACAATTCTGACTTTATATCTCACAATTCTGACTTTATATCTCTCAATTCTGACTTTATATCTCACAATTCTGACTTTATATCTCACAATTCTGACTTTATATCTCACAATTCTGACTTTATATCTCAATTCTGACTTTATATCTCTCAATTCTGACTTTATATCTCTCAATTCTGACTTTATATCTCTCAATTCTGACTTTATATCTCTCAATTCTGACTTTATATCTCACAATTCTGACTTTATATCTCTCAATTCTGACTTTATATCTCTCAATTCTGACTTTATATCTCACAATTCTGACTTTATATCTCACAATTCTGACTTTATATCTCACAATTCTGACTTTATATCTCAATTCTGACTTTATATCTCTCAATTCTGACTTTATATCTCTCAATTCTGACTTTATATCTCACAATTCTGACTTTATATCTCTCAATTCTGACTTTATATCTCACAATTCTGACTTTATATCTCACAATTCTGACTTTATATCTCAATTCTGACTTTATATCTCTCAATTCTGACTTTATATCTCTCAATTCTGACTTTATATCTCTCAATTCTGACTTTATATCTCAATTCTGACTTTATATCTCACAATTCTGACTTTATATCTCAATTCTGACTTTATATCTCTCAATTCTGACTTTATATCTCACAATTCTGACTTTATATCTCAATTCTGACTTTATATCTCTCAATTCTGACTTTATATCTCTCAATTCTGACTTTATATCTCAATTCTGACTTTATATCTCACAATTCTGACTTTATATCTCAATTCTGACTTTATATCTCTCAATTCTGACTTTATATCTCACAATTCTGACTTTATATCTCAATTCTGACTTTATATCTCTCAATTCTGACTTTATATCTCTCAATTCTGACTTTATATCTCAATTCTGACTTTATATCTCACAATTCTGACTTTATATCTCACAATTCTGACTTTATATCTCTGACTTTATATCTCGCAATTCTGACTTTATATCTCGCAATTCTGACTTTATATCTCACAATTCTGACTTTACCATTCGCAATTGTGAGAAAAAAAGTCACAATTAGCCATAAGTATTTATATTGTAATTAATTTCAGCATTATAAAATAATAATAATAATAATAAAGAGAGAGAGTGTCATAATGGATTTATATATCTCTGCACTTCCAGAATAAACTCCCAGAATGCAGCAGTTTCTGCCGGTACTGTAAGAAGCGCGTGAGGTTCGGAGTGTCCATCGGGCTCTAGAGGGCAGTGAGACGGACGCACCTGAGCGAGTGATTTCTGGCGAGACTGGGCTGTCGCTCCTGCAGCATGTCCAGTATGTTTGGCTGGCGGAGGAAAGCCACAATCTTGTCATTGTACGCTGAGGATGAAGAAAACAGACAAACACTGAGATGAATTACTGAAAGTAAATCTCTAGCATTATACATGTCTTTACTGTCACTTTTCAACAATTAAATGCATCTTATGCTCCACAATACCGACAATGAGCACGTTTTTTCTTCAGGTTTGGATCACGAGCGAGACGGAGCCGTCTCATGAGTGTGGACTCACCCTGAGGCACTGCGTCGGGCTGGTTCTGGCTCCGGACGGCGGACACCACGCCATGTCCAGCTCTGCCCACCAGAGACGCCCCTCTGCTGCGGGACACGTCTGACGCCTGACAGGACACAACACACGATACGACGCGAGATTAAAAGGTCATTATCAGAGGAAGAGATCAGGTTCCCATGCCTTAATGTTCAAAAAACACATTATTTTTCACATACTGTACATTTGTGCAGAACTGCAGTCTGAAACGCTCCCGCAGTGGTTCTTAACCTTGTTGGAGGAACTGAAACCCACCAGTTTGATATGCGCATTCACCGAACCCTTCTTAATAGGAAAAAGCGGAGCGTGTCATCACGAATCATATGAGTCGGGTGTGTGTCTTGACCTCCGCCGAACCCAGGTTAAGAACCACTGCTTGAGTTCTGGTTTCTACAAAGCCCCGCCTTCCGAAAAGCCCAGCGTGCTCTGATTGGCCAGCTGACCCAGTGTGTTTTGCCAAACACCTCAAGTGAAAATGTAATAGTGAGTTTCTAAAGCATTGTAAAGCATTGGACGGAGGCGTTTTAGGCAGCGCCCTCTGTGAGATGGACTCCCATCCCTTGGTGGGCTCTTTAAGAGCACGTGTGAGGTGTATCTCCTCATGTTTGTGTGTGTGTGTTGCACCTCTCCGGCACTGTAGCTGCGCAGTCTCTGCAGGTGTTGTCGGTGCGCGAGGTGGCTGGGCAGTCGTCCGTTCTGAAGGGGGATCCTGGGGTCGATGAAGGTCGTCGCCCGACTGTTGTGGTCCACGAAGAATGACTGCAAAAGCACGTCGTTAAGCACACACACATAAACCGTGCGCTACGCTGGACGAATCATGGAGCGAGCAGCGCCGCTCACCTTTCCCTGCGGATCCGTCTTGATCTCCCAGCCTCTCGGGAGCTCCAGATGAGTGTCAGCGAATTTGTTGAGGAACGTGACGAGGTCGCGGTTGTGCTGATATCGCTCGAAGTTGCGCGCGTCTCTCCGTATTTTCAGAATCATGTGCTTCAGGCAGGTGCTGTTAGTGAACATCCTGTACGCACCCTGAGGAGAAACACACGAATGATTATTATTATCATCTTTTTATGCTTCATTAATTTTATCATTCTGGCCGTCGTCATTCATTCTTATTTAAAGTCACAGTGAAACGGAAGTAGCGGCAGATCTTCTGTATTTTGAAAAGTGGGGCGGCAACTACATTTCTGTGCATCGCTTGTCGATTGGATGAGGAGATGTGGGCGTGGCACGGACGAGAGCTCGCAGGGGCGGAGTTTAATCGCACGAAATGATTGGAGAAGTCCTGCGTGTGTCGCCAGAGAGAAGTCTGCTGTTTCTACTGGAGATCCAGTTGTGACATTTTGATTAAACATCAACAGAAAAAAGAAAAAGACACACAGTAAGATCTAGAACACGAACAGATGTTTTTCTGTGTTTATGAAACACATTTGCAATGAGAATAAATAAACAAGGTGAATTTTCATTTCATGTCGACTTTAAGAAATGCATAATCAGGCCAGCGCCGCTTCATCACTAAAGTTTATCATTCGCGCGTGTTTTTAAGTCTTGCCGATTGAAGTATTCATTCACTCAGAGCTTGTGCTGTTTGAGACGTTTTGTGTAAATCCTGAATTGAGTTCTGAACGCATGTGGGATCCATGCATTCGTCTTAAAGTGACAGCAGCCAAATAAACCTGCTGACGTCGCGGTCTTTAGAGTTAATCAAACTACAAAAAAACAAAGAATTAAATCGCACACGGCTCTTGACTTGAATGAGGATGAAGAGTATACGGTGTTGTTTTACATTTAATTTCAATTTCAGACCTGAAAAGCACCGTTTATTTCTGCTGTATTGTACGTATTTGTGCTATTCATTGTAATTTGATCATTCGTTCTTATTTTATTACTGACTCTTTAACGATATTTAAAATGTATACGAGTTAGGCTAGTAGTTTGCAGTGTCATAACCTTATTTAGATTATTAGTTACAAGGGTCAAAAACATCAAAATAATAACTAGGCCGATTCTATGTTCATTTATGTATTACTTTTTTGTGGTGGGGCCGAGAGAAAAATACTGAATATTCAGTCACAGCGGATACTCCAAATGCTTCATGTCGAAGGTCATATTTGGCCAATCATATTCATGCATGTTCTTGTAAATGTGTCACCAGGTCTGATGTGGAGCGTAATCTTCGGTAATCATGAATGTCGGATCAGCGCCTCGAGTTCATGAGAGCGAGGTCTCTGTTCGCGACTCCACACAGAACGAGAGCATCTCTGAGACACCGACACGGAAACCCGTCCGAGCTCTCACAGATCCACTTCCATCTCAGCACGCTTTATCTTGGACTTGTTAATGTCTGTTATCTGTCTCCTTCGCAGCAGGAGAGCTTATGTGATCAATAAAGACGGAACCTGCAAATAGTTCAATCAATATCAGCCTTCAAGTAAAGTGCAGTCTGCTCGTGGACAGAAGAGCTCGTCTGATTCCGGAAACATCCTCACGGAGCTCCATACGAGTGGAAACACCAGGAGAACTCACGGGACACAAACGGTCACAGAGTTCTGGAGAAACGTTCATTCAACGATAAGATCCCTCTGGTGCTCTTCTGTGGCGGTCAAAAATACAACGAATGCACTATGTTTTCAGTTTTTTATTTAATATTTCGCTTTTTTTATGCCACTAAATTGTACTTGCGCTGTCATAGACCTGAGAATCAGATGGATTACTTAAATTGTCATAAATTTTGAATGCTTTGGAGCACAGAGTTGACCTTTTTTTAAAGACGGCGCTGAAAAAAAGTTTAAAAAAGCAAACTATAGTATACTATTATACATTTTTATATGAATTATATATTTTCCATAATAAGTTTTAACTTAAGTTGAGTTCCAGATTTGAGGTTGATATCTCCAAAAATGAGCTTTCAGTCAGATTTTGTTTGTTTGTGCCGCAGTACCAAAAGTTTCCAGTAGATGAAATCCGTTTCAAATGAGCGCGAACAATACAAGTGTGACGGTTATTTACAGGATCATTTAACCTTTTCAAATCATGTCCATAGTTTTGTGTGTGTGTGAGTGTGTGTGTTTGTGTGTGTGTTCACATAGCAAGTGTCAAAACCTTTAGCGAGTTTCGTATGGTACCGTTCCAATGAAGTAAAAAATTTAAAAAATTACAAAATGTAAACTTTTGTCAAAAATGACAGAAGAACACCAGAGTTTTAATAACATTCTCAAAACTTTAGCACAAAAACGTTATTTATACATCATCACACTTATCCAAAACTAAAGTAATTAAAAAAAGTAACTTTTAATCGGCATTAAAGGGCGTCAGTCTAAATGACCAAATGGACAAAACAAACAAACCCTTTTTCCAAACATTAAAAAAAAAAAAAAAAAAAAAAATTAATAATAAAAAAAACTTGAAAACTTTCTGAGAACATTCAGAAATAACGTTTTGGGAACGTTGGTAAAACATATCTTTGTTTGCTGGGTGATCAGTTCTCAGTTTAACAGAATGCCTGCGGGAAGTTCTCGCCGTGACTCACGTAGTTGGCGTGGAGGACGGTGAAGAACTCCGGGTGAGTGACGAACTTCACGGCGGGACACTGGAGCAGCAGCGTGACGTTCTGACCTTCTCTTCCCTCATCTGCAGACAGCACAGTCACACACACTGCTTTATCTACAGTTATCACTCAGTAAAACTCTCACAAGACACAAACTCATCGAACTCTGAACTCGAAAACTCACATAAAACTCAACTGAATAAGAGCGTCAATTGTTTCATTTCTACAGTAAAACCATCTGAACATATTCCTAACTTTAAAAATGACACAAACTATGAAATCCTAGGCATTACGTCCTTCAGTTTCATTCTCATCTATACTGAAGATGAAGGTTTCTACTGTGATGTGATCACGGATCACGTACTGCAGTGAATTATAAACATTTTTGTTTTTGTAAAAACATTGCACAAAAAGAAATGATTGTTTTTTGAGTGACAAAGTGTGTTTGAGACGAATGAAGGGTTTTGCTCGTTTTAGAGTGTGAATTCCACTGCTGTGAGAAGATGAAAAACTGTAAGCTTGGAAGAGTTTTTCTTGTATAAGAAAAATGAATGAATCCGAGCTGGAGTTTCGAAGATAATCTGTTTGTTTCTACAAGAATCGCACCGTTCTGGATGAATTATAAATGGAGAAACATTTAAAGTTGAAAATAAACATCTGTAACTCGCTCCTCTCCAGATCTCGGCATGAATCTCCAGACACGCGGTCTTCATGTCAAAGGAGGCCGACCTGCAGCGAGCGGCGTGGACTCGGTCTCCGCGTCTCCGCCGGCGCTCCTCTCAGGCCCGCGGCCCGCCGGCTCGTCTTCCGTGGCCATCGTCCTCTGGATGTTCTGATACCTGGAGACGAAACAACGTCAAGCGCTGAAACACGAGGGAACAGCAGACCAGGACATTTACGGAAATCATCCCGTCGCTGTTTCTCGTGTTTCTAGTGAACATTCACACACTCAACATGTTGTGACGCTTGTTTTCTGTTTGATAATTGAAATTCATTCGTTTATTATTATCATCTTGACACTATGTAAATTCAAAACTAAATGGAAGGAGATTTAAAAGGGTATTTTTTTTGACATTTTGTTTAAAGAGGACAATTAAAATCACAGCTTATTTTTTATATGAATCTTAAAGCTTCTCTTTTTTATAAATGTCAAAGGTATTTCAAAATGAACAACAACATTTGGGGTTGGTGATTTAAAAAATATAGATATATTTTCAAAAAAGTCTCTTCTGCTCACCGAAACCGCATTTATATGATCAAAAATACAGTGAAACAGTGAAATATTATTCTAATGTAAATCATGTGTTTTCTATGTGAATATATAGTACAGTGTCATTTATATCCAGTGATCAAAGCTGAATTTATTTGATCAAAAATACAGTAAAACAGTGAAATATTATTCTAATGTAAATCATGTGTTTTCTATGTGAATATATAGTACAGTGTCATTTATATCCAGTGATCAAAGCTGAATTTATTTGATTAAAAATACAGTAAAACAGTGAAATATTATTCTAATGTAAATCATGTGTTTTCTATGTGAATATATAGTACAGTGTCATTTATATCCAGTGATCAAAGCTGAATTTATTTGATCAAAAATACAGTAAAACAGTGAAATATTATTCTACTGTAAATCATCTGTTTTCTATGTGAATATAAAGTACAGTGTCATTTATATCCAGTGATCAAAGCTGAATTTATTTGATCAAAAATACAGTGAAACAGTGAAATATTATTCTAATGTAAATCATGTGTTTTCTATGTGAATATATAGTACAGTGTCATTTATATCCAGTGATCAAAGCTGAATTTATTTGACCAAAAATACAGTAAAACAGTGAAATATTATTCTAATGTAAATCATGTGTTTTCTATGTGAATATATAGTACAGTGTCATTTATATCCAGTGATCAAAGCTGCATTTATTTGATCTAAAATACAGTAAAACAGTGAAATATTATTCTACTGTAAATCATGTGTTTTCTATGTGAATATATAGTACAGTGTCATTTATATCCAGTGATCAAAGCTGAATTTATTTGATCAAAAATACAGTAAAACAGTGAAATATTATTCTAATGTAAATCATGTGTTTTCTATGTGAATATATAGTACAGTGTCATTAATATCCAGTGATCAAAGCTGAATTTATTTGATCAAAAATACAGTGAAACAGTGAAATATTATTCAAATGTAAATCATGTGTTTTCTATGTGAATATATAGTACAGTGTCATTTATATCCAGTGATCAAAGCTGAATTTATTTGATCAAAAATACAGTAAAACAGTGAAATATTATTCTACTGTAAATCATGTGTTTTCTATGTGAATATATAGTACAGTGTCATTTATATCCAGTGATCAAAGCTGAATTTATTTGATCAAAAATACAGTAAAACAGTGAAATATTATTCTCATGTAAATCATGTGTTTTCTATGTGAATATATAGTACAGTGTCATTTATATCCAGTGATCAAAGCTGAATTTATTTGATCAAAAATACAGTAAAACAGTGAAATATTATTCTCATGTAAATCATGTGTTTTCTATGTGAATATATAGTACAGTGTCATTTATATCCAGTGATCAAAGCTGAATTTATTTGATCAAAAATACAGTAAAACAGTGAAATATTATTCAAATGTAAATCATGTGTTTTCTATGTGAATATATAGTACAGTGTCATTTATTCCTGAATTTTCAGCATCATTAAATGATCACATGATCCTTCAGAAATCATTCTGATATGATTTATGATTATTATCAGTGTTGAAAACTGTTCATATTTCTGTGGAAACTTTTATATTTTACTATGAATAGAAAGTTCATAAGAACAGAATTGATTTGATTTAAAATCTTTATTACATTATAAATGTCACGTCGGATCAGTTTAATGCATCCCTCACAGAATAAAAGTATTAATTTCTTTCAAATCACCAAATCATTTGAGTGATTTTGAGCTCATTTCCTCCTGTAAGTAGTGGGATGTCCTCTGGAGGGCAGCGTCACCTCAAATATGCAGTTTTTGCTCCATTCATTCCCATCAATTCACTGACACAACGACACATTAGGACACATTTTCCATGTCCCTCTCCCGAAAGATTGCTCCGATTAAAGCCTGCAGTTATGGACTAATAAACACAAGTTCTACAGGGCACACACTCGTCATATGGCAAATGAGCATGAGACGCAAGCGTTCACACCTGCGGTTGAGCTGCTCCATCTGGTGCGTGGAGCCGGACCTCGGGACGCCCGTGCGTTTGGCCGCGTGGCTCGGCCTCTGCCACGTGGTGGTGCGGTTCACGTGATCCACGTAGAAAACACGGCCGTGACTGTCGATCCTGGCTTCCCAGTCTGTGCCGGTTACAGAGAAACACACAAGTCATACAAGAAACATATAAACAGGTACGATCAGCCTGAGACTGACAGTGACGGTTGAGCACACCTCATGCAGACTCTATAATAGACGGTATATTCAGTGATCAACACACTAAACAACTTCAACTGAATTTGAATTGATGTTAGCAAACAGGATGCAGAATTGGAGTAAAATATAAAACGCTAAAGAAAAGATTTGTTTTGTAATAACTTTTCATTTTTCAGAGTGAAAATCACACACACCACACACAGATGATGTTGTGTTTTCATGGTTTATGGGGTCATTCCATAGGCGTAATGGTTTTTATACTGTACAAACTGTACATTCTGCCCCCCCTCCCCTAAACCTACCCATCACACAAAATGTTCTGCTATTTTACATGTTCAAAAAAGATCATTCTGTGTGATTTAGAAGCTTGTTTCCTCATGGGGACCAACAAAATGTCCCCACAATGTCAAGATTTACTAGTATTACTGTACCTGTGGGACATTTGGTCCCCGTAATGTAGGGAATACTCTCTCTCACACACACACACACACACACACAATCACACACTCACACACACATACTCTCTCTCTCTCTTTCACACATGTTCGTTTTGCTATCAAAGTGAGGTCATTCCACAGGCGTAATGGTTTTTATACTGTACAAACTGTACATTCTGCCCCCCCCCCCCCAAAAAAAACTTAACCCTCACTGAAAACATTCTGCATTTTTACATTTTTAATTTAACCTTGTTTAGTGTGTTTTTAAAGCTGTTTGAAAAGTGGGGACATATGAAATGTGCTCAAATTTCACGTTGAAGTTGTAATACCAGAGTCACACCCATGACATTTGTGTCCTGATATGTCACAAAAACACACACACACACTGGGTTCCTCACTAAAGTCACTGCCTGACGGAGACGTCAACATTACATGCTTAGTTGTCTCCACAAAATGTCAAAATCATCATAAAGTAATAGTTTTGAGTAGCACATGGTATACTCCAGCATTCAAGCCAAACACTTCCATTCATTCGCTTTTTATTGATTATATATATATATATATATATATTAAAAAGAGTCTCAGGTTCATTTGATGCCGTCCTCCACTTGCAAGCAATTTTGGCTTCCAAGCCCATGATGAAGATTACTGTGAAAGGTAAATCATGCTAACTGACGCGCTGCTGAACGATGGCAGTGAACTCAAGCGCAGTGTGCACACTCAGCCTCTCTGAGCCCGTCACTATGGCAACTGTGAAGGAAGCCCTTGAGAGACGCGATCAGACCGTCGCTCATCTCTTGAGAGACAAGCTCATTTATGTCAACGGTGCTCCGGAAATCCCTCTCGAGCAGCGTTTCACACGGAAAAGAAGCGTTCGCAGAACAATCCTGACACCAAAAGATTCCATATGTGACTCTGGTTTTCTGAAACAAGCGCATGGTGTTGTGTGCGAAACACCACGACACATTCAAGCTCAAGTTTCCCTGCCAGTGTTGATCAAGAACCTGCTGCCGTCCGTTGGCAAATGAACTCTAATGGGGCTTGATGGAGTATTGGTCATCTCTCACGATCTGTGTGATGTTTCACTCATGAATTCGGTCACCTCATGTTTTGGGTGGACCTTCACGCTTACTTTAAAAAAAAAAACAAAAAAAAAAAAACACTGACTGGGAGTGAGCGCTCAGAAGCATGGCCTGATGGGATAGCGTGAATCTCGTGTCACACACACACACACACATCCCCATGCAAATGAAGGTATCAGGTTCATGGCAGAAGCGAGGGAAAGGTATGACTCAGGAAAGCTTACTTGGTGGTAATGGTTCATCAACACTGGGGTAATGGTGGGGATCAGACCGCAAAGCAGGAAGTTGAGTGAAAGCGTGATGACTGCATTGCAAATGACAACTGCCTACAAACAAAACCAAAGCACAGGCTCAACACTGACGACAATCTACATGTGCCATGAATAAATAAATCAGCTGAGAAATTCCCTGTCAGCATAACATACAAAATATAATATATATAAATATAATAATTTATATATATAAAAATATAATAAATATAATATATATAAATACAATAAATATAATATATATAAAATAATACAATAAATATTATATATATATGTATAAATACAATAAATATAATAATTTATATATATAAAAATACAATAAATATAATATATATATAAATACAATACATATAATGATATATATATATAAATACAATAAATATTATATATATAAATACAATAAATATAATGATTTATATATATATATATAAATACAATAAATATTATAATATATATATATATATATATAAATACAATAAATATAATGATTTATATATATAAAAATACAATAAATGTAATATATGTATATATATATATATAAATACAATACATATAATGAGATATATATATATATATATACACAATAAATATAATGAAAATTACAATATATAATATAATTTTTTTAGCTTAATATACAGTTTTGGTGCTCTCTGTTTCCCCTTGAGGTCCAGTGTAAAATCAATATAAATCCTGAAGCAAATCAAGTTGAGAACCACTGCCATGAATAATATATAGGTTGAATTCGGGACCAAAATTGTCAAAAAGTGCCACAATTTACTTGAATTCCCCCTCTGTACTCTAAAATCTCTAAGAATCAGATGTAATATCCCTGTAAGAACAAATTCACAGAGAAATCATGGACGAAGTGGCTTTCCTGGTGTCAGTGGAGGTGAAGACTAATGATCAGTCGTTATCAGTTCTCATGTTCATCAGTGTGAGATCACCGTTTCACTGCCAATTACAAGTGGAATTAATTTCCCCCACTGATGCTGCTATTTTAAAAGGAAACCTTTCCAAAATCAGAGCCATAGAAAGCCAGCAGAAGAGTGCGCTCAGTGGCCTGTACTGCCATAGGATGCGTTTCAGCAGGTGTACTTTAGACAGCACCTCGATGACCGCCTACACTGGTAATACCGGTCTGGAAACAATCGGTTACACTTTATTTTAAGGTTACGCTGTCATTATATATTTACGGAGTAATATTAAGTAACTACATGTACTTACTATAGGTTTAGGGTTAGTTGCATGTAATTATGCAAAATTTATAGTTATTACTATAGTAACTGCATGTAACACATGTAACAATATAAGTGTAAGTGTCACGTCACTTTCTCATGGAAGCGTGTTTCCAGCACTAAATAAAAATAAACATAATTACGACTTTTTATTTCACTGTTCTTCTGTTCTCAGAATTTCACAATTCTGATTTCGTAACTCACAATTGCGACCTCATATCCCTATTCTGACAAGCTTCGATACTTTCTTGTATCATGGCTCAAACTGTCCATAAGACACTTCAGCACAATATTCGATTATTCCAAACATGATGCATTATGATTAAACATGCAAGGCAGTGAGGACTCACAAAAACACCATACAGTGAATATTACTCCACTGAACTGCTCATTGAGCTGGACGCTTAGATGAGAATGACTGAACTTCCGGACACATTAGTGGGATGCTGGCATGAGATAAAGCTTGAAGCGGTGCAGGAACCGCGTCACTTCAGGCCAATGGCAGTCAGCATCACGATGGTTCCCTCGACAAACAAACAGGATTTTTCCAAAGGCTTTTGGGTTATCACAAAAACGAGCTCTGCGATCAACAAAAGTTTATGACTTCAAGATTTTGTCCATCAAGATGAATACAACTTTTATGAACTTTGAAGCCTAAATGCAGTTGCCAGAAGTAAAAAGCTTAAGGTCCGCTACAAACGAACTAAACCATGCTTGTTCAGCTTCACCACCACTAAACTCTTTTAGTTTTTATATAAAAACATTCTCCCTGCAGGTTTGAATTAGAATAGTTAATAAGAGTTTATCTGTTCGACGGGATGATTTCATTTAGCCTCTTGTTAGAAACTGCCTTTTCAAGACACGTAACAGCTTAAGAAAATAAAGAGTGGGGTAATACTGATGTATTTTATGTCGTGAAAGCTTGTGTTCTGCACAGACCGGCCCCTCCCGAGAAACGCGGGTTTTTTGTGATTGTTGCGGGCATTTATCTTTGATTTTGCGGCATGTTTTCTTCAAAAATGCGATGGAATGTGAGGGATATTTTTGCAATTTTATGCGATGAAATTGCGGGAACTTGCAAAAACTGCGGTTTGATGCAAAAGAGGAAAGAAAGGTGATTCCCAACAGCCTGTTCGCTCTAGACTCTGCCTTCATGTCAAGAGTCACTTCTGATTCAAGCTACTAAATCACTGAATACTGAAGCTCTCGTTCGGTTTTATTTCAGACCTTCATGAACACACGGCTCAAACTCACAAAACATCGAGTCAAACAAGTTCTGTCGCTTCACTAAAGGAATATTCAGCAACTTCTGTAAAAATCAATAAATAAATACAAAAAAATAAAATGTGGTAGCAATACAAATGAAGTGCTTCCAATCTCTTACTGCAGCGTGAATTATTTCTACTAATATACAGCGTCGTCTGCCGTCCGACACGCAAAATAATTCGCCCCACTGTCATGTGACACACCGGCAAACTGCTTCGCGCTCTTCTGCGCTTATTTTTGCTGGCAAATGAGAATGATCTGCGTGCGTCATCACGGTCTCACCGCGGGGTGTGTGGATGACGTTCACGTCGCGTCATTACGTCACTTCATGAGGTTCCCATGGCAACAGGGGGAAGTAACTTGTGGCGCTTTACTTGTGTGAAGTGAACGCAACATTTTTCAACTTTCTGCTAAGATATACGAGACTTTTTTGCAGCGAATTATGAAATCATGCTCCCGCATATTTTGCTTGCGGAAATCGCCAATTTATGCGGCGTATTTGAAAAAATGCGACCCCCGCGTAAATATGTGGACTTTGGCCGATTATGCATGAAATCAAGCGATTTTGCATAATCACGTTTTTCTGGAGGAACTGACGGACCTTTTTTCAGCCATTTAACCAAAATCCCATTCAAAAAGCCCAATAACTTCTGCACAATGGAGCTGGAAGTGCTAAAATGCTAACTCGTTTCTGCGGTTTGGCTGCACCCCTCTATGAGGAAACGTGACCACAATCCAGCATTCCACTGTTCAGAATGTTTACCGTTTCATAAAGTGTTCAGCTTGAGCAATGCCATTCCGAACATAACTTAACTGATCTTTTAGCTGGACATGAACTTAACTGACCTTCCAAACGCAAATGCTGTGTCTGAAATCACATCATTTGAATTTGCTTCATGAGTATCAACAATCCCTGCACACACCAGCACCAAATCCATGTGAGTCCAGTCTGGGTTACGATGACCAGCGCTGGTAAAGTGCTGGTCCAGTAATGCTGCTCTCAAGCTCAACGGAGCGGGTGTAGCTGGTCGACCGTCACTTCCCATGCTGGAGAGGAGCAAACCAGCCTCCAACATCCCTGGTCCCAGCAAGCAAAACATTCCTAATATGTTGATGACCAGCAATACTGGATTTTTCAGCGGGGAGTTTAGCAAGACCTTTCTTGAATGAATCATTTGGATAAGCCAGAAGCCTGCGATCACTAAAGGAGCGAAGGCTTGTGGTACCGTCACAGAGAGGCACAAAATCACTCTCCAGAACCTTCTCCTTCACTGCTCCCTGCTGGTGGAATGATCTCCCTACTTTCATCAGGAACGCAGAATCCCTGGCAATATTCAAGAGACAGCTGAAAACTCATCTCTTCCGTGAACACTTGATCCCCTCATTAAAAAAAAAAAAAAAAAAAAACCCTTTCCTTCCCTTTTCCCTTCCTACTCCAGCTTATGGTACTGAGCAATGTGTGAGCACTTCCTGTGTCATTTGCCAATTCATGAAGAATCGCTTGTTTGTTTTCCTCACTTGTAAGTCGCTTTGGATAAATGACTAAATGTAAATGTAAAAGCTCCTCACCTGATGGCCTGACGCTGGGCCCAGCGACTGGTGACACCTCCACCGCCCCGTCCCTCTGGGGACTTTCCTCTGACGACGACTCCCTCCACTGAACCGACCCGTCTCCTGGCTCCCTTATATCAGGACTCTGCATTGAGTCCGAGACTGATTCAAAAGCACTGTTTTCCTCCTCCTCTTCCTCCTGCGAGGAGAAAACAGTGCTCTCCGACAGACGAGTACTGTCGACCGAAGAGAGGCGCGTGTGGCTGCAGAGGTGGTTACGCCCCTCGTAACCCGAGTTACTGTAACAGGAAGTGCTGTAGCAGGACGTGCTGTAACAAGAGGTGCTGTAGCAGGAGTTGTCACACAGTTCGCACTCGCTCACTCGAGGTTCCCTTCTGCTTCCACCTCCACCACCCACTTCCCCGTCCTCGCTGTCCGGCCGGAGGGTGTGAGGCGAGGGTCTTTCCCCCTCCAGGAGATGGTTGAGTTCGGACAAGCGCTCAATGGAGAGGCTGCGTGGTAGGGTACGCCGGCAACACGGTCTAGGACACTCAGGCACGATGGATGGAGACTGAGCTTCAGACACCTCATCCTCCTCCTCTTTGTCCTCTTGGGGTTTGACAGTGATTTCCTCTGAGGATTCTGGGTCAAGAGCCTCGTCTTCATCTTGGCTGTCATGCTGGCACTGAGCTGACGGCAAGCTGTGCAGCAAATGATGAATGCGGATGTAGTGAGACCGTGGCGTCTCCGGTTCTTCACAGGCTGAGGCGATGACCGTCTCTAGTTCGGACACAGGAAGCGAACAGGGTCGGCTCTTGCGCTTCAAGGCACCCCGCATCCTTGGGGAACAGGGTTCTTCCTCATTCCCATCTCCTTCCACCCTCATACCAACATGCTCTAAGCTTGTGCCTCCCTCAATCTCTGCAGGTTCTCCAGTTGGTCCCATTTCATCTCCACCTGTGTCTTCCGCGTCACGGTTCTCCAGTACCTCCAAAGCAGTCTCAGCCACAGTGTCCTCCCCGGACTCTATTTTTCCAGAGTCTTGCTCAGCAGTTTCTGCTTGAGTGGCATCACTCTCTAGTGTCTCTCCTTGAGCTGTTACAAGCTCATCAGCTGATCCTTCTGCTTCTGGTTGGGGATCTGCAATAGAGGTAAGCAGCACTGCCTCTTGAGTCTCTACGTCTGGAGGACACTCGGCCGGTGGCTCCAGGATGTCAGGGTCCAAACTCAGTGCATCCTCCATAGGCAGATCAGAAGCTGGAGGTAGGTCCTCGATGGGCTCCAGCTCAGCCTGCTGGTCAGGTACCACATCGAAGACTGGCATTGCGTTGAAGGACACTTCCTCATCATCTACCATTGAGAACAAACAAATCTGTCAGTATGGTTAAACAGACCAGCTATGAAATACCCCTTTAGCAATAATCAATTCCATGTCTTAAAAACTTGGAAGGCTTGTCACTGGAGCAGAACACTTCAATGGACATCTCTGTACTTATTTACCCAGACAATTTCATAGAAGTACCTTAAAGGGATAGTTCGCCCAAAAATGAAAACGATCCCATGATTTATGGGGATGAACAGCACTCTCTCCACCTTCAATACCATGACTAAAGTGCCCTTGAGCAAGACACCTGACCCCTACCTGCTCCCCTTGCTTTGGATAAAAGCGTCTGCCAAATGAACAAATGTAAATGATGACCATTTTTATGGTTGAGTGAACTACCCCATTAGGTTACAATAACTTTGGAAATATGAAGCATTTTAGATGACTGCTGTAGTACTGTTAGCATCTACTTCAAACAGTCGCACATGTCACTAGTAACCGCAAGGTCATGGGTTCGATTCCCAGGGAAAGCATAAACTAATAAGATGATTGAATGTATAACGTGTTGCTTTGGATAAAAGCACCTGCTTGGGCTACATAAAACGACCCAGCCCGTTGGGCAAACATTTAAGCCAACTGCTGGGTTATAACAACCCAATCGCTGGGTTTGTCCATTTTCAACCCAACTTCAACCCAGCATTTTTTTAGAGAGAACATGCAGTTTTGCTTCAGTCGTTTGTGAGAAACAGACCTGGATGAACTGACGAGGTTATCTCAAAGCGAAACTGCAGTTGGCCGCTGACATGATCCGTCGGAAGCCGTCGGCCTAAAGTGTAACTCACCACACGGTCCCTGTTCACACAAAGACAAGAAAGACGAGGACGCTTGACATCTTAAAGTCTCGCAGGCAATCAAGCATAAAATGAATAAAACGTCACTGCATCTGTGCAGTATCTTTGAAATCTAAGCACCTTCTTGTAAACGTAAACAAGTGATATTTTTAGGCCAAAGAAAGCTGGAATCCTGGAGGAAAAACACAACAAGTCATTTGAGGAGCAAGTGAAGAACTAGTGTCCTCAGCAGCTCACCGTCAGAGGAAATGGGTTAGCGAATGTTTCTTCAGACACCTACCCGATCGCATGCTTCTCCAGCAGCCTCTGCACCGGCACCACCAGCTTTCCCAGGAAGCGTTTGATGATGGGCCTGCTTTTGGCAAATTTATCTTTTACCTCGATCTCCAAAACGTCCGTCGGCAGGGACACAAAGTTAAATCTCTGTGAAAACAAAATAAAAAAGACGGCTCAGTTCCAAATCAACTGGCTCTCGGTCGAGTGTTTCATCGGTTTGTTATCCGAAGGGAAATGTGTTACAAACATGTTGCAGCGTTCCTGACCTTCTCAAACAGCTAATCATTTATTTAGTGAGATTTTTTATATTTTAATTGTTTAAATACTTCATAAAATTCCATTTAAATAAACTAAATAAATAAATAATATGGGATACAGAGTGTTCTTTCCATTCAGGGATGCTGCATCCTGGCTGGAGTCCATCGGAAAACTGCAGTGCTGACGGTGTGTGTGAAAGAACAAGACGGGATTGTTTTGTTCCCCGTGGCAGCGCGGATCTTGTTCAAGGAGGCACACGGGACTTTTTTAGGGCGGCTTGTCAATCCGAGCCACACAAGCCCAATGGACTCGGAACCTTAATACTAAATCCACTGCGTCCTCCACAGAACTCCAGGCTGAGGAAACACATCCCGCCTGCTACTGCGTGACTGAGAGGAGAATCCGGAGAGGTGATGCTCGGAGATTGTGTTTGTGTGCCAGAAACATACTAATGCTGCGAACAGAAAAAACACCAGTTTTTACACGCAGTACGAGAGTAATGTAAGATTTCTAACTCTCAAACTGGAAAGTGCAAAATCAAAGTTAAATGCAAATAACATAAAATAAAATGTTATTATTGATATTGGCTGCTTTTATTTGATCAATAATACGTTAAAACACAGTAATATTGTGTTACAATATCCTTCAAATTTTTATGTGATACAGATTTATTTGTCATTTATTTAGTTTTTTTAAGGAATATTGCAGTATGATTTATCATCATTACTGTGTTAAATTCACGTTCCTCGTCATCTTGAATCAGAATCTCTCCTCTGATGACGAGGGCGGGGCCACCTGTCACTCACAGGAGATCCACCAATAGCAAACCACCACCATCCAATCCACTCCCCACAGACACAATCAAGCCCCGCCCACATTCGTTCTGGTTCGAGGAGCGTTTCGCTCGGATATACGACACAAACTTCAGTTTCAGCCTGTCTTTAATTCATTCTTGCTGAGTAAAGTATTTTTACTTAAGAAAGTGATTCTTGGAATGCCGTATAAATATTACAAGGATAATCATATTGTAATTATATCAAACATTGTATTACATTATTATTGTATTGCAATGCACCATTTTTGCAATTGCTGGCTGATATAACTGCAAAGTCTGTATTTTGAGGACTATGTAAAATGTGACGCAATACAAGATTATTATCCAAAATGAACAGATTTAATGTGGCTAGAGTTCAGGATCAGGGAAGTGACGAAGACACGGGACCGCTTTCTGATTCAAACATCAGGAACGCAGGACAACTCTGAGAGCCCATTAATAAACCAGAGGGAATAAGAGCTTGTTCAGACGCACATCTCACCGTCCACCGACCAGCAAAAGCAGATGAAGGAATAAAGATCGTTGTGGGGTATAAATATAAATAGGGAAACTGTAAACTTGTGTGTGATTTCAGTGAACGAGAGACTCTGGATAAATATGTGTATCTAATTTGATTCATATTTAATATTAACAATATTTAAGATATTAGTATTAATTCTGTGTCATTAATTCAAAGAGTGATCGTGTGACTTTGGTCAGCCAGTCAGATCTTCAGGTTTTATGCAAACTTGAATCCATCACTGCTACTGTCATTCAAGAAAAAGGAGGAAAAACAAAAAAGAAGAAATAATCAACACCTTATTTTACTACACTAACCTACTCCAGACTAAAGTGCTCACAGTAACACAATTACACTGGGACCCTTAAAATCAACTTTTCAATGAGAATTTTTACTCAAACTTTAGTAAAGTGTTTCCCTCACTGCACTTCACCTGATCTCCACCTGTCGGTTTATCTCTGTGTTCATGGAGGAATCATTTGTGACGCTGACGTCAGGAGAGATTCGTTCATGACGACGACGATGGAACATCAGAGCAACGCCTTCCATCCCAGAGGAAGAGGAGAAACCTCTGGAGAAGAGCGGGAAAACATCGACAGCTTCCTCAAGAGGAAGAGGAAATCAAATGTTTGCTTTTCTGTTCATGCAGCAGCATGTTTATGAGTCACAAAACCTTTTGGTTTTTGGTTTTTTACAGTTAAAATATTCTACATAAAACAATAGTGAATTTAACATAAAATATGAACGTCTAAAGTGAAAATATTTTTAAAATAGGGAGGTCCTTTAAATTTGTGCACTTTTATATGATTTATGTGAAACAATTAAAAGTGTATATGTAAAATGTAAAATATAAAATGTGAGTGACTGTGTTTGATTTGAAATGGGTGGGAATCGGATTACAGTGTGTTTTAGATGACCAAAGTGATGACTTTGAGTTTTAATGTCATTTAAACAGCGATTGGTGATTCTCTGACTCTGACCGTCTGAAAAAGCATCATTTCTGCTCCTAAGTTTCATACCGCTTGCAGATTATGATCATTTTAACAAAATAAGAGGGATCATAAAAATGATATTTTTATTTAGTCCTGTTCTGAATGAGCTATTTCACATCACAGATGACTGAATCTATAAACATTGCTCCATTCAAACGTTTGCATATCCTTGAATCTCAGCTGACATCAGATGATCCACGGCTGCTTTCATGTGTTGCGATACAGTGAAAAAGGTAAAAAAAGAAAAGAAAAGAAAAGAAAAGATAATTGTGAATTTTTATCTCACAATTCTGACTTCTTTTTCTCAGAATTGTGAGATTTAAAGTCACAATTGCAAGTTATAAAGTCAGAATTGCGAGCTGATGAGTTGATATTTCAGCGAGTTTATATTTCACAATTCTGACATTTTTCTCACAATTCAAAATTTTTTCTGGAAAATTGCGAGTTTATATCTCATTTCTGACTTTTCTCTCAATTCTGACATTTTGTCTCATAATTCTGACTTTATAACTCACAATTGCAACTTTATATCACTCAATTCCGAGGGAAAAAGTCAGAATTGTGAGATAAAAACCTTTTTTGTGTTTGTTTCACACTTATTAGTATTCCAAAGTATTCTAAAGTATTTAGATGAAGTGACTAAACTTGAGTAATGTAACGAAATGCGTTACAAATGACTTTTTAAAGCATGTATTTTGTGATCTGTAGCGAAACACATTTTAACAGTAACCCGCCCAGCGCTGACCGCGGTTACAGTCATTATCAGTGGCTTGTTATCAGATTAATTAGTCTCGTTTGTCTAGAAGCTCTCAGTGTCTCAGTTGTTCTGCGGTGTAATTCTGCGAGTTTTTCTCCTGTCACTAAACTAAAAGTTCTAGGTGAAGATTTCCTCCGACAAAACAGTTTTTGGGCAGATGTTTTCTGCTCGTTTAATTTTGATAGATTTGCCTCAGTACCTTCAGTGGTTCTGCTGACGTGATGATCTTTATTACTGATTAGGGCCAATAATAATAAAAGCGTCTCATTAGATTAAACTTGAGAAAAAAGTCCAGATGAAGCGTTGAGAATAAACTCATCCTGACTGTCTCTAGTCCAGACGTATTGAGGTTTTCTTTCAAACACAAAGAGTGACAGTTTCCAGAGAGCCGGTTTGTGGATCAGAGAGCAGGAGCGGCAGACGCAGGAGGGATTCTGCTTTCATGCTGGGATATCAAACACGCATCTCAGACTCAAAGATGACTCTTTAAATGTCAAAAAGCCTTTAAATGATCTGACATATGAGAGACTGACCTCTCTCTTCCAGACGGGGTTGACCGTGTTGCAGATGATGCCGGACCTCTTCTCCTGGCCGTGGTGCGGCAGCGCCGGGAAGATGCTGTGCTTTCCAGGCTGGATGGAGATCTTCAGATACGGGTCGGGATTAAAGAACATTCCTTTCTTCAGACCGACGGCCTGAACGTCTGAAACGAAACACGGCAAATAACAAATCAATCCATTGGAAAATTCCATGTTATTCATAATTCATATTTATTATTAATAACAATAATACTAATTATTATTATTATTATTATTATTATTATGTTGATTATAATTTTGAAATATGAATTAATAATTACAGTAAATTGTTATCAACACTTTGTAATTGATATATATAATAATATAACAAATTAATGTTAATTTTTATTAATATTAATAACATTAAATTGTTCACATTTTTGTTATTGTTAATTCATTATTTGTTATTTAATGTATAATATAATATAATAATGTATAGTAAAATAATAAATATATAATGTATATTATACATTTAATGTATAGTATATAATATTCTGACAATTAATAATTAAATAATAAAATGTATTTATGTTATATTTTATGTATACACACATACATATATATATCAATTATTAATTTAATTTTATCATTTAATTAGTTTATTAATTATATTTGTCAGAATATAACATACAATAATAATAATACATTTAAATTTTTATAAATATTGTATTATGGATTCAATATTTGTTATTTAAAGTGTTATATATATATATATACAGATACATGAAAAAAGTTATATTATTAACAAATATTAAGATTATTTGAATTATTTTCATTAATTCATTAATAATAACATTAATCTGCTAACAATTTAATGTTATTAATAATTATTATTCATTAATAATAATTAATATAGTATTATTGTTATTGTATGTAATAATAATAATTTTGCTATTCAACATCTGGATAATTTATATTTCATATAAATTTAACAATGTAGTTATATTTGTTTTATTTAAATAATTTTAATAAAAATGTTATTTGTAAAATTAAATAAAAGATAAATAAATTTAACACACACACACACACACACATAAGGAAATAATCAATCAATAATACTTTAAAATTAGCAAACAATCTAATATTAATTAATAAATGCATTTTTATTATTGTCATAATTATTACTAGTAGTAGTATTATATTTCAATAATAATATTAGAAACGTTCCTTTTAAGATGTTATTGGTAATCTGGCTGTATATTGTCATGTTTTGAATACTCTGGTGTTCATATTAAACCATCATTCACAGAGAAACAAGGAAAGCAAGATGTTTAAGGCTGTGAAGTCTGATCCGGGATATGAAGAGAAAAGCAGGATCTCTCAGAATCCCACAGGATCTCATTATCTCCTTCGGTGTCCAGACGGGCGGTCAGAGATGTTCCACCGAATATAATCTAGTGTTTTTAACTGTAGACGCGTCAGTCGTGGGATTTAAAACCTCTTTTACCGCAGTAACATCTGATTCCATCACGTCAGGATTCTGCAGGTCCACAAGCTTCACTTTAGAAGGAATCCTGTTTCCAGATCCCAAAGGATCATGGGATTCACTGGCACTAATGTACATATATTTATCCTCCGACAGAGCTTCAGCGCACCGATGAATAAAACATTCGACGCTGGGAAACCTGCGTTTTGACCATCAGAACTTCAGACACGAGGAGAACGCAACGATATTCATCTGATCTCAGCCGTCAGGAGAACGGCAGGAACCAGAACAACTCAAACGCTGCGGATCATTATCAGCCTTGAATGCTTCATAGCGGTCATACATTTTATTTTTCAGAACTCTTTGATGAATAGAGAGTTTAAAAACAGCATTTCATTGAAATAGAAACATTTCCTAACACTGTTCATGTTTTTACTGTCACTTCAATTTAATGCAGAATAAAAAATATTTACTTCAAAAATAAATAAATAAAATCTTACTGACCTCAAACTTCTGAACTGTACTGTTATAGGGTTAATATTAATTCATCCATTCATTTATGCATTCATTCATTCATGCATTCATTCATTCCTTTATGTATTCCTTCATTCATTCATTTATGCATTCATTCATTCATGCATTCATTCATTTATGCATTCATTCATTCATTTATGCATTCATTCATTCATTCATTCATTTATGCATTCATTCATTTATGCATTCATTCATTCATTCATTTATGCATTCATTCATTCATTTATGCATTCATTCATTCATTCATTCATTTATGCATTCATTCATTCATTTATGCATTCATTCATTCATTCATTATGCATTCATTCATTCCTTTATGTATTCCTTCATTCATTCATTTATGCATTCATTCATTTATGCATTCATTCATTCATTTATGCATTCATTTATGCATTCATTCATTCATTCATTTATGCATTCATTCATTCATTTATGCATTCATTCATTCATTTATGCATTCATTCATTCATTCATTCATTCATTTATGTATTCATTCATTCATTTATGCATTCATTTATGCATTCATTCATTCATTTATGCATTCATTCATGTATTCATTCATTCATTCATTCATTCATTCATTTCTGTGCCCTTCAGAATAAATCTGCAGCAGATTAGAACAGATTGAGTTATAATAAGTTCACGAACAGCTGATTCTTAGAGAATGAACACATGAATGTGAGGCAGTGACGCACCTGACAGAGAGAAGCTGATCAACCTCCTGCTGCCCAGAGCCTGAGGATCCGGACTGATGACCGGCTTCAGAGCCTATCGGAGACAAGAGAGCGGTCAGCTGACCTCAGAGCGCTTCAGAACAGGAAGTAACTGGACACAGTCACGCTCCCGGTCTTTCTTTCCTCTCGCGTTCGTCCTGACACACTGAGCTTAAAGCCCATTACAGACGCAGCAGTCGATAGCGGCGCTCATTAGAGCTGCATTGATTCGGCATCCAGGAAGAGGACGGAGGCAGAGAGGCTCATGGGACGCCACTTCTCAGAAGAGGAACATCTCCAGCTGTGCGCCTGATGCTCCGGGGTCACTACTCTCAACGAAAACTGACAGTTTATAAGCTGGAAACACACAAACATCCACAGGAAACAAACACACTGACTAAAAGATGAACTGGCCATTTTCATATTCATCGATCTTCATCTGAGCTGTGTGTGAGTGCAGTGACACACTCCACCTGCAGATGAGGAAGAGGATGATGATGATGAAGAGTCACTGACTTTCTTTTCTTCTGTGGACAAAAGCCCATACAATGAAGGTCTGGGATATTTTGGACCACACTGACTTTCATCGATCGATTGATTTTTACATTTAAGTAAATTACGGCGGATATATAGTTATATATATATAAACTAATTCAAAATATTAATAAAAACTATAATAATAGTAAATAACACAGATCTCAACTAAATGAAAATTAAAAATGTTTAAAAAAATAATAACAACTAAATAAATACAATCTCACTGATGTTAAACTTTTGAAGTGTAGAGTTTATTTATTTATTTATTTATTCATATCAGATGAAAAATCTAAAATAAATAAATGAAGTTTTTTGTTTGAAGCACTAAATTTACTAACTGGAAACAAATAAAAACTACAACTGAAATAAAAATAAATAAATGGTCAAATGAAAAAACTAATAAAAATGCTAAAAATTAAAGTACATTTAAAGTAAACACTGAAAACATAATAAATAATAATAATAAAAATGTTAGATTTTATTTCAATTTTGTCAGACCACGAATAACGTGAGCGTTAAAGTGAAATTGAACATAACAACAATTTAAACAAAACGAATGACGTAATGAGAGCGCTGACGCCAGACCTCGTCACAGAGCAGCACAAACCTCCCAGAAAACGCTCTCAAAGCTCCTCCAGAGCGTGATGAAGGACAGCAGGTGTTTGGAGCAGTTTGAGCCTAAATGAGATGCAAAGCCCGCTCTCTCGACAAACGCATCCTCGCTCAGACCGTCCCAACGCCTCAATGAGCGCCGGACCGCGCGCTACTGCCCCGCAGAGGATCATGGGTAATCACCGGGGGATCCAAACCGTTTCACATCCTCCCGTCAGGTGAATCTGTGCTAGAATTTTTAGATTTGTGTTTTCTGAAGAAACTACCAGTTGCTCTTGTTCCTACTGACCTTTAAAGTCCAAAAAGCCTCGAGTTCCTGCGACTTTCAGCACAATTTACAGCAGATGCACATGAGTCCAAAAACACACAAACAAAACACAGCCAGGAGAGATTTACACTTCTCAAAAAGACCAGAAATTAATGTCAGCCTATATTAAAAACTTGAAACCTGCTCAATAAGATTAAAAATAAAAATAAATAATAGAATCAAAAAATAAAATTAAAATCTGACACTGAAGCAAACAAAGGGAAATGTAAAAATGAAACAAATGAAATTGGACTGAACTCGTGTTTAGTGTCCCGTACCACGGTATATTTGAACACATATATTAGATGAATGATGTAGGAGCGACATCAATGTAATCTAATAAATCATATCTAATACGTATAAATATAGACCTGATCTGAACGCATCTGCCCTGGTACCGGACTGAGAGGAGGAAGTGATGCGGCACGGTCATCAGAACACATCAACCAATGCTGAGTGTGTGTGTGTGTGTGTGTGTGTGTGTGTGTGTGAGTTGAATGTGACGGTGACACTAAAGCTATAAGCAGTCAAAGAACAGGAAACAAACACACACAAATACTAGCTGTGCAAACATGTAATGCTCACATAAAAACAACCTTATATATATATATATATATATATTAAAAACCCTGATAAATATCAATGTATAGCTCCAAAAAAAGACAAACACTTCCACAATCCAAAAAACAAAAAAAAAGCACACTCACAGAAGCTATTTTTATTCAGAATCCCAAACGGCTTCCTTTTCACTCGCCTCACACAAATTGCATTACGCTAAAATGACACACTCTGCACAAAAACTATTTAGAAAGCGCTCAACCATCCATCACGTTCTCCGTTCTCCGCTCCACACAAGATTAAAGCTCTCTTTTAACTTCCCGCCGCTCTGAATCCCCAGCAGAGGAGCGCTGTCGTTCTGCTGACCACATCAACAAACACATCTGATCCACAATCCGTCCTGTTCTCAGATCCGCAAACACGTCCTCTCTCTCCTGCTCTGAATCCTCCGCCACAGAATCATGAAGTTTTCCGTCTCTACGAGTGTTCATGTCCACATGATCATACGTGGTCGAGGTCTGTCAGGTCAAACAAGAGCTTATTCATGTCATTCAGTCAAAGTGCTGTTTTATTCCAGTCATCACTCCTGCCATGCAGTTCAGTTTTAATGGTGCAGCGCAGACATATTCACTAGCGCATAAATTAAGTGTCCTTTCCATCAAAACTGGGCTAAGTTGTAAACAACGAGTCATTCGAGTGTTCTTCAACGACTATTTTCACACTGCACTGCATGTTATTTCAGAGAAGACTGCATATAAAACCATTCGAAACAACTCACGTTACTTACTTGCGGTGAAATAAATATATCTCTTTTAGTGAGGATCAAGACTTACGACAAAAGAAAAACCCTGAATAATGCATGTGCATGAGGAGTTTTCTGCCTAAATTTGCGCGCTGACCAATTAAAAGCATTCAGGTATAAAACAGCTGAATATGAATATGCAGAAAGCGACTGCAGCGGCCAGAAAACACACTTGTGCCACTCGCTGCCCGACGCCATAAACGTTCATAAATCACAAAACAACCGCCGGCCCTTCACGAGCTCTAGAAGTTTGGACCCGAATGAAACAGCGGCAGCTACCTTCACCCATCCAGGTATCCAGGTGAGCGCCTCCACCCTCTTCCTGCTCGCGGGCCGGCCGGGCGACATCAGTCCGAGCTGCGCTCGATTCAGGATCAGAGCTCTGGCTAACGGAGCGGGTGCACGTCGACGAGTCAGCCCGGCTTTGTCCGCAGGACTTCTTCCCCATCCGGTGAAAGCCATACGCCGTCCCTGATCCGAGGCTTCTCCGCCCCGAGGTTATTTTTCAACTGAACGCCCCGAGAAAGGGCACCGGTGTTGAGATCAAGTTTTCTGGCTCTCAGCGTTTCTGGAGACCACGCCAGCACAAAGACAGCGGGGCTGCGGAAACTCAATCTCTCGCTCTGGCTCAGTGCTAACAAAGGGTTATTCAGGGTGTTTATGCTGAACGTCGGGATTATGAACAGCTCGGAGGAAAAATAAAGGGATCTCTATAAACAAATGCATATGGAGTCTCATCGATCGTGTGTGCGCAAGGTGCAAGTTCATAGAAACCCGAAGAGCTTATCGCTTCATGAGTGTCTCTTGTACTTGACCTTCAATCTTCATCTCATTTATTAATGCAGAGAGAAAGGCAAACCGCTATGAGTGGACAAAAGTGCCACAAAAACACTAATTATCATCCAGTAATTCCAGCTGCATCACTTTCAATGTGACATTGTGTCTTTGTTCATCGCTTTACAACGTTCTAAGCCAATCAACTGAGCTGTACATGCCATGTGACTAACTACTCTGGAAAGACAGTGAAAATATACACTCAGATCCATTTCATACATAGTTTATGAAATATGAGCGGAATGGAACTTGCAAAAAAACGTCTTTAAGAAGATTACCAAGGATTTATGAGCAAGAGTTTGAACCTGTTGGATTTAACTGTAAAAATGATTTTAGAAACATCCAGTTCTTCCAGACTCATTATTGGCCGGCTCCTGCGTCAGCGTCACACTGATCACGTGATCGGCGTTCTGACGGAGAACACAGAAGCGCTGGACGTAAACAGAGAGAATGACGAAGAAGAGATTGTTGAATAAAGTTATTTTTGTTGTTTTTGCGCACTGTTTTAACCGTGTCTTTACTTCCTTTCTGGACCTTGTCATGAACCTCATCAAAAACATCTTCATTTGTGTTCTGAAGATGAACGAGTGACACGAGGGACAGGAACTCATGACAGAATTTTTGGGTGAACTAACACTTTGAGTTGGTTGTTTTGTTCTTGAGTTTGTTTCTGAATAAAGACCGCTGCACTTACATCCAGTTTCATCTGCTGGAACCAACCCGTCACAGAGGACAGGTCTAGTGGACTAGACGTGTGTGTGTGTGTGTGTGGATGGGTATTTCTTACATTGTGGGGACCAACAATGTAAGTAAAACCAGTAAATCTTGACATTGTGGGACATTTTGTTGGTCCCCGTGAGGAAACAAGCTTATAAATCACACAGAATGATCTTTTTTGAAAATGTAAAATAGCAGAACATTTTGTGTGATGGGTAGATTTAGGGGTGGGGGGGTGGGGGGGGGGCAGAATGTACAGTTTGTACAGTATAAAAACCATTGCGCCTATGGAATGACCCCATAAACCATGAAAACACAACGTGTGTGTGTGTGTGTGTGAGTGTGTGTGTAGGTGTGTGAGTGTGTGTGAGTGTGTGTGTGTGTGTGTGTAGGTGTGTGAGTGTGTGTGAGTGTGTGTGTGTGTGTAGGTGTGTGAGTGTGTATATGAGTGTGTGTAGGTGTGTGTGTGCGTAGGTGTGTGTGTGTGTAGGTGTGTGTGTGTGTGTGTGTGTGTGTGTAGGTGTGTGTGAGTAGGTGTGTGTGTGTGTGTGTGTGTGAGTAGGTGTGTGTGAGTAGGTGTGTGTGTGTGTGTGTGTGTGTGTGTGAGTAGGTGTGTGTGTGTGTGTGTGTAGGTGTGTGTGTGTGAGTAGGTGTGTGTGTGTGTGTGAGTGTGTGTGTGTGTGTGTGTAGGTGTGTGAGTGTGTGTGAGTGTGTGTGTGTGTGTAGGTGTGTGAGTGTGTATATGAGTGTGTGTAGGTGTGTGTGTGCGTAGGTGTGTGTGTGTGTAGGTGTGTGTGTGTGTGTGTGTGTGTGTGTGTAGGTGTGTGTGAGTAGGTGTGTGTGTGTGTGTGTGTGAGTAGGTGTGTGTGAGTAGGTGTGTGTGTGTGTGTGTGTGTGTGTGAGTAGGTGTGTGTGTGTGTGTGTGTAGGTGTGTGTGTGTGAGTAGGTGTGTGTGTGTGTGTGTTTACTCACAGAGGATGAGGGGTTCCTCACTGTCACGCTGGGTGTTGTAGCTCTGAGCGCTCCACTCGAACCATGATAATATTTGAAGCAGATCTTCGTCTCAGCTGTATGAGAGACAGAAACACAATGACATGAAGGTCAAGAGATTCCCCAACACTAGTGTACCACAGTACAAACAGATTATCATGTTTATACTATGGTATTTCAATAGTGCTTCAAAGAATAACAAACATGGCCAAAACAGTCATGATACCATCACTATGGAAGCAGCATGGAATTTGCTCAGGAAAAGTTTGGGTGAACATCATACTCAGATCCGTGTAATGAAAGCCGACAGCTTGCTAAAGTGGAAGTGAAACTGAACAGAATTACATGACAGGTATCCCAGGGTGCATTTCATATTTCAATTTCATTTTTCAAGCCACCCTGCAGTGTGTGTGACAAAACAATGCATTAGACATGTGACATCTGCTATTGTCATGATGATGACTCCAGTGGAGCGATGCGCTGTCACAGGCCTGTGTGAGTGTGTGTGTGTGTGTGTGTGGGAGAGAGAGAGAGACTGTGTTTCTGTGGCTGAGCTAAATAAATTCCCTTATTTAATTGCAACAGCTTAGAGAAATGGAGTGTCCATGACTGTCCTGACCCACACCTGGCTTGATGACACCTGAATAATGTAGATCCATTTCTTTACTAACTCTATTTGCACTCACACAGATTATGCAGCTTGACATTAAGTGGCCCAAAAAATGATTTGGTCACTTAAGGCACATTCCTAAAATGTCCCAATGATACTGTATTATAGCAAAATATCAAGGCAAGAAAGTACAAAAATCCATTCATTTCAATAAGGTCCTTTAGTTAATGCTGGTTAATGCTTTTACTAACAATGAACGACACATTTGTGACAGTATTTGTTGATAATTGTAAATATTGGTTGATAAAAAGCCAACCGTTCATATTAGTCCATCAAGTAATATTAACAAATGCAACTTTTGATTTTAATAATATAATTAGTGAATGTTGAAATGATCATGAACTAAGATTAATAAATGATTTAGAAGTTGTTTTCATTGATAGTTCATGTTAAATAATGCATTCAACAAACAGAATCTTACTGTAAACTGTTACCAAATTAATCACAGTTTTCTGTTACTTGCAGCAAACCTGATGATTTAAAATTTGTATAATAAATAGGAAAATATAATATATATTGAGTCCTGATGAATGCAGGATCAGTATGAGAATGTTTCAAATTATATTTGTTCAATGGCTTTTTTAAACAAGTACTATAAAGGCCGGCATCGCTGATATCAGTGGAGCTGTAATTGTAGCCATTCAACATTATGTTTCATTTATCTTATAAATCATTTTTTATATTTAATAGCTCTAAAGTGCATGTAAATGAGGGGGAAGGAACCGGGAAATCACGCAAAAATAGCACGTGTATAAAACGCTAGACGCAGAAAGAAAGGAGAAACAGTAACAAAGCCTAATGTGGACGCCCCAATAACTGTTAATCATTAATTGCAGAAATTAAGTATAAAATGACCACAATAAGTGCATAGTAAACTGGTTCATTTAAATATTTGTACATAGTGGTTAAAACGGGATGAATAATGGTGTCTATAGGCACTGGATTCGGTTGAAGGAGTTGGAATCTGAAGCTTTAGACGAACAGTGTTGAATCTCATTTTATGGCACAGCTGCATGAAAGAAAACAGATTATGAGACAGACGTGGAGGAAGCAGAAAAAAACGGCAGATGGCGAGGAACTTCAAAAGCTGACAATCTGAATCTGGTTGGTCTGAGATATAGAAAGAGACGCATGGATGGAGAAAACGCGTTTACATAATCACGCCGTAGATCTGACAGTCAAGGTGAAGAGACCTTCCCGGATCACAGCGGAATACAGAGCAGAAATATCTGAAATACAGTGACATCTGAAGACGGTCTCCTCTGCATCTGTGGCAGTTCATCGCCGGCGGATTAAATCATCTTACGTGTATCGTTAGAAACGTTTAAGACTCCATATTTGACCCGTTTATGAAAAAATATTGATTTATTCTCAACATTCTATTCCGTTTGCAAAAATATTTTGCCATCCAGAATACAATTTCAACTCATATCCTTGCGTGAGTTATGATCTCAGTCGGTCTAGAGCTGTCAATCATCTCGCGTGACCGTCGCCATGACGACGTCCTGCACACTTCCTCCTTCTGACCTCCGTGAGGAACAAACCCACATTTCTGCACACGAAACAAGAAGCTACACAACCTTGTGATAGTATATGATTCGAGTGTTGATTTTCATGCGATTTAGTTATTTTAATATCAATAACGGATGCTTACATTATAAATGTAGCGATTAGCTGCTTATAAAAGGTTAAAATAACATTATATGACCAAAATCCACATTAGATCGCATTCGCTGGTGGTTTAATGAGTATTATTCCTCTCGTTTTTCTGATGTAGCTCTAATGCACCTGCTGATTTCATGACGACTTTTGTCAAAAGAATTCACGTAAATTCATAAGAAAATGTTTTGTTTTGTTTTCTAGAAAGACTAACGTTGTCACAGTCACGTTTAGTTCTGTTTTGTCTTGTTAGTCTAGTCTTGTTGTTCTTAGTTTATTCAGTCATATCTGCACCTGTCATTAATCAGTTCAATCTCCGTTACCCGTTTATCGTTTCATCAGTGTATTTAAGTTCCTGTCTGTTCTTCATTCATTGTCTGTCGATGTTTGTACGATGTGTTCCTCTTATTTAATTAAACCTGTTTCTTGTACTTCAACCATCGTCTCCTGTTCCTGTCTTCATCACCGGCGTTACAAACGCATGTTGGGATGGAAGTGGTGTGGATGGGAAGCTATATAAGACTAATATTGACTGAATAAAATCAAAAGAATAATGAAGATTAGACAGAGGAGAGAAACATTTGTCAACTGAGAAAATTAGAAACGTCAACAGAGCCCAGGCGAGACGCTTCCGACGCTGTCTGTTGTTCAAGAGTGTCTTGACACGAGGAATGTGACAGCTGAAACCCAAGTCTTGCATACGTCTGTGTGTGGTGGCTCTTGATGCACTGACTCCAGCTGCAGTCCACTCTTTGTAACTCTCTCCCACATTTTTGAATTGTTTTTTTTTTCTACCACATCTTGTCCTTCCCTTCGCCTCTCTATTAATGTGCTTGGACACAGAGCTCTGTGAACACCAGCCTCTTTTGCAATGACCTTTTGTGTCTCGCCGCCCTCCTTGTGCAAGGTGTCAATGGTCGTCTTTTGGACAACTGTCCAGTCAGCAGTCTTCCCCATGATTGTGTCCTACAGAACTCGACTGAGACCATTTAAAGGCCTTTGCAGGTGTTCATTAGCTGATTAGAGTGTGGCACCAGGTGTCTTCAATATTGAACCTTTTCACAATACTCTAATTTTCTGAGCTCCTGAATTTGGGATTTTCCTATAGTTGTCGATTATAATCATCAAAATTCAAAACAAGTTTCACTTTTTGAATGGAATTAGTGAAATAAATCAACTTTTTGATGCTATTCTAATTAAATGAGCAGCACCTGTATATACCGGTCATGTGTCTATTCAGAATGACTTATGAGCGGCAAACGTTTTATTTTGGTTGTCATTAATAAAAGAAAGAGACAAACAGTCAGAACGAAATGGGAGGAGGAAAACTCACCCTCCATAAAGTACAGGCTGGCATCGATTCTCCACACGATCTGGCCTTTGTGGGAGCCGCTCACCCCACGGCTCTTGTAGTCCAGAAAGTTTTCTGACAGAACCTCATCTATAATATAACAAGAAAGAAACGATGTTAAGTAACAGCGAGAGGCCGTTTGTTGAGCTTTTACGTGTGTATCCACTGCTTTGATCACAGGATATACATGTACATATTTATATATTCACAGCTGTTTTAAATTGTAATAATGTTTCACAATATTGGCCTCCGAATGACGTATTCTCACCAATAAGGTACATGCCGATCCAGTCGCCAGCGTCCACCTCCTCTCGGACGTCCCAGCAGATGACGATGTCCTCTGATTGGCCGATGCAGTAGAGGGAGGTGCTGACCGTCAGGGTGGAGCGGCTCTGCAAGGACACCAGATCCGTGTCGCTCGTGGACCGGGGCAGAGCCAGAGCTTCGTTGGGGTGAGCGAAGCCGAAGCGAGGCCCGTCCTTACACCGGCGCCGGTTCTGAGAGCTCCGTGACGGCGAGGCCATGGCCGCCAGGCCCAGAAACCTGCTCTGGTACAGGTTCTGCAGACAATCATGCAGTGACTCTTCAGGAAGGTGCTATCTGACCGGCTTCAGCATTGATCAGTGTTCTTGAACTGATCTTGTGAAAGACTTCCGTTAAAACAAGCTTGTTTCTGACACGGAATAAAAAAGGTATTAATCATCTCGGAATTTTGGTCTAAAAAAGAAAAAAAGTGAGATAAAACTCAGTTTTTTATTTCCGTGGCAGAAGAAGCTTCCATGAAAAATTGCATTCCATTTATAGATTATTGCAGGCCAAATACATTATTTTTGTTTGTTTAGACCATGGGTCTTCAACCGGGGGTCCGCGGCGGTATTGCAGGGGGTCCGTCAATTAATGTTTGATCACAAATAATTTAAAAAAAAATAAAACGTGTAAAAACATCACAAAGTCAAATTTAAATAAAATATATTTTATTTTACAAATAGTATTACATTAACAGCTTTAATAAAACCCTTCCGTCCACGTGCAGTCACGTGATCTCATGATACTGTCAACGCAGACTATAATTTGAAAATGCTACTGGCTAATAATTTATATACAATTTAACTCGCCAGAATGGATCGCCTGATAGTAAAATTAAAATGTGAAGTTCTGTTTAAACACACCAACCCGACGTCCAAGAACTAGCGGCGACGGAAGCCGACGGTGTTGTCGCTCATGTCGGCGGAAAAATATGAGCTTGAGCACCGAAAGAATTTAAGCCGACTGTCAACTAGCGCCTGCATATAAATGAGATGACTGTCTATTTAAGCAGATATATTTGTCTATATTCGTCATTCAAAAGGGGAAAGCGAAACCAACACGGCAAGTATACAAACCATATACAAAGCAGCGCTTGCTGACCGTTTTGAATATCAGTCATGCTGATCACGTGCTTTATTCCACTCCTCTCATGTTATGATGAAAATATTCGTGCGTTCGAGTGCTCGGGTAAGAGGACGTGAAATTAGAACAAGCTTCCGTCGGTGCCGTCATGACTTATTCGCTTGCTTTCATAACTTTTGCTATATATTCTCGTGAACTGACTCGTTTACTATGCTGAACAGCCAATCAGAGTTCTCTCTCTCACCGACGCCCCGACGCCGATTCAACATGTCGAATCGGCCGAAAAATGAGAAGGGTCTGACTGCAGACCGTGGGCGAGTGGAGCTCCACTCTCAAACAGGAAATACGTCACCTCCACTTGAATTAATAAAGAAGGGCCATGATGGCGTCGCTATGAGCTCTTTTAATTTTTACCATAGAAAAATTTTACCTAAATATTAAAGTCCGAATCGCGAGCTATAAAGTCCGAATCGCGAGCCATAAAGTCCGAATCGCGAGCTATAAAGTCCGAATCGCGAGCCATAATGTCCGAATCGCGAGCTATAAAGTCCGAATCGCAAGCCATAATGTCCGAATCGCGAGCTATAAAGTCCGAATCGCGAGCCATAAAGTCCGAATCGCGAGCTATAAAGTCCGAATCGCGAGCTATAAAGTCCGAATCGGGAGCTATAAAGTCCGAATCGCGAGCCATAAAGTCCGAATCGCGAGCTATAAAGTCCGAATCGCGAGCCATAATGTCCGAATCGCGAGGTATAATGTCCGAATCGCGAGCTATAAAGTCCGAATCGCGAGCCATAAAGTCCGAATCGCGGGCTATAAAGTCCGAATCGCGAGCCATAAAGTCCGAATCGCGAGCTATAAAGTCCGAATCGCGAGCCATAAAGTCCGAATCGCGAGCTATAAAGTCCGAATCGCGAGCCATAAAGTCCGAATCGCGAGCCATAAAGTCCGAATCGCGAGCCGTAATGTCCGAATCGCGAGCCATAAAGTCCGAATCGCGAGCCATAAAGTCCGAATCGCGAGCCATAAAGTCCGAATCGCGAGCCGTAATGTCCGAATCGCGAGCCATAAAGTCCGAATCGCGAGCCATAAAGTCCAAATCGCGAGCCATAAAGTCCGAATCGCGAGCCATAAAGTCCGAATCGCGAGCCGTAAAGTCCGAATCGCGAGCCGTAATGTCCGAATCGCGAGCTATAAAGTCCGAATCGCGAGCCATAAAGTCCGAATCGCGAGCCATAATGTCCGAATCGCGAGCCGTAATGTCCGAATCGCGAGCCATAAAGTCCGAATCGCGAGCCATAATGTCCGAATCGCGAGCCATAATGTCCGAATCGCGAGCCATAAAGTCCGAATCGCGAGCCATAAAGTCCGAATCGCGAGCCGTAAAGTCCGAATCGCGAGCCGTAATGTCCGAATCGCGAGCTATAAAGTCCGAATCGCGAGCCATAAAGTCCGAATCGCGAGCCATAATGTCCGAATCGCGAGCTATAAAGTCCGAATCGCGAGCTATAAAGTCCGAATCGCGAGCCATAATGTCCGAATCGCGAGCCATAAAGTCCGAATCACGAGCCGTAATGTCCGAATCGCGAGCCATAAAGTCCGAATCGCGAGCCATAAAGTCCGAATCGCGAGCCATAAAGTCCGAATCGCGAGCCGTAATGTCCGAATCGCGAGCTATAAAGTCCGAATCGCGAGCCATAAAGTCCAAATCGCGAGCCATAAAGTCCGAATCGCGAGCCATAAAGTCCGAATCGCGAGCCGTAAAGTCCGAATCGCGAGCCGTAATGTCCGAATCGCGAGCTATAAAGTCCGAATCGCGAGCCATAAAGTCCGAATCGCGAGCCATAATGTCCGAATCGCGAGCCGTAATGTCCGAATCGCGAGCCATAAAGTCCGAATCGCGAGCCGTAATGTCCGAATCGCGAGCCATAATGTCCGAATCGCGAGCCATAAAGTCCGAATCGCGAGCCGTAAAGTCCGAATCGCGAGCCATAAAGTCCGAATCGCGAGCCGTAATGTCCGAATCGCGAGCTATAAAGTCCGAATCGCGAGCCATAAAGTCCGAATCGCGAGCCATAATGTCCGAATCGCGAGCTATAAAGTCCGAATCGCGAGCTATAAAGTCCGAATCGCGAGCCATAATGTCCGAATCGCGAGCCATAAAGTCCGAATCGCGAGCCGTAATGTCCGAATCGCGAGCTATAAAGTCCGAATCGCGAGCCATAATGTCCGAATCGCGAGCTATAAAAGTCCGAATCGCGAGCCATAATGTCCGAATCGCGAGCCGTAATGTCCGAATCGCGAGCTATAAAGTCCGAATCGCGAGCCATAAAGTCCGAATCGCGAGCCATAATGTCCGAATCGCGAGCTATAAAGTCCGAATCGCGAGCCATAAAGTCCGAATCGCGAGATATAAAGTCCGAATCGCGAGCTATAAAGTCCGAATCGCGAGCTATAAAGTCCGAATCGCGAGCCATAAAGTCCGAATCGCGAGCTATAAAGTCCGAATCGCGAACGAGTCGCTCAAACGCTTCGTTCCCGAACGAGTCGCTCAAACGCTTCGTTCCCGAACGAGTCGCTCAAACGCTTCGTTCCCGAACGAGTCGCTCAAACGCTTCGTTCCCGAACGAGTCGCTCAAAGGCTTCGTTCCCGAACGAGTCGCTCAAAGGCTTCGTTCCCGAACGAGTCGCTCAAAGGCTTCGTTCCCGAACGAGTCGCTCAAAGGCTTCGTTCCCGAACGAGTCGCTCAAAGGCTTCGTTCCCGAACGAGTCGGTCAAAGGCTTCGTTCCCGAACGAGTCGCTCAAAGGCTTCGTTCCCGAACGAGTCGCTCAAACGCTTCGTTCCCGAACGAGTCGCTCAAACGCTTCGTTCCCGAACGAGTCGCTCAAAGGCTTCGTTCCCGAACGAGTCGCTCAAAGGCTTCGTTCCCGAACGAGTCGCTCAAAGGCTTCGTTCCCGAACGAGTCGGTCAAAGGCTTCGTTCCCGAACGAGTCGCTCAAAGGCTTCGTTCCCGAACGAGTCGCTCAAAGGCTTCGTTCCCGAACGAGTCGCTCAAACGCTTCGTTCCCGAACGAGTCGCTCAAAGGCTTCGTTCCCGAACGAGTCGCTCAAAGGCTTCGTTCCCGAACGAGTCGCTCAAACGCTTCGTTCCCGAACGAGTCGCTCAAACGCTTCGTTCCCGAACGAGTCGCTCAAAGGCTTCGTTCCCGAACGAGTCGCTCAAAGGCTTCGTTCCCGAACGAGTCGCTCAAAGGCTTCGTTCCCGAACGAGTCGGTCAAAGGCTTCGTTCCCGAACGAGTCGCTCAAAGGCTTCGTTCCCGAACGAGTCGCTCAAACGCTTCGTTCCCGAACGAGTCGCTCAAAGGCTTCGTTCCCGAACGAGTCGCTCAAAGGCTTCGTTCCCGAACGAGTCGCTCAAAGGCTTCGTTCCCGAACGAGATATAAAGTCCGAATCGCGAGCCATAAAGTCCGAATCGCGAGCCATAAAGTCCGAATCGCGAGCCATAAAGTCCGAATCGCGAGATATAAAGTCCGAATCGCGAGCTGTTTGACATATTTTGTGTGGGGGGGGTCCCTGCTCCGTGTCTCGCTCATCTAAGGGGTCCTTGCCCTGAAAAACGTTGAAGACCCCTGGTTTAGACAACTTCACAACTCTATCGCTACACTTTAAGATCTATATAAATCAGCTTACTTTCTAGAATAAAACAGAAGTGTATTTTGAAAACGGAAATAAAATTGTTTTCATCGAAAATGTCTCTACAAATATTTCTTTAAGGCATAAACCAATTTTGAAATTGAAAATATTAGTAATAAACTGAAAAAAGAGAAAATCTTGTCGTTTCGATGAATGTTACTCTAAGGAATTAAGTCTACCGTATAAATGTACACATACAGCAAAAAGGGTATAAGTTGCAAAGCGATGCATGAAGAAATCGTTCACCCTCGAAGCTCTGGATCGCATGGATTCCTATTGAATCCAGTGAAATTTGTGTCCTCAAGTTTGATTGAGAAGCAGACTGAAATTTAAGTTTTTTGAATCTTAAACCTTTACTGTCTGAATACGAACACAGTTTTGTTTTTGTAGCTTAATAATAAAGTGTATACTGTAAAAATGTGTAATATTTTTCTTCTTTTTTACTTGATGCAACCCAAAAGGTGGTATAAATGAATGTATTTAGGTTAATTCAGCTATATTAAAAAAATATTTTTGGCATGAATGTAACGAGTTAATTCATGTTAACCAACAATCATCATACACTAACTGGGTGAAATTGAGCTCTTTAAAATTTAAAATGTTCCGGTCAACATGTGTAAAGTGTCCAATCGCTCCAACATAAGTGGCCTTTTAAAACAACATTTGCAATGCATTGTGTATGGACATACCGAGACGTATGGGAAAGTGTGGCACTCTCCAGAAGATGGAAGTGAATGGAAACGAACATGCAGCATTAAAACCAATCAAGTTGATCGATGAGGAAATATGACTGAACAGACTGAGGGTATTCATAAATCTACAGTCAAGCTTTAGCACTGATTTTATATGCAAAAATAAGTTTTTCTTTACAGTTTTAGGCACAAAACAATAAACCTATAAGGAATGATGTCAGCCGTGCTCAAGCCCAATGACACGCGTCCGTCTCACTGTAGAGGACAGAGCCATCGCCAGCATCTGGAACTGCAGCGACACATTCACAATATTTGCCCTAAAGGATTAGTATTATCAGATGTGGTGAAATACAACGAAATACATCTCTCTGACACACACACACACCTACACACACACACACCTACACACACACACACGCACACACACACTCGCACGCGCACACCTACACACACACACGCGCACACATACACACACACACACCTACCTACACACACACACTTACCTACACACACACCTACACACACACACACCTACCTACCTACACACACACACTTACCTACACACACACCTACACACACACACTTGCACGCACACACATAAACCTACACACACACAGACCTTAAAATAGCAATGCCTCTGGAGCTCTTCCACAGTAAACGGAGTGTCAGAGAAAGCAAGAAAACATGCCCAAATGACAGAGCGTTTATCTGTGTCCTACAGGACCGGAGAAGCTCCCGTCGCTGCTGAACGGCGTCTTCACTCAAGCCACTGAATCATTTCTATTCCCCTGTGAAATCATCAATTAAAGTCAGGAATGATCTGCGAGGAGTTTGATTGAATCTGTCACAACCCCTTCTGAGCATCACTTGAATTCTTGTAGTTTTTGTAAAGCGGCGCAGCTTCCTGAAGTGTTTTTATCCCATTCATTTCTCTCAGAGAGAACCCAAACAAGTCCAGAACCAGAACAAACAGCTACGAGCTCAACCACAACACTGCAAACTGACAAAACCGGACAGAAAACACTGAGAACTTAACAGCTGTAGTGAGGGAAAGAACTACAATCCCATGAAGCATTGCAAACAGCTCCGCCAACAAATATAAAACCACTGTAAAAAAAATCATTATTTGCGATCACGACTTTTTTTCTTTTTCTCAAATTAACTTAGATAATTAATGTGGTTCGGATTTATTATGTTTTCTATCTATCAAACCAATATTCTTCATTGTGGGCGGAGCTAATGAGATCTTTTGGCGTGATTTGTTTGTTTGAACTCAGTGATTGGTGGAATTATGGGTAATGTAGTTTTTCAGCAAGACAGGACTTATATTAAAAACTAAGTTGAAATAATGAGGGCTGACAGCAAAACCCATCGATTTAAAACCTCGTGGCTCACAGCAGGGCAGTCTTTAAACATGTATAAGTTATCTTTAAAAATCAATTTCCCTGTGGAGAAAATGAGTGAGTCAGGACACAGTTCAGGTGTACTGTAAAAAAAATGTCCTGAACTCGTTTTTTCTGTACAAAATATATATTTTAGTCTAAAATTGCTATAAAATAAAAGCCATATGTCCAACCAAATTTGAAGTTGATATCGCAAAAATAAAAAACACGGCAAAGCAATGTCCGATTTTAAAACGCTTTTCTCAGGATAAATTTGGGGTGTTTAAGCTTTCGATTGGTGCCTCATTTGTGATGATTACTAAATTATGTGATGGGGAAAAAGGGCAATAAAAAAGCCCCCCGGACACACTGACAGTTAACAGGCGGTGAAATGAGCAGAACCGTGACGGTCCTCAGAGTAAACGCTGGTGAAGATGAGGATGGTGGTGAAGGAGGAGTCACGTGAAGAAGAGCACTGACCTTCACACTACACAGGTGGAGCAGCATTATGATTCACCGACGCAAAGATCATCAAATCCTGAGTGGGTCAGGAGTGACCGAAACCGATTCAGCGCCGTGTTTCAGCGTCAGACGCAGGCTGAAAATGGACTACAACATTTGCATTGACATTATTATTAATAGGGATGCACCGATACGAACATTTTGGCCGATAGCGATAACTCTTTATATTCAAAGCCGATAAATTTAAATGATATCATTTTTGAATTAAAAGCATGTAATGTTCTCATTATAACTTATATGACAGACTTGTGTTGTACTGAACTGTATTTTGAATCATATTTCATGGTGAATTGTGCTGAAGGAAATTACACATTATTTATCGGCTTTAATGTATCGGCCAAATTTTCTTATCGGGGCGATTACAATAACAATATATCGGCCGAATTGTATCGTGCAAATTATTATTGACATTTAAAATATTAGTATGCAATCAAAATCAATGCTGCATTAAACAAGGCAGTAGATGAAGTACAACAGACATCAACATGATCAGAAAACACCCAAAGCATTTTAAAGCAATATTCCAGATTACAGTAATGCAGTAACAATCATGGTAAATGATGCACACCTGTCTCCGGTTTGCTTCATCTGAACGTTACCTGGTTCATCAGATTAAAGAAGTCTCTTCTGCTCATCAAAGCTGTGTTTATTAAACAGTGAAATATTATTCTGATGTAAATCATGTGTTTTCTATGTGAATATATAGTACAGTGTCATTTATATCCAGTGATCAAAGCTGAATTTATTTGATCAAAAATACAGTAAAATAGTGAAATATTATTCTAATGTAAATCATGTGTTTTCTATGTGAATATATAGTACAGTGTCATTTATATCCAGTGATCAAAGCTGAATTTATTTGATCAAAAATACAGTAAAACAGTGAAATATTATTCTCATGTAAATCATGTGTTTTCTATGTGAATATATAGTACAGTGTCATTTATATCCAGTGATCAAAGCTGAATTTATTTGATCAAAAATACAGTAAAACAGTGAAATATTATTCTAATGTAAATCATGTGTTTTCTATGTGAATATATAGTACAGTGTCATTTATATCCAGTGATCAAAGCTGAATTTATTTGATCAGAAATACAGTAAAACAGTGAAATATTATTCTAATGTAAATCATGTGTTTTCTATGTGAATATATAGTACAGTGTCATTTATATCCAGTGATGAAAGCTGAATTTATTTGATCAAAAATACAGTAAAACAGTGAAATATTATTCTAATGTAAATCATGTGTTTTCTATGTGAATATATAGTACAGTGTCATTTATATCCAGTGATCAAAGCTGAATTTATTTGATCAAAAATACAGTAAAACAGTGAAATATTATTCTCATGTAAATCATGTGTTTTCTATGTGAATATATAGTACAGTGTCATTTATATCCAGTGATCAAAGCTGAATTTATTTGATGAAAAATACAGTAAAACAGTGAAATATTATTCTAATGTAAATCATGTGTTTTCTGTGTGAATATATAGTACAGTGTCATTTATATCCAGTGATCAAAGCTGAATTTATTTGATCAAAAATACAGTAAAACAGTGAAATATTATTCTCATGTAAATCATGTGTTTTCTATGTGAATATACAGTACAGTGTCATTTATTCCTGAATTTTCAGCATCATTCCTCCAGTCTTCAGAGTCACATGATCCTTCAGAAATCAATCTGATGTGATTTATGATCATTATCAGTGTTGAAAACTGTCACATTTCTGTGGAAACTGCCATACATTTTATTTTTCAGGATTATTTGATGGATAGAAAGTTCAAAAGAGCAGCATTTATGTGAAATTGATTTTTTGAAATGATATTATAAATGTCTTTACTGTCACTTTTCGTTGATGAATAAAACTTTTAATTTCTTTCCCACAATTCTTTCCACAAATTTTCACGAAAAGCAAGCAGAATGTTACAGAACAACATGTTTTATGATCATTTGTGCTGCACGTGTTTTTAACCGGGAATATTCTTGAATCAAACTCCTGTGAGTTAAACAACAATCTAATAAGTTTTTTTTCCAACACATTTCTTTCTCTCTATGAAACTAACTACTGCATCTGTGATGGATGTTAATGAACACTTCAGATATTCCCTCAAGCTTCATTCTCGCAGCAGAACACATTCATGGATTTGTGAGAAATCATCGATCGCCAAACGCCACAAATTAGCTCTTGATATGACGTGAGGCCGAACGAATGCTCTCGACGTTAACATTACAGCTCACAGAAGTGTTATCTACACGACTTAAGTGAATTACGTCCCATCTGAGATTCCTCAGGCTGTAATGTTGGACAGCGGGACGCTTTCATTGATCTTTCGGAGAAAACACTCATTGTAGCAAGAAAGAGAGAGACTATTAGACACCAGCCGCTCCGTCCTCCACTAATGCTCTTCTGGAAACAGACACCAGCACAGATCCAAACCCCGCGGGGCCGAGATGTGTGTAAATAACACACCAAAAACTGCCAGTGCATTCCACAATAACACTTTGATTTTTAAGTAGAAAAACTGAAACAGTATTTTCTAGTAAAACACACTCCAATACCCTCACAAGGTGGGAAACATGGAGTTGTCGCATGATCCTCTTTGTTTCATTCCAATCAAGAGGAACCAATGAAACAAAACGAGACACAGGAAACTACAAATACAACATAAGAGTCCAAGCAAACAGGACGCATGTCACAGGTTTAAATGGAGGCTTATTTCCGCAACGTAATAGACAATAAAAAGGCGAATGTGAATTTCCAAAGAATTGCAAGTTTATATTTCACGAGTTTGAGGGGAAAAAAATGCGATGTGTAAAAGTACAATTCTGACTAATTGCAACTTTATATCTCGCAAATCTGACTTTGTGTCTTGCAACTCCAATTTTAGTTGTTGTGGGATCGAAATTCGCTTTTTTATCTTTTATCCCGAGACAGAATCAAGCTTCCTCGGGCGTCCTGAACGTGAGGAGCTCGGTTCCCAGCAGCGCAGGAGGACGTTCACACACGGCTGAATCTCGGGACGCCCGCTAACCCACTGACACCCTGGGCACCAATCCAGCCAGAGGGATTCTGTTCCGAATCCGCTTCCATGAACCCTTCTGGGTTCCTCAAAGAACCTTTCAGTGATCAGATTTTAGAAGGTATTTCATTTCTTAAAATTCTGGTTAAAATTGTGATATAAAAATAATTGATAAAGAACATCAGGCTTGTTGTTCTTGTTTGTCGGGCTGCACAATCAATGTTCTTTTGATATCACTAACAATTATTATGATTATTATTAGTAGAATGAAATGTAAAAAAAATGGCATTTAGAATAAATACATTCATTATTTATTATTATTATTATTTTCATATTTTACAGAAAATGCCGGGTGACCTGCAGAGGGCCTTTACAAGGTTTTATTATAAAATATTTAATTATTTTAATAAAATTCTTTGACAATAATTTCTTATTTTTCTCTTTTTTTTGATTATCTCCTTCAATAAAACTGTATAAAATACAGTGAGTTTCAATGAAGCGGTTTATAATTAGTAGAAGATTCCCGGTCAAACTGTCATCTTGAGATCTGAATCCGTGGCGGAAGGAAGTATTTCTGCATAAAAGAGGGTTTTAAAGACCTTGAGCTGTTGTTTCTCATTTATTCACGCACTCGTGCCGTCGAACCGTTGCATAAATGCAATACTACACTGGCAGTCGTGTGACATGACTGCATGTCAGCCGTGATCACCTACGGCTGAACCACTGCTGTGCTGATATACAGCCCGAGGAATGAGATATTGCTCATAGATTTCATTCCCGCTGTACATCAAGCCATTTTGACCTGATCTGACCTTTATAAATGACTGGGATTGGTTGAACATGTCAGGTTGATTCAGTCATTTTGGGAAACGTCTTAATTTAAAGAGCTCATTAGATTCTTCTTCAAACGACCGTGACCAACACGTCCTGCAAATAAAAACGATTTTCACATCTCGAACTAGTCCTGTGACGCTCTTTTCATCCGCAGCCATTGAAACTCAGAGCTCATGTGTTCTTTTACAGACAGTCTTGATTTCTGAAACACATCCAGACTCTTGTCTTTATCTAGGCAGCCTGAATATAAATGCTCTCGCAAACCCAGAGACACTCCACTGGGGACTGACAGCGAAGATCGACAGAGGACAAGAGGAAGACAATGAAGATATCGTCATGTTAGGTCTATCTTCACAGGCCCGCGCTGACCTCTGCATCTGCGTGAATAGGACTGAAACAAAAAAAGCTCTTCTTTCTCAGCCGTCCGTACAACTACAGAAAACACATGGAGAACGCACCAAAGATCAAAAATCTCCTCCTCATAATAATGAACCGTGATATTAATTGTAACGTTCAATAGTTTAATAAATACTCAAATCAAGACAGGAACACAGGCATTAACACCAACATGAAAGTTCAACAACGGAGAAGGACTGGACTGACACAGAGGGAATAAACACAGAGAGACACAAGCGGATAACGAGCAAGGCACAGGTGACGGACATCATGACTAACGAGACACAGCTGACTGAAATGATCTAACGATTAGACAACAAAACAAAGGAACACATGACAGGTGACAGGACTGAAAACAAGGAACATGTGACTCCGGACGGGACTGGGGAACAGAAAAACAGACAAACAAAGACCAGATCATGACATTAATATTGGAGCAAGAGAAGCAGTGTTTCGTGATCTTGAGTGTGTGTGCTATTATTGGACTGCCAAACAACAATACAAGGTAAAACTCGACGTGAAAGTATATGTCGTGAGCAGGAGGAGGCAGGGAAGCGTGACAGCGGGCGACAGCAGCATATGTAGGTCAGCGGCACTCGCACGGAGAGCTCATGAAGTTACGCTCCCTCTGGCACGCTGTGTATTTCCCATTAGCGGCCATCAGGAGCTTTCAGAGAAGACAAAGTATTTTCATTAGTTCAGAGTACACTGCCGTCTTGTTTTCCTCATCTGTTTTGACGTGGTCTCGAGAACGTCATGCAGTCAACTGCAATTTTCCATCGACATATACTGCCGGATCTTTAACGTTTTTCTGCTGGACGTCTTGCTCAGATACGCGGCATCATGGATTCTATCGAACAGCAAAAGATAAAAAAATCTAAACCTGACTGAGCCTGATAGAAATCATATAATGGACCATGTTTGGATCCTCCAACAGGACAATGATCCAAACACACACATCAAAATCAACACGAAAATGTGTCTCTGAGCACAAAATGAGGCTCGGGCCGTCCCGGTTCTGATCCGAATGGATCCGATGGAATCACCTCTGATCTCCAAGCTCACCCGACATTATAGATCAAGACTCAAAAGAGTGATGAATGTGCATTAGAGAAAAATATATATGTTTCATAATGAGATTTTCTCATTTAAAATTCTTATTCTCCAACGAAAGGTTACACTTCTTTTTTTTAATAAATGATCAAAAGAATTATCAATGCAGATTTATTTTCACAACCTTCTTTGATCATATTTACCAAGGGTACGAGAAATGAATAATTTTTAGCACAATTGTATACACAGTATATATACATTTTAGGATAATATATATATATATATATATATATATATATATATATATATATATATATATATTAAGAAATAAGTGTAAAAATTAATTGTCATTTATCATGCAAATAACAAACCTAAACAATTAAATGGTCTTCACTGACACTAAAATATATTTATATATAAATATATTTAAATATATATATACTGTATATATATATATTATTTTTTTGTATGGCCTCCTTTGGCCTTGTTTTTATGTACTTTTCCACAGTTTCTCTTTTTATTGACTTCCAAATATTTTCCAGTTGTTCCCAAAGACTTGCTTTTGGTGAAACGTTTGTGCGATCTATCTTTGAATCCATTAAATCCCGACAATAATTATATTTTAGAGACACTGCTGTGGATTAACCCTCACAGAAACATGAACACTGACCGTTGTGGCACAAACCTCACATCGGGTGTTGCTTTAACGCATATATACACTATGATTAGCTTTATATAAAAGCAAGAAGTCTGTGGTGTAGGATCGGGTTAGATGTGTAAACACATTCACCAAGCCACGCCGGTCCCACAGTGCCCGGGTAAACACCAGCCTGCGTCCTGTTTGATGAACCCTGACCATCAGTCTAACCTCACATCCAATAAAGGCCAAACCCGCTGATCTCAACACGCATTAATCTCTCTCGTAACCAACAGTGTGGCATCAGACCGTCTCCGTGCAGACAGGACACATTTGAAGCCTCTTCTGCTCTGACTGAAGGCCAGAATTATGAAGTGATGATGATGCAGTCCTGATGCTTCTCCATGTCCAGACTCAAAACACGCTCTTTATGAACATGATGGGCTTCAGAATTGAAACATTAGGGATTCGTTTATCATTCCAGCACTTAGTCTAATGCATATGTCACCAGCATTTGGGACTGGGTCATAACTATCTATGATTTTGGAACATATGGAAAACATCATTATGGAAACATCATCCTTCATGTCAGCTTCAGATTGTGTGTCATGAGCTTCTTGATTGGAGGGAAGAGAGGAAAGCTCAATGACACAAGAGAGAGAGAGAGAGAGAGAGAGAGAGGGAGGGAGGGAGAGAGAGATCCCCCTACAGCGCACACACACACACACACACACACACACACACATCTGCGCGCTAACGGGCTCTTCACTGGGACAGATAACACACATGGAGAGTAAAGCGCTCGAACACGTACCTGGGACAGTACGAGCTGTCTGTGAATCATTCTCCAGCTCCGACTGCGGTCCTAAATCCCAAAGGCGAGAATCCCGAGCTGAAAGATCCGGTGGAAATCCATTTCGACCCGCACAACGCAGAGCGCGCGTCCGACGACCGTCACTCTCTCCCGCATCAGCACCGCGGACAGCAACCAATCAACGGCCGTCATTGCTCCATCGCACTGCTGTGACTCCGCCTCCTGCCTGGCTCCTCCCACAAAGCATCATCAGTTATTCTTACAGCCAAGATGAGCCTTGAAGTCCAAACTGTGGAGCGAATTTAAACATAACAACAACATCAGCAGTAATATTAATAATAATAATAATAATAATAATAATATATGCACGGATGATGTAGCCTAATATATTATCCAGTGGCTTTAAATTATTCTACCAAAAACATGATTTATTATTATTATTATTATTATTTTTAAATAAGTAGGCTGTTACTGCATTACTTTCCTCTTGTTGCAAAAACTGAACATTGTGTAAAATTGTAGCCAAGAAATTACATCATTTTGATTTTTTTTATATTTATTTAAATAAATAAGACTTAATCAGACTTCAAACCAGCACCAGGACAGCCCAGAGAACACTGAATTCAAACCCAGCGTTTGTTCGTTCTCTAGCGCCATCTGTGGTCGGAACAGAATACTGCATGTTGCTCGAGTGCTTCTGCGTCAGCGCGGATGAATCTGATGGATTGAGGAGTTGCCATGGTTACAGTGAATCGCCACATCAGAGCAGATCTGTCATGCTGCCCCGAGACCCACTGCCGACAGTAAAACAGTCCAACAACAGTGCGTCATTTCCCGGAAGCTAACAACGGTTGCGTTTGAACTACCCATGTTCATGCTAATCTGCCCATATATCGCTCAAATTATGCATTAATACGTGTAGCAAAAGCCAAAGCCGTTCATCAACACTCACACACACCAAATACATGTACATCCGCAGGGAAATGCTTTCCAGTGTTCACGGACATGACGTAAACACGCATAAGCTCAAAAGTTCCCGCCAAATTCGACCCGACAGCTCGACGAGTTGTTTTTTTTTATCAACTCTAGTACTCTCAACAACAAAAACAACAACAAGAAGAACCTTAAAATCAGTGTGTGTGCTATAATGAAGGTCCTTTCAAGAGTTTCAGGCCTGTAAAACATTTTTAGGGCTTTGGCGCTTAAATGCTAAATATGTTGCCGGAGCGCTGAACTGAAGTGCTGTACTGACACCCCCTACAGGCGAATGAGCTCAATTAATGTGGATTATTGTTACAAGTTTAAACCTTCAGGAGAGCTTGTAATATTAAAAACAGCGAATGCAAAGTGATTAAGCGATTATTTTGAATTTTTATTTACAGAATCTCATTAAAAAGCTGTTTCTTAATGTTTACCAAACTTAGTTAAACACCAAATCCATTGATATATGTATGTATATATATATTTTTTCATTTATCACTCACTTTAATGCTGAAAGCTATTCCATGGGATTCCTACAAAAAATCCCAATGTTGTTCATTTAATTATTCACTAAGGCATTAGTTAAATAATAAAAAGAAAGAAGTCAAGTCAAGTCATCTTTATTTATATAGCGCTTTTTACAATGCATAATAATATATTATATAATAATTATAATAAAACAGAATAATTTGTTGGACAATTTCATTTTAATCTCTTGTAGCTCAGTGCTTATATACATGATTGTATTTGAATTTAATCAGGAAAGACAGATGAAGATCGAACCTGTGAAGAAAAGAGAAAAAAAAAAAAAAAAAAAGAGTTGGCGTCTGACTAAAAAGAGCAACACAGCCCTCTAGCGGCCATTTATTACTATTACAGCTGAAAATAGAACACAGTTGTAAAGTCTTCTCACTTGCTTCAGTTCAAATATTTCCGAACACTCGAATAAATGCATAAACATACAACAGAAAGGTTAAAGCCGAATTTGGGCCAAAATCAGAAGATCAGTATCATATTTTTTTTGGCCTAAATAATGTTTAAGACAACACTCTTCACCATGAATCTGCTTTAGTTTCACGTCTGAAATTAGATATAGGTGTGAATGCAGGTAAAGTGGGCCACTGAAGTTTGATTACTGTGCTCAATGCGTTTACACTGTCAGAGCATAAGCTCTTTAATTCAAAACATCTCTCTAAATGACATGTTTAACAAAAAGTGTCCCACTTTACCTGGATTCACCTTACTGAGGACCCGACTAACACGAAAGATCATCTTTTTGTACAGTAGACGTCATACTTTTGATTTTTATGGCTCTAGCTGGCAGAATTATTCGCAGGTATTTGTATTAATTTAATTTAAAGTCTCAGTTTTTGAACGGGGTCTATTTGCAGGGTGATGGTGATACCCAGCTCAGCCACTAGTCGGCGCAACAGCTTCTGAACTCAGGTGTGTTTACACATGTTGATAATCATTCAAAAGTCATGACGAATTAAAAATTGTATAATATTGTATAAACAATGTGCCAGTCTCCGATTTAAAACAAGCAGGCACTATTTATCTCTGCACATGATTATGGTGTAAAATTCATGTTCCTCATCATCTTGAATCGGAATCTGGGCGGGGCAGCCTGTCACTCACACGAGATCCACCAATTGCAAACCACAGACACAATCAAGCCCCGCCCACATTTGTTCTTGTTTGAGAAGCGATTGTGGCAGACGAGAAAACTGCAGCACCTGTTCAGAATAAATTATTTTTGCGTCGATGTGGACGTATATTTACCACTATCGGTGTAAATACATTTACATGGTTCAAGTGACTCCATCCTGAGGAATGAAGCTCATGGATTCTTCTCTCATTCCTCCATTCTTCCTCTTCTCGGATTGTTCTCAGATGGGTCGGGTCTCTGAATTTGGTCTGCATATAAGCGGACAGATCCGATATTCCCGTCCAAGTCTTATGTCTCTAATGACATCGACTCAGATTGACACCGACCGTGATCACATGACTCTTCTCGATGGAGGACGAAGAATCGAGCCACTGTTTTGCTGACCTTTAAAGAGCCTGTTATTAACCGCACTAGAACACTGGGTTAAACAGAGTTAGTTATGTAACTCAACTATAGCTTAAAAATTACTATATGGCTGCCTTAAAATGAACCCAACATTTTTAACGTGTATAAGGAATAATAATTACACAAACTGCTTATTAATAAATGTCCACCTTTTGATTATTATCATTGCCTCTAGTAATTGTGTGTCCGATTTTGGGTTCATTTGAATCCAGACAGTCATTTTTAAACAATAGTTGAGTTTAATAAAACTACCCAGCAGGGCAAACATTTGACCCAACTGTCCATTTTCAACCCAACTTGGGTTGTTTTTAACCCAGCATGTTTTAATCTTTCGCCAAATCGTCTCTCTTAGGTTGTTTCGTTCATGTGGATTCTGAAGACGGGTCACTTTTAAAAGAAGATCGGATTGAGTCACCAAATCAGATTTGACATCAGAGTAAACGCAGGGAGAACCGAAATCACGAACACCTCAGAGACTAAAATCATCAGGCTATATTTACATTATTAGTGTGAAAGTCTCAGTGTTCTCAGTTGAACTACAACTAAAGGCGCATATTAAAAATGACGCAGACAGGAATCCATGTGGTTGGTGACCAGAAACAGTGGGCTGGTCGCTCCCTCACATTCGACTGTGTCCTTAAAAGCAACGGCAGATTTTGTCTGACAAAGTCCACTAGGGAGCAGTCTGGTCATTCATGACTCTTCCTTTCTCCTCTTTCTTCAGCTCCCGCTCTCCGTACATCATCTCATCATCAGTGATGCACAGGAGTGACTAGAACAAAACCAGCCTGTCCTCGGGAGCCGGTCTCAACGTCGTTACCTAATCTGGCAGGGGTCAGAATTCGGCACAACGCCGGGTCAGAATATTACATCATCAAGCGTGTGTTTTAAATAGAACGTCACAATCCCGTGTGAAAGAGCAGCATCAAACCGAACGGAGAACAGAATATCCCAGCAAACCGCTTCCTCGCACTTCAGAGAACGAGAGGCTTCGCCTCGTTCGGTCACAATGACTGGAAACTTTAGCATCGAGGCGACTTCAAAAACCGCTCCAGTGAACTCTCCCTCCAGCCCTTCGGCTTCCGGCCGTCTCTGCCGAGTCGCGGTTTAGGAGTTGACCTTGAAATGGAGCATCCTGTGCGTGTGAGGATGTCAGTAGTGAGGTTTACTTGTTCAAACACACTGCTGGCCTGTTAGAGCGTCACACCTTCTGAGGTGCTGTATCTCATACTAGCTCATAAACAAACTTTGAGGTTGGCTTGTCTGAAAGTTTGAAATATCTTTGACAAGCTTAAAGTTGGAATTGAAGTTTGGGACAGCAAGGCGAACGCACACACACGTTTCTAGCGGGATTTAGCATGCTGTTAGCATGAAATAGCATATTGCTAGCATAAATAAGCATGTTGCTAGCATGATTTACATTTTGTTGGCGTTAAATTAACATGTTGCTAACACGATTTAACACGTTGTTAGCATCAATTATTAACACGCTAACTTTAAATAGCATGTTGTTTGCATGTTTAAGCATGCTTGTGGCAAGACTTAGCACGCAGTTAACATGTTTTAACATATTGTTAGCATGAATTACCATGTTGCTAGCATGGGTTGGCATGCTTAACCTTTCTAGCATGAACTAGCAGGTTGCTAGCATGTTTTAGTGCATTTATAACATAAATTAGCATGTTGCTTGCATGTTTTAACATGTTGTTAATATAAATTACCCTGTTGCTAATATGTTTTAACACATTGCTAGCATGAATTAGCATGTTGCTAACATGTTTAACATATTGTTAAAATAAATTAGCATGTGGTTAGCAAGTTTTAGCATGCTTGTAGCATGAATTATAATCTTTTAACATTAATTAGCATTTGTTAGCATGTTTTACAGTGCTAACATAATTTAACATTTGGCATGTTGCGAGCATAAATTAACATGCTCTTTGCATGTTTTAACCTGTTGTTAGCATGAATTAGCAATTTTAGCATATTTGCCAGCATGAATTAACATGTTGCTAACATGAATTAACATTTTGTTTGCATGATTTGGTATGTTGCTAACATGTTTTAACATGCTCAGCATGCTTGGGGAATGAATTAACATGTTGCTAGCATGTTTTAGTACATTTTTAGTATGAATTAACATGCATGTTTTAACACGCTTCTAGCATGAATTAGCATGTTGCTGGCGTGTTTTAACATGAATTAGCATGTTGCTAGCGTGTTTTAGTACATTTTTAGTATGAATTAGCATGTTGTTAGCTTGTTTTAACACGCTTCTAGCATGAATTAGCATGTTGCTAGCAAGTTTTAACACGCTTCTAGCATGAATTAGCATGTTGCTAGCATGTTTTAACACGCTTCTAGCATGAATTAGCATGTTGCTAGCTTGTTTTAACACGCTTCTAGCATGAATTAGCATGTTGCTAGCATGTTTTAACACGCTTCTAGCATGAATTAGCATGTTTGGAGCGTGTTTTAGTACATTCCTAGCATTAATTAGCATGTTTGGAGCGTGTTTTAGTACATTCCTAGCATGAATTAGCATGTTTGGAGCGTGTTTTAGTACATTCCTAGCATGAATTAGCATGTTTGGAGCGTGTTTGAAGGGTGCAGGACAACACGACAGTCATGAAGTTTTCAGCTTAAACACTGATTGTGCAAAAGTTTTGACCCCTGATTGAACGTCAGATTGCAGGTCTAATGAAATCGGGCGAGTCTGAAGGTCTGGCCAGAGGAGGCGCTGTTCACAGTTGTGCTAAGAAGTAGAAGAAGCTGAAGTAGTATTTTAGAGGGTTGGCTCTCAGTTTCCACACAGCACCGCCTTATTTATTTATTTAAGCGCCAACGGCGACATAATTACGTCGAGTCGAGTCACACGTCCCTCATCCTCACCGGAGCCAAACCTCCTCACGTTTGGAAACCTGCAATGCAGGGATCAATCAGGCCCGGATTCAGCGGCACGAGAGGAGGATATAAATAGCTCGGTTTGGGATTGTATTCATGACATCTGTGGGATGAAAGAGCAAATCATTAATAAGAGAAAGTTTATAGTCCAGGAGAGTGGTCAATCCTTTGGGGTCAATGCGATTTTAATTAATTCCCGTGCTCGGTGTCGGACTGAGAGGACTCGGGATTTTCGGGATCGATCATTAATCGCATTGATTTATTAATGCAAAACTTCTTCTTCGGATGCCATCAGTGCCGCAGTTTGCCATTTGACTCAATTATTGTGCTAGGTCAGAAATTAATGAGGGATTGTGTCAAAAAATATAAGCAATATTAATACAAATGCCCACAAAATTCAAGATATTGTTGCAAAAAAGTATGAGATCTGGATTTTCATATCATAACTTGATTTAACTCAGCAATATCACACAAGCTGTTTTCACACATTGGAGCACAATTTTAAACTTGATATTTACTTTTTAAAAAAAAAACATTATTCCCAACATTTTTTATGCATTTGTAATTTTTCTAATTCAGATGCAGCTTCTGTGCCGCTTCTGCCGTGCAAAGATGAATTTTGTTGTTAATGCTTTAATTTGTTAACAGCTCCATATTCTAATTGCATTTATTGATTAAAAACAAGACATATTTCAGGCAGTAATGTGGAACTTTTAGATGAATTTAAGGATTGGTCTCGACTTGGTCTTGGATTATATATATATTCTTTCTTTCAGGCTTACTTTTATTACTTTTACAATAGCAATGCATTTTGAAACACAGCCAGTGACAAACCTTAACAGAGCCTGTTTCCAGTTCAAGTTTGGATGTGTCCAGTCTGCAGCGCTGGGCGGGTTACTGTTAAAATGTGTTTCAGTACAGATTACAAAATACATGCTTTAAAAAGTCATTTGTAATGTATTTCGTGACATTACTCAAGTTTAGTCACTTCATCTAAATACTTTAGAATACTTTGGAATACTAATAAGTGTGAAACAAACACAAAAAAGGTTTTTATTTCACAATTATGACTTTTTCCCTCAGAATAGCGTGATATAAAGTTGCAATTGTGAGTTATAAAGTCAGAATTATGAGATATAAACTCACATACTAAATTCACAAATGCAAGAAAAAGTCAGTATTGCAAGTTTAAATCTCCCAATTCTGACTTCATAACTTGCAATTTTGAGTTTAAATCTCGTAATTGTGAGATAAAGAAGTCAGAATTGTGAAACACAAACTCACAATTGTGAGGGAAAAAACAAATAGTGAGAAAAAGTCACAGTGACGAGTGAATTATAAAATGAAAACAGTGGAAAACATGAAACTGAACTCGTCTTTTTCAGACGGTCAGAGTCAGAGAATCACCAATCGCTGTTTAAATGACATTAAAACTCAAAGTAATCACTTTGGTAATCTAAAACACTTTTCAGATGGAACTGGAATCTGATTACCACCCATTTCAAATCAAGTGAAAGTCGTGACGTGTTGTCAAGTATGGTGACCCATACTCGAAATTGGTGCTCTGCATTTAACCCATCCCAAGTGCACACACACAGCAGTGAGTAGTGAACACACACATACACACACAGTGAACACACACCCGGAGCAGTGGGCAGCTATTGCGACAGCGCCCGGGGAGCAATTGGGGGTTAGGTGCCTTGCTCAAGGGCACTTTAGTCGTGGTATCAAAGGTGGAGAGAGTGTTGTTTATTCACAATTCCCACCTTCAATTCCTGCCGGCGTGGGAATCGAACCCGCAACCTTCTGATTACAAGCCCAACTCCCTCACCATTAGGCCACGACTACCCCTAATGTCACTCACAGTCAAACACAGTCACTCACATTTTGCATTTTAAATACGTCACTAAGTTACTTGTGTTTCGTTCCTCCCCGACCCTGATTATAAGAGCGGCGTCTTCATTGTCAGAGTCTGCTGAGCTGCTTTACCGGATGCAGATTTTATATTTTAAATGCGTCACTAAGTTACTTGTATTGAACCATCAGTACTTTGAGTTTAGCGTTAGAGAGCGCACACTTCTGAACTCTGTGATTCTGTTAATAATATATTCAGCTTTGCTCTAATGTCGTGTGTGTCAGCACAAGAACGCCGGCCGTTGTTCGTTACTCCAGAAACGCTGTTGTTTTGAAATTGAGATGCTCATCAAATTTCTATGACGGACGGCTAACGGTGCAGAAGGGTGGTGCATGAGCAGCCATCAATAATTCACGTGACGTAGAAAGGGAGGCTTTTAGATGAAGTGTTCGGAGAACGACTGTAATGGTTTTAGTGACGGCGTCCCCGTTAGTCGTTTCACTTTAAGCAGCGAGCGGCCGTGAACTCCTGTTCACACAAAAACTCTTTTTATGAATGAGCTTCAAAATAAGGCCTGAAACTCTTACAAACTGCTCGTGAAGGAGGCCGCTGCTCATGTCAGCGGTGCAATCATTTCAACACGCAGTTGAAAATTACATTTAAATTATATCATGCAAAACATATAATTGATACAATATAATAATACATTGTTAGCAAGAGTTGAAAGAAGAAGAAGATGATCAAAGGTCAAACGTCTTTAAATATTGCACTTGAATTGTTATCCAAACAGGCAGGAGAACCGAACACAAACTCTGACTCGAGACCAGACGAACACTGAGTGAAAGTGAGGAACTTCACAGGGTGATTCACGAAATGACAAACAGGCCGTTTGGACTTTTATTCATTCTTAGGATATGAATTTGTGATATCAGGAATTGCATTTCCACTAGTAACAGCATTAATTTTTGATATCAACAATAGCATTTGAGTGTGAGATTTCACTAGTGAAAATACAATTCCCGATATCAAGAATTAACATTTTAACTAGTGTAAATAACAGACTTCACATCCTGAGAATGAATAAAAGTCCAAACGGCTTGCCACTGACAGCTGTGCCGATGAATCAGTGCGTGAGCAAACTGTGAGTGGAGCTCGAAGGAACAAACGAAAACTAACTAAAAGTGACGTCACGCTCTCTTCACCTGTCTGCACGGGCTACTTCAAGACGCTGGCGCTTGCTTACAGATCCACCACAGGCTCCGCACCTCCGACCTCCACGACTCCTCCGATCGCTGACGGAGCGAGGGCTTGTGGGACCGTCACAGAGACGCACAAACTCTCTCCAGAACCTTCCCGTTCTCTGTTCCCTGCTGGTGGAGTGATGTCCCTACTTTCATCAGGAACACAGAATCATATTCAAGAGACACTCATCTCTTCACCCCTTTCTTTACTCCTTCCTACTGCAGCTTATGTTACTCTGAAACTCGTATTCTGAGCACTTCCTGTGTCTATTTGCCTCTTCATGATGAATCGCTTGTTTGTTTTCCTCACTTGTAAGTCGCTTTGAATAAAAGCATCTGCTAAATGAGCAAATGATTAAATGTAAATGTAAGTGCAGGAATATGAAACTAACAACAAACAACTGAATAAGTTTAACTAATATAATGTAATATAATGGCAGCGCTGGGTGGGTTACTTTTAAAATGTATTTCACTACAGATTACAAAATTCATTTGTAACGTATTTCGTTACATTACTCAAGTTTAGTCACTTCATCTAAATACTTTAGAATACTTTGGAATACTAATAAGTGTGAAACAAACACAAAAAAGGTCATTGTGAGTTTTTATCTCACAATTCTGACTTTTTCCCTCAGAATTTAGTGATATAAAGTTGCAATTGTGAGTTATAAAGTCAGAATTATGAGATATAAACTCACAATATTGAGAAAAGTCAGAATTATGAGAAATAAACTCACAATATTGAGAAAAGTCAGAATTATGGGATATAAACTGACAATATTGAGAAAGTCAGAATTATGAGATATAAACTCACAATATTGAGAAAAGTCAGAATTATGAGATATAAACTCACAATATTGAGAAAAGTCAGAATTATGAGATATAAACTCACAATATTGAGAAAAGTCAGAATTATGAGATATAAACTCGCAATATTGAGAAAAGTCAGAATTATGAGATATAAACTCACAATATTGAGAAAAGTCAGAATTATGAGATATAAACTCACAATATTGAGAAAAGTCAGAATTATGAGATATAAACTCACAATATTGAGAAAGTCAGAATTATGAGATATAAACTCACAATATTGAGAAAAGTCAGAATTATGAGATATAAACTCACAATATTGAGAAAGTCAGAATTATGAGATATAAACTCACAATATTGAGAAAAGTCAGAATTATGAGATATAAACTCACAATATTGAGAAAAGTCAAAATTATGAGATATAAACTCACAATATTGAGAAAGTCAGAATTATGAGATATAAACTCACATACTAAATTCACAATTGCAAGAAAAAAAGTCAGTATTGCAAGTTTATATCTCCCAATTTTGACTTTATAACTTGTAATTGTGAGTTTAAATCTCCTAATTGTGAGAAAAAGAAGTCAGAATTGTGAAACACAAACTCATAATTGTGAAGGAAAAAAAACAAATAGTGAGAAAAAGTCGCAGTGACGAGTGAATTATAAAATGACTCACAAAACATGAAAACAGTGGAAAACATGAAACTGAACTCGTCTTTTTCAGACGGTCAGAGTCAGAGAATCACCAATCGCTGTTTAAATGACATTAAAACTCAAAGTAATCACTTTGGTAATCTAAAACACTTTTCAGATGGAACTGGAATCTGATTACCACCCATTTCAAATCAAACACAGCGACTCAAATTTTCTATTTTAAATACGTCACTAAGTTACTTGTGTTTCGTTTCTCCCCGATCCTGTATAATAGTAACTCTTTAAGGTTCCATTTGTTAACAATAGTCAACTAACTTGATCTAACAATGAACAATATTTTGGTAACACGTTACAATAAGTATTAACTAACATGAGCAACACATTTGTTACTGTATTTCCCAATGTTCGTTAACATTAGTGAATGAAAATCCAGTTGTTCATGTTAGTTCACATGAACTAATGTTAACAAGAGTTTAATAATGTATCAGTAAATGTTGAAATGAACATTAACAAAGATCAATAAATGCTGTAAAGTTCATTATTAGTTCATGTTAACTGATGAACCTCATTGTAAAGTGTAACAGATTTTATTAACCATAACATTAAGAAAAAGATTAAAAATATTGAAAAAATATATTGCTCATCGTTAATATTAGTGATTTAAACTAATAAGAGCTTACTTTAATAAGTCTTTATGTACTATAACATAATCGAGTTAAATGGAGGTTGTGTTGTAGATGTTTGAAACAGTCGAGAGGGAAGAAGAAAGTACGCCATATAACATATTTAATGTCTTACATATTTGTGCATCTAATACTTTCCCAAAAAATCAAATCAAATAAAAAAAAAAGTAATAGTTCAGCGAAGTGTAGCGTAAGTGCCTGCGGGCCCTGCTGAGAAACATCACGGCTGGAGCGGCTCTTAAAAGCAGTGGCTCAAACTCCTGTTCACTTCTGTAAGTGCAAGACTTAGAAGCTTTTTTCTACCTATAGGGAGTTGGAATTAACATTGAGAGGTGAAACCGGACAGAAATAACATTTCAGCACTAAGAGATTCTCTGATTCCGGTGTGGGAAGAACTCTCACTGCGACCCGAACGAGTCTGAGTGCACATGCATCTGTGAAAAACACTCCAAACGGACATTTTAATTGTTTTAATTAAATTCTTCGGTTATTTATGAATAATAATCACAGCAATTTTCTAATCAAAATGACCATTTCAGCAATTAATGTCATGTGTTTTCACCTTTAGCTGTCCCTCATAAATCCACAAATCAATTCCACTAAACATTTGAGTCATTTTCAATATTTAGCCTATAATTCATATACAGAATAAAGGGGCGGGGCTTGGTTGAGTGAGTTAGTCGTGTGTTGAAACTGGTGAGGGGCGGGACATTTCCCAAACATCAATCACAACACACCGCTCCAGCCGACCAATCACTGAGCTGAAGGAGGGAAGGAGGAGGGGCGTCATAGAGACAGAGCGTGACTGACAAATAATGAAAACCTGTTCCAGCGGAGCCCAGAACTACATCTAGAGCGTAATATGACACCTTAAGGTATGAATATTTTTTAATAGTTGTGGCACTGTACCAGCACACAACTGCAAATAATATTTAATAGTAAATAAAAAATTATGAAAAGTTATTAAAAATGCATATAGTTATGCTTTAATTATAATTATTCCATTTTAAAAAAGCACAAGTAAAAGCATATAAAAGAGTCTGTATAGCTCTTGATAAGACTTCATTCTCTGTGACGGCGGGTGGAGGAAATGCATCTTTATCATGATTATTAATTGTCTGTCTGCGTTACGCCGGCGGAAGAGCTGACCTCCTGTCTCTTTCATGCCGGATCAAATGCATTCATTATTTTGGGGCGGCTGAGAGTGAGATGTCCATAAAACATGCCCTTTCATGAGTTTGCATTGGATCTGAAGGAGCGCTGGTTCGAGAGTCAAAGGCCTTGATTTCTCTGGGCTGATGGACGATCTGGACTCGTCTCTTTCATTCTGGTCTCGGTCCCGGCCAGCCGTTACTCATGTGTTCTCTGATGCTGAAGCAGCGATTGTGCTGATCTGAGATCAGTTATAGCCAGCGCTGGGTGGGTTACTTTTCAAATGTATTTCACTACAGATTACAAAACGCATGCTTTAAAAAGACATTTGTAACGTATTTCGTTACATTACTCAAGTTTAGTCACTTCATCTAAATACTTTAGAATACTTTGGAATACTAATAAGTGTGAAACAAACACAAAAAAGGTCATTGTGAGTTTTTATCTCACAATTCTGACTTTTTCCCTCAGAATTGAGTGATATAAAGTTGCAATTGGGAGTTATAAAGTCAGAATTATGAGATATAAACTGACAATATTGAGAAAAGTCAGAATTATGAGATATAAACTCACAATATTGAGAAAAGTCAGAATTATGAGATATAAACTCACATACTAAATTCACAATTGCAAGAAAAAAAGTCAGTATTGCAAGTTTATATCTCCCAATTTTGACTTTATAACTTGTAATTGTGAGTTTAAATCTCGTAATTGTGAGAAAAAGAAGTCAGAATTGTGAAACACAAACTCACAATTGTGAGGGAAAAACAAATAGTGAGAAAAAGTCACAGTGACGAGTGAATTATAAAATGAAAACAGTGAAAACATGAAACTGAACTCGTCTTTTTCAGACGGTCAGAGTCAGAGAATCACCAATCGCTGTTTAAATGACATTAAAACTCAAAGTAATCACTTTGGTAATCTAAAACACACTGTAATCCGATTACCACCCATTTCAAATCAAACACAGTCACTCACATTTTGCATTTTAAATGCGTCACTAAGTTACTTGTGTTTCGTTCCTCCCCGACCCTGATTATAAGAGCGGCGTCTTCATTGTCAGAGTCTGCTGAGCTGCTTTACCGGATGCAGATTTTATAGTTCAGGCCGTCGATTGTTCTTTGACCCTCACCGCTGTGTTACAGCTGCAAATGAATGTCAAAACTGGTTCTGCCCCATTTTATAATCCCAAATTTCCATGTCAAACCTGGACTGAAAACCAGCTCACAAAGTCTTGACTTTCTGACATTCATGTCATGGTTGAGGAGTGGCAGTTCAAACACACCAGCGCTAAAACTAATCCACTAAATGCTGCTAACCTTGATAGTCTTTCAGAACTAAATAAAAAGATCTAAGTGAGAGGAAAAAACTGAAGGCTGCTTGAAATATTAATGCAGCTGTAAGATGCAGTGTCATCCATTCAGAGTCTCCATCGCGTTTGATGCGATGTTTTCCACACGACGGCCGTCAGAACTCACAGAAATGGATGTTGCGAGGCTCAGTCGAGCCCGTGCTGAGTAAAGGACGAAGACACCAGCATAAATAACTGTGTTAGTCCGGCCTGTCTCTGCTGGTTAGCGCTGGATTGGTGCAATTTCATCTGCAAGATGTCAGTTTTGGCTCTTTCAGCTGATGAAAAGACAAATCTCACATTTCTTGTTGAAAACTATGTCTGTGTCCAATACTGAAGCTCATTTCCGCAGCATGGCAGGAACACAAGGCGGTCGGTTTCTGTGCATGTTTTTCAAATTCACCATGACGGTATTCGGTCAGCTCACACTTCAGCCGCTACTCGGGTCAATACAACACATTCGTCTTTCATTCATGGGCAATGTGAGTTACAGTTTATTAAAAAAATGAGTTGAGTAAAGATTGATAAACAACAACGTTTTGTCTGAAACGGAGTGACAGCTTAATTTAGGTTCAATTTAAGATCCTGCTTCTCATTATGACAGGGGTTAATTATTATTTTATGAATGTTCTAATTTTTTCTATGTTTACTTAAATTTATTGAAGTAGAAAACATACGAATCAGAATCTGATAACACAAGGTTTGTGATGTGCTTCTAGTCTTTTTGCGTTTAGGACACTTTCTAGGATCCTTGCTTTGCACGTTCAGATGATAAAAATGAAAATTCACCCTCATGTTGCTCCAAAGCTTATGATTTTCTTTATTCTGTGGAACTTCTCATGTTATACTTTCTCCAATTTGATGGTGATTTATTAAGAAAAGTTTCGTATTAGCAAATGTTTTGATTTATTGAACTCGCTGATGCATTAAGCATAAAAACAAGCGTGTTCTCTCATATCTGTCCATCAACTGACCGTTTGCATGTTCTTAAGATCTTCCAGAGTATCTGACCTGGTTAACAGCTTCAGTACTGTAATAGTTCATAATCAGAATATAGTCATGAAATAGTCGTTAATTTAATTATTCAAAAGTCTCTCGGTGTTTCTCGTCGGCAAAATTCAGTTCGACCATCAGTTTTCACGCTTTCATGTGGAAAAGCACTGGAAACTAAAGATTTATGGCGAGTTTTCACGAGCGTGCTGAAATCATTGATGACTGAATCATTCATCGCTTTCTGTGTAATAACAAGAAAAGTTGTTGTTTTTCATGAGATTTTGTATTTCATACTTTAACCTTAAACCATGGGTCTTCAACCGGGGTCCGCGGCGGTATTGCAGGGGGTCCGTCAATTAATGTTTGATCACAAATAATTAAAAAAAAAAATAAAACGTGTAAAAACATCACAAAGTCAAATTTAAATAAAATATATTTTATTTTACAAATAGTATTACATTAACAGCTTTAATAAAACCCTTCCGTCCACGTGCAGTCACGTGATCTCATGATACTGTCAACGCAGACTATAATTTGAAAATGCTACTGGCTAATAATTTATATACAATTTAACTCGCCAGAATGGATCGCCTGATAGTAAAATTAAAATGTGAAGTTCTGTTTAAACACACCAACCCGACGTCCAAGAACTAGCGGCGACGGAAGCCGACGGTGTTGTCGCTCATGTCGGCGGAAAAATATGAGCTTGAGCACCGAAAGAATTTAAGCCGACTGTCAACTAGCGCCTGCATATAAATGAGATGACTGTCTATTTAAGCAGATATATTTGTCTATATTCGTCATTCAAAAGGGGAAAGCGAAACTAGAACGGCAAGTATACAAACCATATACAAAGCAGCGCTTGCTGACCGTTTTGAATATCAGTCATGCTGATCACGTGCTTTATTCCACTCCTCTCATGTTATGATGAAAATATTCGTGCGTTCGAGTGCTCGGGTAAGAGGACGTGAAATTAGAACAAGCTTCCGTCGGTGCCGTCATGACTTATTCGCTTGCTTTCATAACTTTTGCTATATATTCTCGTGAACTGACTCGTTTACTATGCTGAACAGCCAATCAGAGTTCTCTCTCTCACCGACGCCCCGACGCCGATTCAACATGTCGAATCGGCCGAAAAATGAGAAGGGTCTGACTGCAGACCGTGGGCGAGTGGAGCTCCACTCTCAAACAGGAAATACGTCACCTCCACTTGAATTAATAAAGAAGGGCCATGATGGCGTCGCTATGAGCTCTTTTAATTTTTACCATAGACAAATTTTACCTAAATATTAAAGTCCGAATCGCGAGCCATAAAGTCCGAATCGCGAGCTATAAAGTCCGAATCGCGAGCTATAAAGTCCGAATCGCGAGCCATAAAGTCCGAATCGTGAGCTATAAAGTCCGAATCGCGAGCCATAAAGTCCGATTCGCGAGCCATAAAGTCCGAATTGTGAGCTATAAAGTCCGAATCGTGAGCTATAAAGTCCGAATCGCGAACCATAAAGTCCGAATCGCGAGCCATAAAGTCCGAATCGTGAGCTATAAAGTCCGAATCGCGAGCTATAAAGTCCGAATCGCGAACCATAAAGTCTGAATCGCGAGCCATAAAGTCCGAATCGTGAGCTATAAAGTCCGAATCGCGAGCCATAAAGTCTGAATCGCGAGCCATAAAGTCCGAATCGCGAGATATAAAGTCCGAATCGCGAGCCGTAAAGTCCGAATCGCGAGCTATAAAGTCCAAATCGCGAGCTATAATGTCCGAATCGCGATCTATAAAGTCCGAATCGCGAGCCATAAAGTCCGAATCGCGAGCTATAAAGTCCGAATCGCGAGCTATAAAGTCCGAATCGCGAGCCATAATGGCCGAATCGCGAGCTATAAAGTCCAAATCGCGAGCCATAAAGTCCGAATCGCGAGCCATAAAGTCCGAATCGCGAGCCATAAAGTCCGAATCGCGAGCTATAAAGTCCGAATCGCGAGCCATAATGTCCGAATCGCGAGCCATAAAGTCCGAATCGCGAGATATAAAGTCCGAATCGCGAGCCATAAAGTCCGAATCGCGAGCTATAAAGTCCGAATCGCGAGCTATAAAGTCCGAATGGTGAGCTATAAAGTCCAAATCGCGAGCTATAATGTCCGAATCGCGAGCTATAAAGTCCGAATCGCGAGCCATAAAGTCCGAATCGCGAGCTATAAAGTCCGAATCGCGAGCCATAATGTCCGAATCGCGAGCTATAAAGTCCGAATCGCGAGCCATAAAGTCCGAATCGCGAGCCATAAAGTCCGAATCGCGAGCCGTAATGTCCGAATCGCGAGCTATAAAGTCCGAATCGCGAGCCATAAAGTCCGAATCGCGAGCCATAAAGTCCGAATCGCGAGCCGTAATGTCCGAATCGCGAGCTATAAAGTCCGAATCGCGAGCTATAAAGTCCGAATCGCGAGCCATAAAGTCCGAATCGCGAGCCATAAAGTCCGAATCGCGAGCCGTAATGTCCGAATCGCGAGCCATAAAGTCCGAATCGCGAGCCATAAAGTCCGAATCGCGAGCCATAAAGTCCGAATCGCGAGCCGTAAAGTCCGAATCGCGAGCTGTAAAGTCCGAATCGCGAGCTATAAAGTCCGAATCGCGAGCTATAAAGTCCGAATCGCGAGCCATAAAGTCCGAATCGCGAGCTATAAAGTCCGAATCGCGAGCTATAAAGTCCGAATCGCGAGCCATAAAGTCCGAATCGCGAGCCATAAAGTCCGAATCGCGAGCCATAAAGTCCGAATCGCGAGATATAAAGTCCGAATCGCGAGCCATAAAGTCCGAATCGCGAGATATAAAGTCCGAATCGCGAGCTGTTTGACATATTTTGTGTGGGGGGGGGTCCCTGCTCCGTGTCTCGCTCATCTAAGGGGTCCTTGCCCTGAAAAACGTTGAAGACCCCTGCCTTAAACCTAATAATGTTTAAAGCAGTTAAAAGTAGCGGCTGTAAATGAGGGAGAAGTTCAAATCTGATGCTGCACAAAAACGAACAATGCATCAAAGCCAGTGTTGTTTCTACGCTTTGACACGTCCAAGACTGTGATAAAAGGCAAAAAAAATCCAATGCACAATCACATTTTATATTGAAAATAAGTCATTTTGTGTGTTTTTTCCCCCAAATCAGTGACATTATTTATGAATTTGGCCATTAAAGAGTTAAAATCCTGATTTCTTTTTTTTTCTTTTTTTTAAAATTTAGTAGTTTTGATCGGGACTGAGGTTGATTAATAGATTTAAGCAAAAAAAATTGATTTTTTTTTTATCTGATACATTTTTAAAGCAGTTAAAAGTAGTGTCTGTTTTCAGCCTCGAACAGAACGAAAGGGTCGTGAATTTGAACAATGCACAAGGGTTAATCAAAAGCGAAACTATAATATGAAGTAATGATGGAAAAATTCTATGTTTCAATGAAAGCGTTTTCTATCAAATGTTTTAGGTTTACACATGAGGACAATCTCAGGAGGATGAACAATTCATGTTTGTGCTCTTCACAAAAGTGCTGCTTTCCAATTACAGACGCTGCGTTTCTTATTCAAACGTTCCCGTAAACGGCATCTAAAACTGCGCTAAATTTCAGCATGTATTAAAATAGCATAGACAGCCTGAAAAACACTTGTTGAATGACGCTGAACACAGTTGATTCAAGGTTGATTTGGCGTATATACAGCTCCATGTTTTCAAGCGAGGCACGGACACCTGCTGCTGAGTGACATTCAATCTGATGCAACGCCACTACAGTTTGGTGTTTTCACTGAATAACAGCACAGATTTCAGTCTGTTTCATCATCAGCAGCCACAAACTAACCCACATAATTCATGTTTTCACACCGGAGGCCAAACTCTGCCGCTCCTCGCAGGGACTGCGTTGTGAAGGAAAATCGGAAAGTTGGTCCCCCTCAGGCTCCTTGACCTTTTCTTGCTCCACTATCTGTCTGGCACCAGAGACGAGGACGGAAAGGTTAAGGTGAACCCATAGTGACCTCTGATCCATTTCCTATGAGCTGGACGACTGTAAAGCTTCAGGGATCGTGAGGCCTGGACGGAGCTGAACTGCCTACAGGAAACTATATATCCACTGTCCTATTCCACCTCTACTCCTAATATTCATTTCAAAGCATGCCCTTTATGAGGATTATTATGGATTAGGGTGTAGCGCTAGTACTTAGCTGTGCATTTCCCCCATCTTCACTGCTAACTAATGAACTGAAATGTATGCATGAATGTATGCTTTGTATAATATTGTTTAAATACGTCTCAGCCCAAGGAGGTTCAATGTCTCAGTCGAGTCTTTGTTCCTCCCAGGGTTTGTGTTCATCTGCTTAAACATGTTCGGGAGGTTTTTCTTGCCATTGTTGCATTTGTCTGTGATTGTTCAGAGCGGAGAATACACTGTTGAACTGAATCAAACCTTTAGATATAAAGATCTTTATATAAGCTTCTGATGAGTGAAAAATGCTGGTGTGAGATTAAGTATACTAAGTATATCTGGCCTATAGTTGTAGTCAATCTTTTGATCGACATTAATTTGAAAGTATGATTGAGTATGCAATGTGTTTAATCTTTTGACTGAGCAGCATACGTAAAACTTTTTTTACACACCGTTTTATACAGTTGTGTTCAAAATTATTCAACCCCCACTGAAATTGATTGTTTTGGCCGGTTTGACATTGATTTTGATCATTCAGTCATCCTGCTTACAATTAAATCAAAGAGGCACGTGTAGGTCAGACAAATATAACATTTATAATGAAATAACCACAAATGTCTTTTCTCTGCTCACATCATTATCAGTTTTATTCAACCCCCAAGTGACATTCAATCTTAATACTTAGTACAACATCCTTTTACAGTTATAACAGCTTTTAAACGTGAAGCATAGCTTGACACAAGTGTCTTGCAGCGAGCTACGGGTATCTTCGCCCATTCATCATGGGCAAAAGCCTCCAGTTCAGTCACATTCTTAGGCTTGCGCACTGCAACTGCTTTCTTTAAGTCCCACCAGAGGTTCTCAATCGGATTTAAGTCTGGTGACTGCGATGGCCATTTCAAAATGTTCCAGCCTTTAATCTGCAACCATGCTCTAGTGGACTTGGAGGTATGCTTGGGATCATTGTCCTGTTGAAAGGTCCAACGTCTCCCAAGCCTCAGGTTTGTGACGGACTGCATCACATTGTCCTCCAATATCTCCTGGTACTGAAGAGAATTCATGGTACCTTGCACACGCTGAAGCTTCCCAGTACCTGCAGAAGCAAAACAGCCCCAAAGCATGATTGACCCCCCGCCATGCTTCACAGTAGGCAAGGTGTTCTTTTCTTCATAGGCCTTGTTCTTCCTCCTCCAAACATAGCGTTGATCCATGGGCCCAAACAGTTCTAATTTTGTTTCATCAGTCCACAGAACACTTCTGTGGTTTGTCCACATGACTTTTGGCATACTGCAGTCGACTCTTCTTATTCTTTGGAGACAGCAAGGGGGTGCGCCTGGGAGTTCTGGCATGGAGGCCTTCATTACGCAGGGTGCGCCGTATTGTCTGAGCAGAAACTTCAGTACCTACATCTGACAAATCTTTTCTCAGTTCCTCAGCAGTCACACGGGGACTTTTCTCCACTCTACGCTTCAGGTAGCGCACAGCAGTCGAAGTCAGCATCTTCTTTCTGCCACGACCAGGTAGCGTTTCAACAGTGCCCTTTGCCTTGAATTTGCGAATGATGCTTCCTATGGTGTCTCTTGGTATGTTTAACATCTTTGCAATCTTCTTATAGCCATTGCCCTTCCTGTGAAGAGTAATCACCTCTTCTCTTGTCTTCCTGGACCATTCTCTTGACTTCACCATGTTTGTAACCACACCAGTAAATGTCTAGAAGGAGCTGAGTATCACAGTCATTTTAAAGCTGCCTAATTGGTGCTTATTAGGCTTTATTGCTGCTCCCTGACATCCACAGGTGCTTTCAATACCTGATTGAAAACACTTCAATGGACCTCTGTTCTTCAGAGTGGTAGTCTTTAAGGGGTTGAATAATTGTGTCAATGAAGAATTCACAAAAGAAACATTTACTACTGTATTACAAAACCAATTGATGTCATTTTAGTTGCATATGCTTCTTTAAGAAGTCCTTGTAGGATTTCATTCTGAATTCAATTACAAATGTACTCTAAATTCTCTAAAACCATTTACAGCATTGGGGGGTTGAATAATTTTGAACACAACTGTAAACAGATTTCGAAAACATTGATTTGTAAAGAAAATGATACGTTCTTCATCCTGACTATGTGCATTTTTGTGTAGCGTACGGATTTAATTCAACATTCCTGTGATGAGGCTGTTACACACGCTCTGAGGTTTTACAGAATCTCCTGATCAAAACACGGGCGAAGAAGCAGAAACAAGTGATAGAAGCCTTGCTGATGACTCTGCGCGTTTACTTTCAGTTTCAGTCACGCGTTCCTTTCGTCTGTTTGCTTCCGCCGTCATCCTTAGTTAATTTCCATCAGCTGCATTCCATTAATTATTCTCGTTATCGTCTTGTGTTTCCTTTATATAAGCCCTGTGTTTCCTCTGTTCCTTTGTCATTTGTTATATATGGTTAAGCTGTCTTGGGTGGTGATTATTAAAAGTGATTTCTGTTATTGTCCTCCGTCTTCGTACCCAGCAAGAACGTAACAGCTGATGCACATGTAAAATATTGTTTTGGTATTAAGAGTCTTTGACAAAAATGCAATTTTCTCAGCTTTTTTCCAAAATGTTGCTTTTTTTAATGAAACTTGCCCACATTCAAATTTATGTATATATATATATTGCATGTTTAGATATGCATACAACAAACAAAATACTCTGCAGGCCATGAAAGTTTTATGAAAACGATCAAAAATGCTGGTAGCAAAAGAGAAAGAAAGAAAAAAAGGGCAGCCGGGGAAAGAATTAAAGTAAAGTTAAAGGTTAAGAAAAATGTTTTCATAATGTGGGTTTTACAGAGAATCTTGAATCTTCACTGAAAGTTAAAGTTTGATGAAACACGATTCAGTGTCAAAGTGACTTTCAGAGGAAATCACTCGCTCTTACTCCACAGAAGTCCAACAAAACGCAGCGTCAAAATGTTTATCGTCGTGATCATACGTGATGGTGTGAGTGAACTTCTAGTCAACATTTAAATTTCGACGAATCACATGTGATTTGTGAATTGCCACAAAACGATTTGAAACGGAATCATTTATTTCTATAATTCGTGTAGCGTTCTAGCCTTGTGTTTAACACTTATTTAGTGTTGTTGGATGGATAATAAATAAATAATATAATAAAATTGTCAGAATGTCTTCCTCTCACAGCATCTCTTCTCTGATGATGATGAGGGCGGGGCAACCTGTCACTCACATGAGATCCACCAATAGCAAACCAATCCACTCCCCACATTCGTTCTTGTTTGAGAAGCGTTTCGCTCTGATATACGACACGACAGAGGAGAAAAGATTAGAACTTCTTCCCTTCCATGACGAGTAAGTCCAGTGTCCCTACAGTACGTGTAGTTTCAGCGCCGCTGCACACTAATTATACATCAAAACAAATCACAGCCCTGCTGAACAGAGTGGCAAAGGCTTCATTTTAGGCTCGTTCCCAATAAAGCCTCCTACATCTGCAGGTCTCGACCTTGTGTTCGCAGACGGCCCTGCCGGTGCAGTCATACAAAGGCTGTGTTATCTGGCAGAACATCTCTCAATCTCGAAGGAACTTCTTTACTCCGTGAACGCCCCAGCGGAGTGATGAAAGCGGGGGCAGCTCATCATCTCCTCACGCCGAAATGAGAGAAAGTGCCCTGGCTCGGTGCTCTCTGACGCCGTGGCTATTTTTTAGCCGCTGCTCCAGGTCTTGTCAGGTGCAGATTTATTTTTCTTCTCCGTTTACTCTCTCTCTCCCCCCCCCCCCCCCCCCCCCCATCTTCCTTATTTGCTTTCGGCCAGGATCTCGGTGAAGGTGTGGAGTCCCACTTGTGTGAAAATGATAAAAAGTGCGAGGTGGAAATGGGAGAGAGGAGCTGATTGATGGTGCTGAAGCGCTGCCCTGTTAATACCCTCTTGATTAATGTCTGTCACAGTCTGTCATGGGGGAAAAACTATGTATGCATACATTTTCATCATATCTGCGCATTAGGGCCTGTCAAGCTGTCTGAAACTCTTAGGCTGCGTTCACACTTGTAGTTTGGTTCGTTTGGACCAAAAAACAAAAACAGAACACATAGTCCTGGTCCTCTCAGCGTTCACACTGGCATTTCTAACGGCGAACCTGAAGTGACCGAACCGAAGGCGCAGGGATACGGTCACGACCCGATTGGTCGGCTTGTATGGCGTATATTTGGCGACGGATCTCGCTTACCGAACGTTCAAAACAACGCTGTGTTCTGGATTAAACGCCGTCATTTCATGCTTTATTTCGACCAGCTGAGAATCACGAAGAGCTCATCAAATGTTCAAAACATTCAGAACCGCAGCAGGATTTCCAGAAACTTCTCCTCCTCGTCGCTCCACGTTTGACTCATTTTGGATACTCCGATCTTCCCGCGTCGTCGAATCAGTGACTCGTAGCGTCGCATCTCGTGACGTCACGTCCTGTTTTTGGTTCGTTCGCACGTCTTTGGTCCGTGCCGTGTTCATACATCGATCGAACCGCACCAGGGTTCGTTTGGAAGCGGACCGAGACCCGTCTTTTTAGCGCTTGCGTTCACGTGTGTTCAATCGCACTAGGGTTCGTTTTAACCAAACATGACGAGTGTGAACGCACCCTTAGATGTCCTAAAAAAGTGAGACACGAAACCACTATCTTTGATTTATATCACTATGTGTTTTGATTCAACAAACCAATGCACTGTAGTTTTAAAATAGACGTCGGATCAACATTATGCGTGCATTGGTCTCTGTGCTGCTAGAAATATGAATGTGTGAGCGGCAAATGTTTTGAATTATGCTCGGCACATCTGACATTGTTGAAAGATTCAAAAGCCCTGAAAGTCAGCTCTTGTTGTGTTGATTACTGAGCGCAGACGAGGAGCGAGACTACACAGCGCCGATGTCGAATACTGCCATTTCATTTTAAAATTACAAGCTGCTCCGTTAAACATAGTTCTTATGCCTTTTATCTCAATCTTTAAGCCATACTTTTAAGCCCTGGTGTTACACAGCAGTGGTTGGAGGATGTGGACATTATCTGAGAGAGTAATTCTGTGTTAGATCAGGCCTAAAATAAAGATCTTGTCATTCCAAACCTGTGGACTTTCTTTCATCTGTGCGACATAAAAGACATTTTTCATATGAGGACAAAATATTCTTGTATGATCCACAGAAGAAAGAGAGTCATGGATGTTTGGAATGGCATGAGGGTAAGAATTCTGTTTAGTTTTTTTTGGAAACTATTTCCAAATAATGTGGTGCAATTACTTCAGTCTCCATCCGGCCACACAAAGATAGTCTTTGTTTTTTCTTCTGCACAACACACCAGATGCGGTCGCTAATGATCGCATGTCCCCCGTGTCAGAAACTGTGCAAAATACAATGAAAAATTTGGTGAGAAAATAAAAAATAAATACGCACCATTTGCCCGGTCAAGTTCAGAAAGCAAACAAACAACAAAAAATCTTACAAAAGAGTTCTTTCTCTTTAAGTAAAGTATATTTTAAGCATGCTTTATGTAGCAAGTATACTCATATCAATGTAGAATACTTGTAAGTATTTGTAAGGGACTAAATTGGTTTTTAGTTTTAATTATACTTTTTTTTTGTTTGGATCACTAATCATCCGCTTTAGAGCTTGATGGTTGACATGCATACAGGAAAGGGTGACACTTTATTTTACAGTGTCATTGTTACATGTGTTACATGTAGTTACTATAGTAACAACTATAAATTTTGCATAATTACATGCAATTAACCCTAAACCTATAGTAAGTACATGTAGTTACTTAATATTACTCAGTACTTAAATGTATAATTACAGTGTGACAAAAACACCTTAGAATAAAGTGTAACCCAGGAAAGTTATGAAATTTAGTACACAGATTTGAAGTCTCTAACTCAATCCCTCTAGCGCCACCAACTGTCCAAAGACTCACGTTCAAGCTAATAACTTTTGAATCTTGTTATAAAAGGCAAGAACCAAAATACTTTTTTCTTTGTTCTGATTCCTTGCCTGTCGATTGGACATTTTCCATCACGAAAATCTTTTCACCGTTTTGAATTTTCCGAAAAGAACTACTTGTAGACGGTGCGTCTGATTTTCACCAAGATTGGCACAGATCATCTTCAGACGATGCTGGAAAAAACGTATTAAAAGCTTTTTGATAAGCTTAACTGTTCTGAAAAAGCGTGAAAAAATGCAACAAAGAGCTCCCTCTCTTTGGCTATATCTCGGCAACGCTTTGGAGTATTGAGACGAGTTTTGGTGCATGTCATCACACGCGTGACCTGAGGCTGCATGCAGAATTTCAGCACAGCGCCACCTACTTGTCAGGAGATATGTAAAATGAATGCCTAACTGTTCGGTCTTGTCAAATCATGTGTAATTTTTCGATCTTGGACGTCACGCATTATGAACTTTGTAGTAAAATGCTGTATTTTTTTAATGCATTAGCATATCGTAACTAGACTCCGAAAAATGGAGCTTGAAAAGTTGAGCAAGCACCCCCTAGTGGTAAAAAATATTTACACGCTTATAGCATTGGATGTGATCGACATTTTCACAGGAGTCATCTCTTGAGATTCCCGAATCCTTGCCGAGTCTAACAATACCAAACATGCTACGTTTCGCCCAATGGTTTATCTAACGTTGTGTTTTAGTGTTTAAAAAACATTCGCGAATATCCTGGAAACAGTTCAAGACAAAACCGCCATAGGAACATCAGAAACAGAGTGTTGACTATATGCTAAAGGACAAATGTTACAATTTTCATTGTAAGTGACAAAGAATTCAGTCAAAATCAGGTGTGGGTCATTTTTCATGTGCTCATAAATATAACGAAATGAGATATTTTCACCAAATTTGACATGCTTATGTATGGAGGCACTGTCTTTGTCTCAGTTTCTATAATAATCCATTATGACACTGGCGTAGTTTTAAAAAATTTGGCCGTCATTTTAATTGTAAAATGACAAAAAAAGATCCGAAGCTGTAAATCTGCAGCGGTTTTGCATACTGACACCAAACTCTGTGTGTCATTGTAATGCCACACTCACAATAACACATCAGTTTGGTGACAGCGCCACCTTATGGTCAAACGTAACAATTGCATCATAAAAACAATGCTTAAAATCTTGTAAAAACCACATCATGTTCGTTTTGCTCCTCATTTTGCCTCTGTTGTGCTGCTAACAGCTGTATTTGTTGTTGTTGTTGTTGTTTGGACTTTAGAAAGAAAGAAAAAAAAAAAGAGTAGGCTAAACTGTTCCTCAGAACTAACCTACATGATGGCAGCTGAAAAGAAAAGATGAAAGACACATTGCTCTTCGGAAGAACACGCACAATAAAACATTACGGTTAGTTCTGACGTTAAAATGGAGGTTGAACGGCCGGCTTATTTCCTTTCTGCTAATGAAAAGAGGGCTGTATGTGTTCTACATCTGGACAGAACAGCTGGAGCACATCAGAAACGCTCATCCATGTGCGGCTGCTGACGCTGCAGATTCAACACTGACCGTTAGCCAGTAATAATGCCGATTATGAAGAGCGACCATCACAAGGCGGTCTATGTTCAGTCTCTCCATGCATCTACATGTGTGATCATGAACTCACTTCACAGAATATCATAGCACACACATATCCAGTGCCATTGATCTGACAGACTTCAGTGCATTAATAATACACACTAACTCGATGCCGAAACTGAACCTTGTTCTCTCTTCACCGCTCCTGCTCCATTAATGCATCAGGCGAAAGAACACGTGAACCCATCGAGTCTAATGTAAAAACACAATCAAAAAGCGCTATAATGGATCAGACGGACAAAAATAAAACATAGGATTGGTTGATCAGCTGATAGAAAATGTCAACAAACATTTATTTTTTTTAATAAAATCTGCCTGCCTGCTCTCCAAACAGAGTTTGCATGAATATCAGGCTCTGTTTGTATAATAAACCTCATTTACACCGCAGATGTGTTTGTGCTGGAATGAACGGCAACGGCTTACATCGAGTATTTTTTCCATACATTTCCATACAAAAAAACAGGTTTTATTAAAGACTTATAAGCCTTGAACCAAACCAACCAGCGGCAAGCTGCATCACAACATTACAAAGTTTGATTTGAAGCCAAAAAGTATTTGAAACTTTATTTAATCGAATTTGAAAGTATTCAATCGAATTAAAACCAGTGGAGAAATATAAAACAAATGCTGAGAGCTAATCGATCACTAAAGGAAGGAGCTAAAGAGCTCTTTTGGCCTCTTTTCCTTGTCGCAACTCTCTGATTGGTGGAACTTTGTGCACGGCATCATGGGTAATGTAGTTTTTCGCTGAATTCATATTATATAATAAAAAAATAAGCTGAAATAACCTCTTTAACGGTTATTTAAAGTCCTCTTTAAAAATCTATTAAATATATTCAGGCTAAACCTCACTGAAAATGCTCACGCGGACGAGCCTTCCAGCCAATCGCTACGTTTGAGTCATTGCGCGACTCGTGTGAAACATGTTTGCGTGTGCACACAGACGCGCTGGAGCTGAGGCTGAGCGAGCACATCTCTCCCCGCAGCTCCAATTTCATGCTCTCAGCATTAGAATAATTTGTTTGGCAGGAAAAGCACACACACACGGGGGGGCAGTGTAGCCTTCACCGCAACCTGTTTGATCTTCATTAGCGGCTCTGAGGGGGAGGCCGGCTCTCCGTTCTGTGGACCCAGGCCGCAGGAAACGGCTGTACATCACCAGACGTGGATCGCTGAAGTCTGCAGATTGGCCGGAATGGATCTCTGTGCTGGCGGGAGCTTTATGAGCTGCGGCTCCCTCATCTGGAATGCAGGACGCGCTCCTTCAAACACACTGCAGACTCCGGCTGACGAATGGCTCCGTGGACCCTCCCAGCTGCTTTAATATTGATTACGGACTGGACCATCGAGCACAACGGCCTGAGGGGGACGCTGGGATCTGAAATGAAGGATACGAGGAGATCCAGCCTCTGCTCTTCATCGAATTTTTTATTGACATCGTTTTTCACGGAGGCCATCTCAGATACTTTATTTAGTCTCATTATGTTTATTACAAATTTTATTTAGGGCTACTTACAGTCATAATTATTCAGACTTCTAGATCGTGCCAGGAATATGCGATAGAAAAAAATCAACAACAAATAAAACTGATCTTTTTTTAATAGATAAAACGAACGTAAATAATAACAATAGTTTGATTATTTTTCCTTAAATTATTTCAATTATTATTATTATTATTAGTAGTAGTAATATTTAATAATAGTTCATTTTTCTTAAATGATTATTATTTTTATTATTAAAACAACACGACAAACTTTTTAAATCATTTAAGAATAAAACTAATGCGTATAATAATAACAATTTAAAAATAAGGAACAGACAGCTATTACAAATTTTTATTAGTAGTAGTAGTTTGATTTTTTTTTTTTAAATGATTATAAATATTATTCACAAAATGTAACAGATTATATTATTATTAAAGCAACACGACAAACTTTTTAAATAATTTAAGAATAAAACTAATGCATATAATAATAATAATAACAATATAAGCTTTAATATTATTATTAGTAGTAATTTGATTATTTTTTCTTAAATGATTATAAATATTATTCACAAAATGTAACAGATTATGTTGTTATTAAAACAACACGACAAACTTTTTAAATAATTTAAGAATAAAACTAATGCATATAATAATAATAACAATATTAGCTTTAATATTATTATTAGTTGTAATTTGATTATTTTTTCTTAAATGATTATAAATATTATTCACAAAATGTAACAGATTATGTTGTTATTAAAACAACCAGACTGATTATTTTAAAAACTGTTAAATAATTTAAGAAAAGGAAATAAACACTAATAATAATAATAATAATTCATTCCTTATTCATTTTGAAATGTGTGTCTTGTATTTTTCTCTCTTCCTATGTAAATGACCACAACATGTGCGTGTAAATAAAGTATAAACCTGCACGCAAAAACATTTCCAAGAAAGGCTGAATCTGAGACAAGGACACGACTATTTGTACAACTATTGTATTTAATGCACGTCACAATCTCTTAATATCATCCAATTCATTTGTTTATGAATATTCAGTTTCACTCAGAAGTAAGTAAAATAAGTCGATTCTCATTTGACAGCCGATTCGGAGGAACATTTGATTTGTGACATGCCGGCTGACACACACACCTCCTGCTCTCCCTCACACTCTTATACGTGTCAAAACGCATTTACACTCGTCCGAAAATGACGCCACTGCACGTGCAATCTGCAACCTGGCACATTCAAGCCCTTTAGCAGTCAACAACGTCCCCAGCATATTGAGCGATGTATTTTTACTCGTATGATTAGTGGAGGGATCCTGCGAGGCAGGAGGAGACCCTCTCTCATTATGCGCGCTTGTCTAAAACAAACGGGTCGGAGTGTTGGCGGAATCAGCCACGCAATATTTCATCTGACGCCTCCATTTTTTGGGGATGTCACAGGTGAGTTAGTGTGACAGCTGGGAATAATTGGGTTTTTACTCGCCGTCATTTTGAGTGTGTCTTGAAATATCAGCAATCGCTTGGAATCGGGTTGGAATTTCTATCACACGATGGACAAATTCTGTTCATTTCTATTTCCACTCCTAATGCCCTTTGACTGCCGTATTCTTGTGTTGGGGTTTGACCTTGTATATGTCACGGCTCATTACTAGTCATTAGACTAACAGATGTCAACAAGTGACCCGTCTGACCTTTACACATATGCTGTACTCTCAAGTGCACATGGTTAATATTGTATTCCAGAAGATTAGCAAGCACTCGAGACACTGAGGCCGGTTCAGCTTCGGTCCGCACAGTCAAATGTCAGACGTAATCCAACAACACAGTGAAAACATGCCCGTGTCTTGCACCCTGGGCTTCACAGATGAGGAGCTGAGACGATGGTGACGCATTCAAAACAGACGTCCACCCGCCAGCTGCAGCCTGAAACACACACTCCCGAATCGGCTGGAGCAATGAAATGCTTTCTTAATTTTATTAGCTTCAATTCCCCACATCGTTTCCCGTCGTCCAGTTCTAGTAAATGTAGAGAAACAACAGGGCAGCGATTTGTCATTTAGCACTGGCCTATTGAGCAACCTTCCCTCTTACCAACATCTCGGCCGATCAGGCGAGCCATCAGTCATGTCTGGGCTCTCAGGGGCGTGTGCTCATTAGTTAATTATACTGCCTGTGAATATTCACCCCGTCCGCTCGCTCCATGCTCACTTGTCCGGCCCACTCCAGTTAAATCAAAGCCAGAGGACTCTGGCCTGCTCGGCACACGGCTGATGGGAACGCTGAATGTGTGCAGATATGAACTCATTTCAAATGACGCTGAAGTTGATGCATGGGAGGTTTGTTCGAATGGAGAGGATGTGGAGAGAATTAGTCGAGAGTGGCTTTTAATAGAGTTGTGGCATCTCGTTTTCTTTTCTAATTTTAGCCAATGCAGTTCAGAACAAGAACAAGAACACGATGCGAAGGTGTTCTGGGTGGTTGCCAGAGTACTGATATGTTCTTGTTGGTTGCCAGAGTGTTTAAATGTGCTTACTAGGATGTTTCTAGAGTGTTCTGGGTGGTTGCTAGGGTGTTTCTAGGGTGTTCTGGGTGGTTGCTAGGGTGTTTCTAGGGTGTTCTTGGTCGTTGCCAGAGTTCTGATATGTTCTTGTTGTTTGCCAGAGGTTACTAGATGTTTCTAGGGTGCGCCAGCGTGTTGATATTTGGTTACTAGGATGTTTCTAGGGTGTTCTGGGTGGTTGCTAGGGTGTTTCTAGGGTGTTATTGGTAGTTGCCAGAGTTCTGAGATTTTCTTGTTGTTTGCAAGAGGTTACTAGATGTTTCTAGGGTGCGCCAAGCGTGTTGATATTTGGTTACTAGGATGTTTCTAGGGTGTTCTAGGTGGTTGCTAGGGTGTTTCTAGGGTGTACCGGGTGGTTGCCAGATTGTTGTTTTTCAATTCAAATCAAGTTTAATTGTATAGAGCTTTTCACATGTAGTTGCTAGGATGTTTCTAGGGTGTTCTGAGTTGTTGCCAGAGTGTTGATACGTGGTTGCTAAGGGTCAAGTAAAATCAAGTCACCTTTATTTATATAGTACTTTATATGATACAGATAGTTTCAAAGCAGTTTTACAGTAATAACAGGAAAACGATGCTTCACAGATGCAGACAGAATTGAGTTCTACTGTACAGCAGCTCTATAAGACAATAGTGTCATTATTCAGCTGAAGTCTGAGTCTGCCAGACTGTTGCTATGTGGTTGCTATAATGTTGTTAGATGGCAGCTAGAGCGTTGCTATATGGATACTGTTATATTCATCTTATGCCAAAATTGTATTGATTGTATTTGCCTTGAGGGCATAATCTGTGCTTTGGGCAAGTCGAATCCGAGCCGGTTCTCCCTCTCTCTCTTACTTTCTGTCCACTTTATGTACAGTCCCGTTTAAGTAAAGGCATACAAATATGGTGCATCAATTCATACCATTCAGTCACATCTAAAGACAAATATAGAAAGCACAGCCTTATCCCTGAGTTTGGGCAATAATAATAATAATAGTGATTCTTTTTCTAGAAAGAGGTTTAGGTAAGGAAACGACGTGAGCTCGCATGAACAACACTGAGCAATACTGCAATACTCAATTCAAAACTCAGATGGTGATGCTAGATGTTATGGCAGCGGACCTATAAGTATGATTAGATCAGCATTTATTAGAAACAATCTTTCATATTATTATTATTAGGATCATATTTTCACACCGTGTATCCAGTTTTGCTAAAACCAATGCCAATAATCCATTTGTTGGCAAATTAACTATCAAGTGCATAATTTATCATGTTAGGACAGTACAGCGCTTCGGGACTATTGATTCTGAGAGCGGGCCGGTTTAATTCTCAGCGTAAGGCATGTAGAAGCATTATGAGTAATTGGAGTGCAGCCCCAGCTGGTCAGGAGGGCAGCGAGGACTCGCGGCAGGGTTTAAGATGAATTATTGCTGAATCAAACACATTGGGGGAAATCTGCCCTGACAACACCAGGGACTGATGATACGCTCTCTGAGTTTAAAAGTGTTCAGTGACAGAATACAAACACCTCACACTCCCGCGGAAGGTCTTCTGAACGGATCTGCGTCACCCACAGCCAGAACCAGAACAAAACCGTTCTTTAGAACTGAAATATCATATTCATGGACTCAGCGCTGGGTGGGTTACTTTTCAAATGTGTTTCACTACAGATTACAAAACGCATGCTTTAAAAAGTCATTTGTAACGTGTTTCGTTACATTACTCAAGTTTAGTCACTTCATCTAAATACTTTAGAATACTTTGGAATACTAATAAGTGTGAAACAAACACAAAAAAGGTTTTTATTTCACAATTATGACTTTTTCCCTCAGAATTGAGTGATATAAAGTTGCAATTGTGAGTTATAAAGTCAGAATTATGAGATATAAACTCACAATATTGAGAAAAGTCAGAATTATGAGATATAAACTCACAATATTGAGAAAAGTCAGAATTATGAGATATAAACTCACACCCTAAATTCACAATTGCAAGAAAAAAGTCAGTATTGTAAGTTTATATCTCCCAATTCTGACTTTATAACTTACAATTGTGAGTTTAAATCTTGCAGTTGTGAGAAAAAGAAGTCAGAATTGTGAAACACAAACTCACAATTGTGAGGGAAAAAAAACTAATAGTGAGAAAAAGTCGCAGTGACGAGTGAATTATAAAATGAAAACAGTGGAAAACATGAAACTGAACTCGTCTTTTTCAGACGGTCAGAGTCAGAGAATCACCAATCGCTGTTTAAATGACATTAAAACTCAAAGTAATCACTTTGGTAATCTAAAACACACTGTAATCTGATTACCACCCATTTCAAATGAAATACAGTCACTCACATTTTATATTTTAAATGCGTCACTACGTTTCGTGTGTTTCGTTCCTCCCCGACCCGACATGTATTAATCTGAATCTCTGTTAAATGGCACATTGTTTCATTAGAACAACAACAACAACAACAACAAAAGTAGGCCAAAAACAATCAGCAAGGTTACATTCTGTGGCATTCGCAACCTCAACTGCATTCTCAATATGACGTGTGCTTTGTGCTTTGACACATGGAAATGGTACAAATGAAATATTCCTTGTTATTGTTCCTAAGAGATATGGTTTTAATACGGCGGAGGGCTGTCTGAGCTGAAATCATAATAAAGCAGCGATAGATATTTATAAAACACCAAATGCAACAAATATGCTATTTGAAGAGTTAAAATGAAACACTCAGCATGTGGAAAGAGGAGAAAGGTTGAGTGGTAGCATTTTAATCAATTCAATCACTGCAAAGCAGCAAGTAATTATGCTAATTGCTAAGCATGGTGTTATTTACAACAATATCACCTAATTATTAGCACACTCCCAGGGAGGGTTCGTTTGACCCAGATAGACCCACTGAACATTTATTAGCATTATGTAATTTCCCTTACAGTTGTTTTTTTTTGTTGTTGTAAATGCTCTTTGTGATCTTTGGAACCGTTTCTACTCTGTATCAGTTTCAAGTTAATTAGATTTCTTGTTGCTACAAGAATTTATATACACTCTTCTGTCACCTTTGAGTGTCTATAAGCTTGTAAGAGCAGAACTTGAGCTTAAAAGCATCACTATTGTTAATCTCACCATTCTGAGAGAGTGCATATTCAATTCTTCAGCGCTTCGCAGGAAACAAATGACACTACGTGGGATAATGTCGGAAGACTGTGGTGTTCCTCAAGGATCTATCCTGGGCCCTCTATTATTTCAGCTTGTACTTTTTCCATTATCATTTTTTTTTGCAGGGTGTGTAAATAGCAAAGTCATACGAACACCCATGAAGAATAACTAGATTAGAGGTGGTTTTTATGGTGCGATTCTTGATCTTTGGTCTGTATGCGCTTGTGCAAAATGAAAGACAGTCATACAATTTACTCTAATTTCCTTGTTTATCGAGCCTAGAAAATAGTCAGGATGGTGTTTAAATAAATGGATAAAAAAAATGTAAGTAGAGTTTACGATGAGGCGTAACTTCTGAAGGATTCATACAGAAATGTGAACTTGTAATTTAATAAAAGCAATTAAAACTTGTACGTTTGGTCTTTTTATTTTTGTGATTAATTTAGGGTTGTCGACAAAGCGCTGAAACTGGACACAGGATCATGTATGTCTACAGACGAATTGTTTGTTCATTGTGGCGGTTCTTTTAAAACATATCATACACAGATTGCCTCTGTTAGACAAAAGCATTAAAAAAACAAAAACTGAAATGAATTTTTGTGGTAATCAACACTAAGCCAGAAGTGTTGCCATTCGAGGTTCATTTGTGCTGAAGGAAGAACATTTATAGAAAGTGTGTGACAGTGATCAGGTGCTGAAACAACACGGACATGCAAATAAATGACACCATTAATTAATGAATTAACCCCTTAAGAGTGAGCGAGAGCGTTGCTCACTTCCTCCACCATATTCTCTAGATTCAAGATTGTAATAATGATGATCAATTATATCATACAATCAATTATATGGCTTTGGTGGACGCGTCTGGAGACAGGAAAGCGGGAGACGGATAAAAAAAGACTGAAGCCAGAATGTGTTTAAGTGAGTGATGTGGAGAAAACCAAGACCTTTAGACTCGTAAAGCCGTGAGAAAGCAAAGGGATGGGGAAAATATGATCAGCTACAGCTACATTGGAAAAAAATCAAATCAAATCTAACTGGTTTTATTCAAATAAAAGACAAATACTGCAAGGTCAATATTCATAAATACAAGAGCTTCATACAAGAGCTTCGTTTTAATAAACCGTCATCTTGAGCAAAATGAACACGCTGACATTAAGTACAATGTCTCTTTTATGTCGATGTACATTTAGTTTGTCAAGCGTTTTTGAAGAGTGCTCCAGTACATCAAAACGACTCCATGATTCAATCTGGAAATACTGTAAAATAACTGAGAAAAATGAGAACTCGTCCTCAGATTCCCCAAAAATCTAGCCTTAATTTGATCTCAAACGGATTCATTTACAGATGTTATTACTCCACCAGCGTGTGCGAACCACAGGTTTCGTGTCGTGACTCGCTAGTTGATTTATTCAACGATGCATCGTACAATGATAGTGACGTTGTACAGGAAACACACCTCTGTTTACTCCCTCTGTGCTCTGATTGGTCGGCTGGAGCGGTGTGTTGTGATTGGCGTTTGGGAAATGCCCCGCCCCTTACCATAACCGGCAGTTTCAACACACTACTAACTGACTCAAGCAGGCCCCGCCCCTTTAATCAGCGCATGAATTATTCAAATGAGGAATATTGTGAAGGAAACTCGTTTAGAAACACTGATATAGAGAAGAACTGGAACTTGGACGAGATTTTCCACGATCACACATCCACACTAAAGATGGAGAAAAAGCCTCTTGAATATGTATTTAATGGGGAAACATATATACAACTAAGCAACATAAAACTCCGTTGAGGGAAAATGTAATTTTAGGACACTGATGAGTTCACGGCCTCCCCAGGGAACATTATCGATTATTATTGATCAGAGATCCCGACATTTAGACGGCGGCCCGGATCTCACGAACAAGCATCGAGACATGATCGGTTTAATAGGAGTTTCAAGTCTATCCATTCGAGTCCATCCATCATCGTAATTATGCATCAATCTCGCTAATTTTTCAGTATCATTAACCTTGGCAATCTCCTTCTCGGCGCAGCTCCATCTGTTAATTCCTTCAAAGTGGTGGTGGCGCTCAACGCACGATCGCTCTCTTCTCCAGCGCTTTGGAGAAACGATGGTGCTCCCGAGAGAGGGTTTTGTACGGGATAAAAGCAGTGAACTGCTACACATCCTCGGATCGGTTAATGAACGATCGCTATCTGGAACACGGGAATGGATTAGCTGCTAACGCTAGCAGTCGACCATTAGGAACGCGTCAGTAAGCGAACATCATCAGGAGAGTGAGCCATCAAAGGTAACACTTCACACGTCCCCTCGAGTTAAATCAAAATCTCACGACGACTTGTTTAATTCTGTAGAGCCTGAATGACTTTGGATAATGTGCTCTCGTTCCTCCAAGTTTATATTCATTCCAGTGCTAATTGCAATTACAGCGGAGCATTTGATGGTTATAATGCGCAGGTGCGCTCGCAAGTCCTCGTCTACTTTCGCACGCAGCGAGTCATTAAGACGTTTAAGAAAGTACTGATGCACGTTATCAGTGTGAATGTGCACACAAATGCTTCAGTGTCGTTTTGGGGTGGGATTTAATGGATGGATTATGTGCACATCCTGACAGAAATATCTATATTTCTATAAATAAACAACTGATAATCGTTTGTGCCAGTTGAACCTCGAAGGGTTTCCGTCAGATGTAAACACTGAAAGATTTATCAACATCCTGTGCATCTCATTTGCATATGCGCCACGAAGAATACTTATGATGTAAATCATATAATGAAGTGTTTTTGCACACGTGTAATTTAAATTGACATTAAATGCAATGAGCTTTTTTTTTTGAAGAAGAAGAAGGACTTTATATACAATTTCATGATTAGTTCTATTGTCATTGAAATATGGTGGAAATGTACCATCAATCATTTACGGTAATCTAAAATAAAGATAGTTCTGTTGATGTCATGTATTTTTAAATATATTTATTTCAATGAGGAAGTATATTAAAAATATATGAACTTTTAATGCAACAGGGAGCACAAACGCAATCATAAGTCACATGGGTATATTTGTCGCAATAGTCAACGATACATTGTAGAGATATTTCGTAAACATCCTACCGTAAATATATAAAATGCATTTTTGCGACTGGATGCAGAAGGACTTCAGCTTTAAAGGCAATATTTAGATTCCGGATTTTTGTATCTCCGCCAAATATCGTCCTGTCATAACAGCCATACATCAGCGCTTATTTATTCAGCTGTCAGATGATCTATGAATCTCGGTTTCAAAAAAAACGTATCCGTTATGTGGTTTTCGGGGTCACGAACTACAGTTGATATGATAATCGAGTATTTCACATGTGAGTGTGCTTGTATAAAGCACGACAAACGATTATTACAACAAAGCGTTTGAAAAAAAGTCATGAAAGTGTCACTTAACTGGTGTTTTATTTAATTAATATTATATTATCTGCAAATACAGCTTTTTTTTTTTAAAATACACTTTTAAGCTTTCAAGTACAGTCAAATGCTCTTGTTTTTCACAAGCGAGTGAAAGTGAATTGTGACAAGTGCAAAAAAACACCATTAGAGCACGTGACGACTTCTTCCTACACATCAGAAGATTGACGATTCAGTTTCATTGCATGGTAAAAGAGCAGCAAGAACATTCTGCCAAGCCTCTCGTTTCGTGTTCCAGGGGAGTGAATGACATCGTTTTCATTTTTTTGCTAAAAACTATCACTTTAAAAGCCTACTTTAAGGGCAGACGGAAACTTTTTTTCACATATTCTGATTACATCAAGTGCACAAGACAAATAACAGAGTTCCACTTCATTATTCCTCTGCGTCCCTTTAGAGCTGGACAGGTGAGCTGTACTTATGCAAAGTGCTGCATTGTTTACCTGAACATTCACATGCGTTTCACCATGGGAGCTGCTCTCTCCTCATCCTGTGCGTCAGGACTCTGGTGGATCTGATAAATGAACGAGAATACCTCACCATTACTCACCTGATTCAGTCCCACAGCTCCGCCGCCATTAATCCAGGCTCCACAGTCACGGTGACTCGGAGGCCTTATGTATACTTATGCAAAACAACAAGCCCCGTGGCACATAAAACACTGAGCTGAAGCCTTCGGAAGAAAGAAAAAAGTCAGTCATATTGGGAAGCAGTCTAGCAAAGAAAATTCCTTTTCGCACACACTCGCACTGAATTCACGCTCTGTTGTTGTGCACTTAGATGCTTGAAAGGACTGACAGTTTGATGATATGAATGTGCAATTGAAGTAATAAAGGTCTCCATTCAGTGCCATTGTTTTGCTCTATTCACACAATGATACCAGAGTTCAATAACCGTTATTTAGCGGACAGTTATGAGCGAGAAAGTTGCCGCACGAGACTAACCCTGCATAATGCATTATGGTTAATGGGCACTGGTGGAAAACATTCCAGATTGTTCCGATTGCTCGGGTCAGGAAAGGCAGGAAACATAATCAGTACAATTTATGCTCTCTTCCGAAATATCATTGAAGGTTAGATGATATTTGCAAAGGACATGAGTTCAAGTGTTGCCATCCAAACGTGGAAGTGTTTGGAGTGCTCGTTATTTGTCATCACAGTTAAAGCGTTGGCTCACTCAGAAAGGATTTCTCAAGAACTGGCGTTACAAACCCCAAAGACCTTCATCCACGACAGATTGCTGAAGTCGTCATATTTTATTTCTTTTCAGAAAAAGTATTCTGGTCTCTTCACGACATGAACCCCTGCAGTCACGTTCACTTCTTCTCTGGACTTTGACTGTGATAATTACAAACAAACAGATAGACAAGCAAAAACCACCTTCATTTGTGTTCTGAAGACGATCTCGCGGGTGTGTGAGGAATTAATGACAGAAATTTCATTCCTGGGTGAACTAACCCTTTATCCAATTTCTCTCTTTTGAAAGGTCACGCTGCACAAAAATATACACTCAACTTTGGGAGAATCGGACTTCGGTACTCGACTCGTCGTCTTCAGCAAGAACTGAACTCCACATCTCTGCTCCGAACCCGAGCCGTGCATCACCGAGCGCAGAATTGATCATTTAAGACTATTATTATGAATCCGCCATGCATAAAGTTTGGGGATCAAGGCATTCATTGGCCGCGCGGCATCGGTTCACGCTGCTTTCAGACTTACAAAAGCGGGAGCTCCCAAGAATCAATAAAAGCTTCTGTTTGCTGTTAATGGTTGGTTGACTCTTCACAGGCAACGCCGGACCCTGCCTTTGTCTGTCTGAACACGGTATTGTGACAGAACTGCTGACTCAGGAAGTGGATTGTAAAAGGAATCCGATGGAACACTCTGGAATGTCTCTCAGAAATCTCTGTCCGTCAAGTTTAATCCATTTCACTTCTATGCAAACAATCAGAAGATGCAAATTTGAGTGGAGTGTTTGTAAAAAGCTGTTTGTATAGTCAATAGAGGAGCTTGTGTGTGTGTGTGTGTAAATCAAGTTCCGGCATCAAACTCACAAGCCGATCAGTCCTTACATCACATTACCACATGGCACAAGCTGATCCTACAGCCAATGAGATTGCTCCACATTTAAATAGTCTGGTTCAGAGTTCCTCTGGACCCCTCCACCTCCCCAGCTCCACCTGCCTGCTACAGGTTTGATGTGTGTCTGTTTATGCAGCAGCAGCAGCAGATCTTACATGTTCACAGCAGCGTCTCTGTGTGTCTATCAGCAGTAGCACGACTATACTGAATGTATAACTATTTCCTTCCTCCATGGTTTCTAATCCCAAGATGTCAGTTTGCCCGTTTGATATACCTCAAATCAATTATATTTTTAACCACTATCGACATAAGATCCAGCAGCAAATACCAAAATGACTAGCTGAGATGAAGGTGTTCTCAGCGGGTACACGAGCACTGAACGGCCGCCGATGCACTGGAGCTCACATCTGCGAAAACATCGAAACAAATTGTAAAATAGATGCTGTGTTTATATATGAGTCACATATTTGAGGTCTAAACTACATTTTCACCCTAAATATATATATTAGCAAGACGAAATAAATTTGTTTTGGAAATAGTTTTGGATGAGCGAAATCCAGATGAACAATTACATGTCATTACTTACAATTTTTGGGATGTAGTTCTTGTATATTAATTTCTGTATGTTTGTGAGAATTTATAATCATTTAGGTGAAGGCTTTAAACAAGCCCATAAAGTGTATATGTTCATATGTTGTATCTTGTTATTTTTTGTATTTATTTTTTAAACGGCGCAAAAACAAATGCAAAATCATGGTGTTTTAATTGTTTAGCTGCAGCTTTATCACCTTTGTCACCTGTGCACAATCAAAAGTTCAATCACCCAAACTTAATGACTCAAACTTTATTTTCAGTTTCAATTTTCTGCTAAATGAAACTTTATTTTAGTCTCTGTAAAAAAAATTAAAAAAATAAATAAAATTGGTGCGTCACTGAAAATGATCCGTAACATAGATTATCAAATGACTATTTTGTGCAATATTTGCGTTATGCTATTGTCAAACTCAATAGACATGCAACGAGCATACTGAAGATATTAACAACAGTTCATGGGAGTTCATCCGCTTGTTTCCAGCCGATGCTCCTTCCGGGTTTTGGAACAAAGCCATCGGCTTGGCCGTGTCAAGTACCTAAACCATCTCAAGCACTAAAATGTATTATCATTATGTGCTCCAGCACCTTTCCTTTCACTATATGTTTTGGGAAATTAGGCACCTCAGGGTTTAAAGAAAAAATGAAGCCATTCCAGACTCATTTTTTGTTATAACAAATGGTGTAGCTGCAGCGGTGATACCGCATTGCAGGGAGGAATGGAGGGAGAGGAAGAAAGAGAAGAAGAGAGAGTGAGCCAGATCTACAGGGAACTCAAGCTGTAGTAATGTGGACATAATTATATTTGGCATGGCCCATGGTTTGTGCTATTAATGCTCTCTGTGTGTGTGTCGATGTCTTTATATGTGTGCTTGTGAGGTCTGCTTCCTCATTACGATCGCAGCACCCTTGACAGTTTCATTAAAGGTGTAGATTTCTCCTGTCAAGTGGAATAAAGTATTTATAAACAAACCTCTAAAGCTTCACTAGTTGTCTGACTGCATACAGAGTCTTCTATTAGTGGGCTCAAATCAATGGGCCCTAAGAGCGCCTCCGTCCCGCCTTATCTGATCTGCTGATTGGGGGCTGCGAGTGTGCGAGGGTCCCTTCTAATTTCAGGAACATATCTGTCTTTGTAATAGTTAAGTGTGATATCGATCCACCTTCGCACATTGTCCCTGACACCTGGCATGGGCTAAATGAGCTCTGTGAGGGGTTTTTTTTTTTTTTTTTAGAGACTGGATTTTTTTGTTTGCAAGAAAACCCTGACCATCTGTAAGAGCTGCCTTTCACTCACATTGACAGCCCATTTTAAGACACTCCGAGCCTTTTCTAAGTGGATATCTGTATGCAAAAAGGCACAAATCATCGCAAAAGGTTTCTGACAGTTTCCAGGAGCCTACTTTTCTAGACGAAAAAATTCACCATTTCTCTGTAGAACCTTTATCAGATCTTCATGCAATTACTGGGAAGAGCGGAAACACCTTCTGCTGGAGGCTGGTGTTGTTTGAAGCAAAGCTAAAATCTGCTCTTAAATGCAAAAGGAATCCCGTCCAGGCAGTGTCGAGGGTAACACGTTAGTAATGCGAGTTATTTAGTCAGATGAGTTAGTAATGCATTGCTTTTAAATTTACAACAAAATATCTGAGTAACTTTTCCAAATAAGTTGGCAAAACTCAAAAAATTTGAGGTAATCAGTTCCATACATCAAAGCTTAAGTAAGCAGAACAGGCAGTTTAACATTTGAATTACTCCTATCTTGAAATTTATTTTGAGTATCAACACTTACTTTTAGTATTAATTCTCCCTATCGAGTGTCATGGCAAAAGCATGTTGGGAAACAGAAATCCCAGCCCAGTTTCAGGTCAATTTAAGTTTGTCTAATTTAAAAGAAACAATTTCATAAAACGCAAAAAACCCCAATTCAGATTAGTTAAAATGTGTCAGTTTCATGAACTCAAAAGTTCCAAATACTCATAAAAAGTTAATTTGATTGAACTAATTTGTTTGAGTTAGCCCTACTCTAACCAATTCATTATTTTGAGCGTTAAAGTTGTAAAAATGAGTTTATTTTCTAAGACCTTCACACAATATCTAGTCTATGCGTCCATTGTCGCGGTAGCTCGCATGTGTAACGGTCTGTTCTGTTCGTGCAGTTTTTTCTTCAACTAGCTCGTGAATCGATGCCAACTTGTGGATAAACTAATTGCTGAAAAAATAAATAAATATTTTGTATGTTCCATGGGTACAAAGCACAAAAATCCGAAAAAGATCCTGTTTTCTGTGGAATAGCATACGCAATAAGACCATGAACATGTATTAAGGAAGTAAATATATCAAATTTAAGAATTTCACATTGACTCTACAAGACAAATTGAAGAAGCAAATTTGTGTATGATAATAAAAAACCTAATTGAAGATATATCGTCTGATAAATACAATGTTGGTTCTCTGTGAATTGATCTTGTTTTAAGAATGTTTAGCTCTTACTATCCTTTAGGTTTGTGACAGACAATTGAATTAGTCTTTATTGGACGGCTAATGCCATATTGTCTTACTCTGAAAGAGAACTGTAATATCCAATATGAATTCAGTGTGTGTTTGGGTTGTATAAGTCAAATGGCATATGTATGAACTTTACCAGACCGTATCAGTTCAGCTCAGACATTTGATATATAGTCCTCCTAAATCACTGTAATAAAGGTGACACAGGCTTTTTTTTATGACGCACAAGGGCCGTGCAATAATAGTTTATTGACCATTCATTCATTCATCCACCCGTGAATTCATTCATCTTGTTTATTGGCTTGATTTAAAAGCAAACACACAGCCGGCAGGCCCAATATGGCTTTACATATAGACGTAATCGATGGGTTTGAGTTCATAGCACTTCAGCTTTCATTATTACTATCATTTTAATAAGAAGAGCTAAAAGTCAGTGCAGAAAGAAACTGATATATCAGTTTCTTATTGTGGCATTTTTTTCCCCCCTGTGGCTAATGAAGAAAAAAGATTCGATGTCAATTTCCTCCCAAAGATGATTGTGTCTTCATTTTTATCTTCGACCCGTTTCCCTTGAGATGTGTGCGAATCAACAGTGTGACAACTTGGATACTCTAAAGCTCATTAGTGAGGGAAATAAAATATTGTTATATGCACACACACTCACACACGTTGTGTTTTCATGTTTTATGGGGACATTCCATAGGTCTAATGGTTTTTATACTGTACAAACTGTACATTCTGTCCCCCCACCCCCCCACCCCTAAACCTACCCATCACACAAAATGTTCTGCTATTTTACATTTTCAAAAAAGATCATTCTGTATGATTTATAAGCTTGTTTCCTCATGGCGACCAACAAAATGTCCCCACAAGGGACATTTGGTCCCCATAACGTAGGGAATACCCATACACACACACACACACACAAAATGAATAACATAAAAAAGAAAGCATGTATGTAAAGGTAAAAATCAAGAAGGGCAAGTATAAAGCCGAAATAAGGCTGTAAGATGGACCTCCATGAATTATAGACCAAAACGCCAGTTTTCTCTGAAGCTCTCTGATATTAGAAAAATGAAAAGTAAAAAAAGGAAACCCTGGCATTTCAGATGTGCCAGGAGACGGCTTAAACCATTAAGAGCCTGATGAAAGGAAAACAGTATCGTTTAAACAGCAGCAAACAAACATTTTTGCGCTCAGCACCGTCTCAACTCCAGTGAATATCAGCGCTAAATAAATAAGGTGTTAATTATGTTAAGTTAGTTCGGCTTCAAGTGTTGAATTAAAACATGATCAAAAACATGTATTTCCTGTATAAATGAATTGAAATGATGTAATCCGCCTGCATGAGGATGACTGTGTGTATCTGCTGTACAAACATTCGTTTTGCAGTTGTTGCCATCGAATCTATTTTTCTTGCAATTGCTGTGATGGTTTTCTTCCAGCCAAATGGTCACTGGTCATTTGTCACACGGTATTTTCTCCGGAGATATGCTGATAGCTAAAACAAAAGATAAATGGATGGCTGTTAATTATTTATTTTCGACAGCTCTATGTGTGTATGAGACAGCCTTTGTTTGAAAATTAAATCCCCTATAGACTGAATAAAGCCTAACGTTTTCTAAAAACTACAAGAAAATATTAAGACATTATAATGAATTTCTATTTCAAATAAATGCTGTTCTTTTGAATGTATGACGGTCTCCATAAAAATATGAACAGTTTTCAACACTGATAATAATCATAAATGTTTCTTGATCATCAAATCAGAATGATTTCTGAAGGATCATGTGACTCTGAAGACTGGAGTAATGAAGAATATTTACTACATATTCCTAAGAAAAGAGCTGTAAAAATATTTCACTGTTTTTACTGTATTTGATCAAACAAATGCAGAAGAGACTCTTTCAGAAACATTTAAAAATCTCTGACCAACTCCACATACAGATTGAAATTCAGAGCATCACGTGACGCTCGGCTCTCTTCCTGCATCAAATAAGAAAGTACTGAGTTACAGTATGTTCAATCAACTCTTTATCTGAAAACATCAAAGAGATATTAGTTCGTCATGACATGAGCGCTTCAACATTTGGCAATCAGATCAAATAATAAGTCAAAAAGACGGGAAAACACTGGAAATGGAAGGTCGTGTCGGGGTCAAATGTGGTCAGTCATGTGGGCGTCCATGAATACTTAAACAATTCATACTTTACAAACTATACAAAATAACATACAGCTGGTATAAAAACATGCAGTTATCCATAGTAATGACATTTCATGATGAAAACCCTGCAATGCCTGTTGTATTTTTACGTACTAAAGTTAAGAAAGATGTATTGTTCGTCGCTAGTTAATGCATTAACTGATGTGTCCTTACTGTAAAGTGTTGATTCTGAATCGATCTATCACACGGCTGTAGAACCGGACGTTTTCACCTGTGACTGAAGCGGATCAGGTGTGTGCCGGACGTCTCGTTCACGACAGGCTTCGACAGATGATTCATGCCGGTTTTCCGGGCATATGTGAGGAGCCATCATGGCTCTCATCCACCTCTCCGTCTCACTGCAATCGTCTGACTGTCTCATGTATCAAAGTGCAGCACGGATTGATTCTAGTGCAGGGTAATTGGTGGCCTCTAGTCTGGACCCTTTCTTCTAATCTACCCGACTCAAGATGAAAACAGGGATCACAAAGATGCCTATCGCTAGCCCACCTTGATGTTGAGAAATGAGACGCCCGGGCACTGTCCTCATGAATGTGTTCATGCTGCGCGAGACACTGTGTGTGTGTGTGTGTGTGTGTGTGTGTGTGTAACAGAGTAGCATTATTTTCTTTGCACCAATCAGACAATGGTGGGTGGAGCTAGTGTATATAGCCTCTGCCAACAAGATGGACTGGTGTAAATAGACACTAACTAGTGTATATAGCCTATACCAACAAGACGGACTGGTGTAAATAGACACTAACTAGTGTATATAGCCTATACCAACAAGACGGATTGGTGCAAATAGACACTCACTAGTGTATATAGCCTCTGCCAACAAGACGGACTGGTGTAAATAGACACTCACTAGTGTATATAGCCTATACCAACAAGACGGACTGGTGTAAATAGACACTCACTAGTGTATATAGCCTCTGCCAACAAGACGGACTGGTGTAAATAGACACTCACTAGTGTATATACCCTCTGCCAACAAGATGGACTGGTGTAAATAGACACTCACTAGTGTATATAGCCTCTGCCAACAAGATGGACTGGTGTAAATAGACACTCACTAATGTATATAGCCTCTGCCAACAAGACGGACTGGTGTAAATAGACACTCACTAGTGTATATAGCCTATACCAACAAGACGGACTGGTGTAAATAGACACTCACTAGTGTATATAGCCTCTCCCAACAAGACGGACTGGTGTAAATAGACACTCACTAATGTATATAGCCTCTCCCAACAAGACGGACTGGTGTAAATAGACACTCACTAGTGTATATAGCCTCTGCCAACGAGACGGACTGGTGTAAATAGACACTCACTAGTGTATATAGCCTCTCCCAACAAGACGGACTGGTGTAAATAGACACTCACTAGTGTATATACCCTCTGCCAACAAGATGGACTGGTGTAAATAGACTCTCACTAGTGTATATAGCCTCTGCCAACAAGATGGACTGGTGTAAATAGACACTCACTACTGTATATAGCCTCTGCCAACAAGATGGACTGGTGTAAACAGACACTCAAATTAGTTTTAGTTTTAGTCAGCCAAACTATAAAAAAGTGAGCAGTAGTATGTAGGTGTGGAGCTGTCATGATTTCACTGAATTTATCAATGCTGCAAAACCATTCCCCTTCCCATATATGCAGTATATCTGCAGTGAATCTGTGTCTTATTACCGTTTCAGAGTAAATATTTCAGTATGTCTCCTCTGCGTATAGTGCCCCTGGTGACAGAATCTATTTAGACTGAGAAACAAAGAATGGCTTGCTGGGACCGCTGACATTGAAAGTGGCACAAAATGGCTGCTTGGAATACAGAGTGTGAAGCGCTCCTAACTTCTCCGAGCGCTCGAAACCAGCGTTCCTTTTGGCAGTCCAGAACTGCCCTGAATAATCTCGCCTCGCAAGGGAAAAGTCCTGCCTTTTTTATATTCAGCCAACCATCTGCACCATATGTTGATCTCTGGGTAGGATGAGGATGTGTTTTTGCAGCCTTCAGGAGCCTGGGAACGAGAATGAAAAATGGAAGGATACCAACAGAGAGATCTGACAAACAGAATGAGACAGGAAAAGAGAGCAAGAACAAGGGAGGAGGAGAAAAAAAACCTGATGAATAAAAGCTACGAGTGCGAAATGGGAGAATGGGAATGGAAAGGTACTTTAGAAAAGCAGAATAGATCCTATTTTGACTACATTTTGACCGACAGCCAGACAGCAATTCAGGTGACTTGTTACCACAACTTAAATAAATGCACGGTTGAAAAAAAAAAAAAAATCTAATTCATTGATTTAATTAAACCTTCCAAGTTGCAAACAGTATTTTATTGAGTTTTTTTGATCATGACATCAACTTAACATCGTCTGTAATTTAAACTCAAATTTCTTCATTAAAGGTAGGATAAGTAGTTTTTCAAAAATCACTGTTGATATTTGAAATCAAACAAATCCACTCCTCTCTTCATGGCTCCACCTCCAATCCTCCGGGTCGGTCGAGTGCACTAACAATGACGCCAAACAACGCTCAGCTCTCTCTTGCGCTGTCACGTGCAATGCGAGCGGATGCCTGTTTATCACAGCTGACACGCAACAAAGTGCTTCACGAAAAATAAAGCGCAAATGATGAACGAGCGACAAAGCAGCACAAAAAATGAACATACAGGAGTAAATACAAACAAGTGTTCACTGTTAGTGTCCAGCAGCGCAGCAGCTCGTGACGCTCAAACCCAGTGTTACTCACATGTGACGCGGAATCTCTCCAGCGCTTTTCTAATATGAACGCTGGTCCTAAAGTCAAAAACCTTCACTCCAGTGATATTCTTTTGAACTCTTTCATATTGTGTCTCTTACTCTCCCATCTCCCTCTTACTCATTCTAGCTGTGTCCAGAACCACTCCCTGTCCACTGCATCGGGTGTCGGCCAAGTGGTGTCCGAATTCTGAGTGAACGACTTTATACCCACAATCCTCTCTGATTTCAAGTGTACATTAGCCGAAGCACTTTTTCCCAAAATCCAGGACAGAAAAGAGCGGAATTGAGCGAGTGTAATCCAGAGATTACTTACAGCTTTCTAATTTCTGCTTTGACATTTATTTCATGTCAGTTCTATAGTTTTGCCTTATTAATCATTACGTAAAGAAAATCTAGTCAAATATAGAGAAACATATTGTTATATAGATGAATTTTAAAAACAACTCTGGTAGTTGGAGTGACTTAATTGTTTTGAGTAATCAACTTAAAAAATTGTGTTAATGCCACAAATTATTAAGTTCCTCTAACTCATTGTGAGAGAGAGAGAGAGAGAGAGAGAGAGAGAGACAGAGAGACAGACAGAGAGAGAGAGAGTGAGAGACAGAGAGAGAGAGTGAGAGAGAGTGAGAGAGAGACAGAGAGAGAGTGAGAGAGAGAGAGAGAGAGAGAGAGAGAGAGAGTGAGAGAGAGCGAAAGAGAGAGAGAGAGCTTCATGTTCCTTGTATTTGTGCAGGTCAGAAAGTTTGCTCTGCAGATGCTTGTTGTCCTCAACTTCTCTTGATGGGGTGTGGATTTGGTTTACTGCATCTCAACAGACCGAGCCAACAAGAAATACAAGTGGAAGGGCACGAATGACCTTCGTTTGCCAGTAATGAGACTGTTTAGCATGATGCAGCCATTTTTCACGGAGGAGTACAACAGCGAGCAGGATTTTTTATTTTTTTTGCCTTTGCAGAAGAAGCTGTTTGCATGTACTCCCAGCCTCACGCAATGCTTTGTTTTGTCATGTTTGCACGCCTTAGAAATAGAAAAGCATAATCTGTTTTTGTTTATTATCTGGAACATAATTAAACTCACAGGAAAAAATATGTATGAGTGCCCCAAGACGGGTTTTAATTAATACTAAATGTGATTGGTTTCAGGGCTGCTTTTCCTTCTCTGCCCAGAGACACAATTTTTATCACATCCAGAAGGATGAGAGTTTCTCAGCCTGTGCATCAATAGATATTCATTTGTGTTTAGAAAGTTTTGTTTCGCCCATCCGTTCTTTACGAAGGCATTCGTACCCTCAAGAAATACCTGGGCACTGCCATCTGTCTTGTTTACTTGTAATGTGACAGTGACTGAATGCAACAGCAGGCGGGTCTGTGCTGAAGCCTCCTGGCCTGTGAGAATAGGTAATAAGGGACTGCATTTAACTCCCACTGTGTTGCTGCACTGGAGTATATTTCATCCTCCAGAGCCGGCAAACGCGCAGGTCAACGGCTTGATATTTTCACCGACCAAATCAAAACGCCACTTCAGAAGGAAAGCAAATTGGGGGAATGAGTTCGAAAAAATGAGTCACTCAGCTGACGTGTGCGAAGGAGTCGCAGCATCGCACCTGCTTTGAGCTCATAACGGGTCCTGAATTAAGCTCCATGTGCTCTCTAATCCTTACGCAATTCCCTTGTCAGAAAGTCTTATGTGCTCACCCGCCGTGAGGTGTGGTAAGTGCTCCCCAAAACCTGGAGATTCTCACTTGGCCCGAAGAAGGGAAAAGAAAAAGTGCGCAAGGCCACTCCACACGACCGGATTAAAGATCAGATGGCTTCATTTCACTTCCTTAATTTGGAGAGTGACTGTAAAATGATTTCAATATAAAAATCGCACATTTTTTCTGTAATTAATTAGTTTTTTTTGTAATCGAGCGACAGCACCAGTTTGCATGTGTGAAGTCAAGTCACGTTTACCTATAAAGTTCTTTTTACAATGCAAATTGTGGCTTTACAGTAATAATTCGCAAATAATTTTGCAGCTCCCAAAGAAAATGGAGTCATTGTGCAGCTTATTCTATATATTATTGATTCATTCCGTTGCAAAGATCAGAAGTTATTAGTCTAGTTCATTGATGCATATCAGCACTGCAGAAAACAGTGACGTAATCGTCCGGCTCGGCTCAGTTCACATACAACCACACCAAAAACACTGATGAATATCAAGCAAGTGTTCCAACTTAAGCAAGACAAAGGAACCAAAACTCCAACAAATGGAGAAAAAAAACCTCGGGAGAAACCCGGCTCAGTCGGGGTCAGTTCTCCTCTGGCCGACAGCGAACACTTGACCGATACTCAGAGTTACGGGTCATTAAACCCATTTGGAATCGCAACAGTCAAAATATTTAATCCAGTTCCATCTAGTTTAAGATCTTTTGATCACGCCGGTATGGGACGGTTTGTTGGGATATGTGCCGCTGGCTGATGAGTCGGTAAGATCTTCACAAGGGATGAGCTCGTTCACACCCATCCGACCCGGACACGGCCCGGATCCAGCCAATCTCATTAATTGGTAAACCTCGGGGTAAGCAGAGAGACTAAAATTAGCGTAGACACCATTCTTCTTCTGATGTAACGAGTACATCAGGTGTAGGAAGTGTGTAAGTATGTGTTAGAGGAAGTGTGTAAGGCCATGAACGGAGGCGCGGCTGAGAATGTGATGTTTGTGGTTGTATGACCTCCAGTGCACGGCTCCACACGTCTAACACATGTTCTACAGAAATAAGCCACAACTGCAGTCATGTGTAAAAGTGACCAAAATGCTGCCTGTCAGATGCAGCGCTATTTCTATTGTCCACAGGGTTGGACTGTAATGAAGGCCGGCGCAGTTTGCGGGCGATCCCGAGGCGTTTATTCTCCCTGCAGTTTTCTTTTACAGTATGATTCCCCTGGCTAAAAATATTTCAAATATAATTGCAGGTCTTTCAGTCCCCACGACGTCGATGGCATCGCAAGCCGTGTAATCAGGTTGACGCAATCACGATCTCGGGATCATGCTGATGTACAGAACTTCACGGCCTTCGTGATGTCACATTCGTCCGAAACGCCGCAGAAGCGGTTTGATTTCGTGCGCATTTCTTATCACGAGTTTAATGTGCTGTGACAGATAATGCAAATGTCAATGATGTCTCGGCGGAGCGTAATTACTGATTTATGCTTTAATCACACCCTGTTCCTGTTACATCATGTGCTTTCATGCAAAGATAAAGGCGCCCAGATAGAATGAATCCAGTCGACGCTCTCTGAGATGTCTTTCTGCCTGAATGCCCATCTAATTTTCCTCATATACTTCCCACATCGACTACAAAAATGGCTATGAATTTATACATAAGATCTCGCAACAGAGTCGACCGAACGACCTCTCTGAAGCCCCGCCGTGCGCTTGATGGATTGAGCGTATCAGGGAATGTGCATTCGTGCTCCCATTCAAATACTTATCCTAATAATTAGGTGATAAATGAGGTCTGTTGCTCCCATTGATATTCCCCTTCCCTTTTACAATGCTGCACCTGAGTTGCCATGGCAATAGAGCTCAATGGGAAGAGAGTGAGCCGTACTGCAACCGCAAGATCTGATGCAGGCATCCTGAAAGAGACCCAGATAATTGCAGTTTGGGGGAAGCGACTATTTTTGTCAAATCTGATTGTTTATTGTCTCTTAACCGTGGCATTTCAATGTCCACAGATTCCCTTATCAGTGATCTGTCTGGAAAATCAAATTTCATATCGCCCACAGGTGTTCCTTTGTCCTCGTGTTTCTCTCGACGAATAAAACACCAGTCGCATTTCTGCAGAAACGTCAAGTCCTCCAAAATGCACAATCTCTCCTTTTGTTGGGTGATTTGGCGGATGACGCTCACCTGCAGCACTGAAGGATCTGAAAAGGAGTCGAAAGTTCGTTCTGAAGGAGTCGGGGAAATTAAATGGAGGTTTATTATCTTTCAAACAGGGTTCTTGACAACAAAGGTCATCCAGTGAAATGCCATGTGCAGTTTATTTAAATACACGAGTAGATAACGGGAACGTGACACTTTTAAACCGGGTTGGAGATGTTAAAGGTCAGTGACAAATTATGTCTGAGCTCAACAGGATTATTTTAATAATAACCATAATAATAGTTGCTGGATTTTACTTTGTTTGATATTTAATGAAATGTATCATTAAATCAATTTAGGATTTGATATATATATTATATATATATATATATTTTTTTTTTCAGAAGTCTCTTCTGCTCAGGTTAAGGTTAAAAACAGTGAAATATTATTCTCATGTAAATCATGTGTTTTCTGTGTGAATATATAGTACAGTGTCATTTATATCCAGTGATCAAAGCTGAATTTATTTGATCAAAAATACAGTAAAACAGTGAAATATTATTCTAGTGTAAATCATGTGTTTTCTATGTGAATATATAGTACAGTGTCATTTATATCCAGTGATCAAAGCTGAATTTATTTGATCAGAAATACAGTAAAACAGTGAAATATTATTCTAATGTAAATCATGTGTTTTCTATGTGAATATATAGTACAGTGTAATTTATATCCAGTGATCAAAGCTGAATTTATTTGATCAAAAATACAGTAAAACAGTGAAATATTATTCTAGTGTAAATCATGTGTTTTCTATGTGAATATATAGTACAGTGTCATTTATATCCAGTGATCAAAGCTGAATTTATTTGATCAAAAATACAGTAAAACAGTGAAATATTGTTCTAATGTAAATCATGTGTTTTCTATGTGAATATACAGTACAGTGTCATTTATATCCAGTGATCAAAGCTGAATTTATTTGATCAAAAATACAGTAAAACTGTGAAATATTATTCTAATGTAAATCATGTGTTTTCTATGTGAATATATAGTACAGTGTCATTTATTCCTGAATTTTCAGCATCATTCCTCCAGTCTTCAGAGTCACATGATCCTTCAGAAATCATTCTGATACGATGATTCGATGCTCATGATTATTATCAGAGTTTAAAGCTGTTTTTGAACGGTAGTGTAAATGATACTTCGGTAAAAGCACGCTTTTTATGACCCCACACATGTTTGTGTTAATCAGAAAGGCCTCGAAATCCCTCAAAACAAGCGCGGGTTCAGGTTGCAGCAGTGTCACATACACAAACAGCTTCCTCAGATTCATCTTCATTTTCTGCCCGTTGTCAAACATGACACATCATGCTATGTGATAGAAACTCCAGACTGCAGGTCATGAAAGAACCTGTGCTGGAACCTGATGAGACTGTCTTCTCAACAGATAACATGACCAAATTCAGTCCCTGTAAGAAAATGAAAAAGAAAGGCGATTGGGGAAGTGTCAGACAGAGACCTGAAGGTTTCAGCCGGTCTCAAAGACCCATCAAGAACTCGTCAGGCTGAGTGACGGTACCGACCACCACCACATGACATCCTGCCTCTCCAGAACACATGACAAGTGCAGCATATCAAACGCCAATTAAAGCTGGGACAGGAAGTCTGACGAGTGACATTTAATTTACCTTGGCCAGAGAAAAAAAAAAAAAAAACAGAAAAGAAAATCATGCAATGACTGTGCTGGGTTTATCTGTATCCGTTCCCAAACACTTTTTGACTTTATATACTTCCATAAAACTCAAGTGCATCTTTATCAGCACCAATATATAAACATATATATCTGTGTATTATATATATATATATATATATATATATATATATATATATATATATATATATACACACAATAGATTCAGGCAAAGATCGGAAGAAAAACCAAACCACTAATGAGAACGGACCAAGAACAACTAAAACTGAAGGAAACTGAGGAAGGAAACAAGAGACAGGTGGAGATAAACAATCAATCAAATGCAAAAATAACCTTGTCAACTAAGGAAAACATGAGAAACAAACACGACACCTTTTTCAACAAAAAACAGAATATTTTTTATGCGTTTTGGTCATTGATTTACACGACGTTTTGGTGGCCTAAAAACTCAAACTTTTGAAAACAGGCTTCAAAGTGTAAGTATTTGAAAATTATATCATTATCATCTCCATGTACACTGCAAAAACATGAATCTGTGAAAACAGTGACGTCATGCACATGAGCAACGAAACACAAGTAACTTAGTGACGCATTTAAAATAGAAAATGTGAGTGACTGTGTTTGATTTGAAATGGGTGGTAATCAGATTACAGTGTGTTTTAGATGACCAAAGTGATTACTTTGAGTTTTAATGTCATTTAAACAGCGATTGGTGATTCTCTGACTCTGACCGTCTGAAAAAGACGAGTTCAGTTTCATGTTTTCCACTGTTTTCATTTTATAATTCACTCGTCACTGTGACTTTTTCTCACTATTAGTTTTTCCCTCATAATTGTGAGTTTGTGTTTCACAATTCTGACTTCTTTTTCTCAGAATTGCGAGATTTAAACTCACAATTGCAAGTTATAAAGTCAGAATTGGGAGATATAAACTTGAAATACTGACTTTTTTTCTTGCATTTTGAATTTAGTATGAGTTTATATCTCATAATTCTGACTTTTCTCAATATTGTGAGTTTATATCTCATAATTCTGACTTTATAACTCACAACTGCAACTTTATATCACTCAATTCTGAGGGAAAAAGTCAGAATTGTGAGATAAAAACTCTCAATGATCTTTTTTGTGTTTGTTTCACACTTATTAGTATTCCAAAGTATTCTAAAGTATTTAGATGAAGTGACTAAACTTGAGTATTGTAACGAAATACGTTACAAATGACTTTTAAAAGAACATTAAAAAAACATAAAAAAAAAAATCAAACACTAATATGGCTAAAAAAACAAAGTACAGCATAAAATGCCTTTTTAAAAGTATCTATTTAAAATAAAGTGAGTAAATAATTTACAGCACCAAACCTAACGTGATCCGCAGACGCATGATAATGAGATGTTGGTATTTTTAAGTGGTTCAATGAAGTTTTCATTAAAACTCTCTTTATGCAGTTTTCAGGTTCAGTGGAGGGGAAGGAAAGCGCAGACGCTCTTCAAAGCGTTCCTCTGACTTCCTAAAGTAACGTTCATGAACTTTCAATTTGCATTAGCCGAGATTAGAATTTCAGATTAGAGGCATTAAGATACGTCTGAAAACTCAAGACGATAGTAACATCCCGTTTCCCGGTCAGAAGCTCCACTCGGTGTCTGTAATTATGGAAATGTCTTTTATCATAATGTTAATGTCTGGCATAACAGCTCTTTCTGCCCCCCGCTTCACCCCACATCACTGCCGAACACACCGAACGCCAGTATTTAAAAAAAAAAAAAATCACATTTGGACAGGCTTGACATAATCAATATGAGCTGACAAGTATCCGACATTCCATCCTATTTTGCCAGATTGTGCAGCGGGATGAAAAAAAATATATTAAGAATACTCTAGTGAGCAAATAAACAGTAATGAAATCATGTTGGCTTCAATGAGTTCGTCCTGCTGAAGAGAGCAGCCATCGAACGATAGGAAATAATTGGACTGGGACTGCGAGATGTTTCTGAGGAAAAAGTGAGAGCGGGAAAACAGTGTGTTACGGGGAAGTGTTAGATCAGAGACGGGGGAGATGGTCGCTACGTGCAAATAATTGGAACTCGGGTGGAATGAAATTCATAACGAGGGGAAATAATAATTGAATGGAAACTATAATTGTATCAGCTCCAGGGCAGAGGATCAATTGCCTTAAAGTATAATTTGATAAGTCGCTAATTAAGTTACTGTCCAAATGTCATCTGTTCCTGAAGTGATCCGCTGGAGACCGAGCTTATGTTGGACTTTATGATTATTTTTATTCTTTGTTGCCAACCGGGGGATTTCAAACTGGGACCCCAAGAAGGTTGCGAGGGGTTTTTTTAATACGCTCTCGGTGGGAAATAGGAACATTTCCTATTACTTTTACAGTCGCTTCTTCCTTGTGACGTCGACAGTGTTTTTCTTACTTTGGAGTGATATTGAAATGATTATTCCGTCCACGTCGTTATGGTGTTAAATTCACGTTCCTCGTCATCTTGAATCAGAATCTCTTCTCTGATGACGAGGGCGAGGCCACCTGTCACTCACATGAGATCCACCAATAGCAAACCACCACCATCCAATCCACTCCCAACAGACACAATCAAGCCCCGCCCACATTCGTTCTGGTTTGAGGAGCGTTTTAGGCCACAAAGGTTCTATATAAGGAGAAATATCTTAAATACTTTCATGTTTAACTGTAAAAGTAAATTAATTCAAACTAAATCCATAAATAGATCCCATGGTGGAACACTAAAAGGTTTAGTTTATCAAGTGCCTTACAAAACCAGTTCTTCTACGAGTGTAATAAGGCTAATCTAAAGGGGTGGTCAATTTCACTTTTTTTGTGTAATGTTGCTGTTTGAGCAGAAACAACATCTGCAAAGTTACAACGCTCAAAGTTCAATGAAAAGAGAGACATTTCCTTTTACAAAAATCACTTTTTAGGGACTAAAACAACCTTCTTCCCATGTTGGTGACATCACAAACCCTAAAATTTACATAACCCCGCCCCCCCGGGCCATGTTGTGCTGCTTTAGAGAAGAGGAAGAGTTGTTGTCGTCGAGTGTCGTCAGTTTACGGCGGACCGCTTCACAAACGAGGGTGGATTCGAGTACAAAAGACGATCGTGACGACACACGCTAGTGACGAGTCGATCGACTCCACAGCAACGACATCAATTTATCCACGAACCGTTCAGAAACGTCTCCATCCGTTCGAACACTTTCCTCATTTTGTCTGCGTGAGATTCGCCAGCTTTGTTGTTGTCGAGCCGTTGAAGCTCCGCCCTCTTCTGGAGCAGCGGCTCATTTGCATTTAAAGGGACGGCGTGTTTTCGCTCACACCCAAATAGAGGCGGATTTGACGAGCGATAATAAATGATCTGAGCTGAAACTTCACTGGAGACTCCAGACACTGATATTACATCTGGTGAGAGAGGAGTTATAGGTCCACTTTAGGAAGAAGAAGATCTTTTTAACAGAGATGACAGTATCATTCTAGCGCCAGTCTCTCTTTACAGGCATACTCTGCACATAAACGCTCATGAATTGATAAATAATTGCAGAAATACTGTTCACTTACTGAACAAAATGACAGCTTGGAATAATAGTCTGAAAGTGCTGTTCCGGGCAGGATTGGCTGTAAGGCACACGCTGTAATTTCTGAGGAAAATGCCGCCGCTAAATGATAACTGCAACTGAAGTCTCTGTCACATTTTGGCTATTATAAGTTAAGTTTATTCGTTTTAGCTCATGGCAGCAAAATATTTTTATGATAGAATATACTGTAATGAATCGTCAATAATGCAATGATATTGTGTTATTCAAAGGAGCAAATGTTGTTTATTAGTTTTATGCACATGTAGTCCCTCAAACAATCATGTGAATCCAACTACATTTCAGTCATTGTTAACCGTTAATACTCACAGACTGAATAGGTTTCTAAACTGTAGTCCTGAATAATTCTTTGTGCCATATATTGTTCATCTTCATTGAGGGAAAAGATGAAGGTAATATGATCATTCATCCGACGATAAGGAGATGAGAGGTACGGTGGCCGGGGAGTGCAAAACAACTTTACAAAGTGTGAAACACTTTTACGAAACTTGAGACAAATTTACATTTTAGAAAAGAAATGAACAAGACGCAGAACACTTTTAGCAGTCCCGAGACAAATTCGCAAAGACAGATTCTTCACGGAAACACCGGAAGTGACGCGGTGAGAGGTGTTGTTGTTGTTGTTGTTGTTGTTGGTTGACAAATTCGTGTTGTAGTTCAAGATTCTTTATTTGTCACATACACAGCTGTATAGAGTACATACAGCCAGTAGTGAAATGTAAATCAGGTCAACTCCAAGATAGTACAATTATTATAAGTACTAAACATAATTAAGAATTTAAACAATATAAATATATAAAGATAAGATAAAATCACAACAAAAGAGAAAAGAAAAAAAAAAGTGTTACATTCAACAGGATAGTTGTGGCGTAAATAAAGTTTACGGTGACCGAACGTGGACCGCGGCCGAGGGACGTTTTGCCCGTTTTGTGGCAAACACAAGCAGCTTAACGCGGTTCAGCTTCACGTGTGGTCAGAGTTTGGAGTTTCTAAAGGACACTGACCGCACGGAAACACAGGGGACGTCTGGACAGCCGGACAGTGCTAAGCAAAGTAAGTTACACTTCCCTTTCCGTGAAGAATCTGTCGTAGTAGATTAATTTCGGGACTGGTAAAAGTGTTTTGCATCTTGTTAATTTGTTTTCTAAAAATGTAAATTTGTTTCGTCTGCGGTGAAAGTGTTTTCCCCATGTAACTGTGTTTTATGATAGGTAAAAATGTTTTCCAAAATGTAAATTTGTCTCGAGCTTCATAAAAGTGTTTCACACTTTGTAATGTTGTTTTGCACTTCCCGGCCACCGTAGATAGGCGATCCCTCCAGCTGCCTTCATTCCCTGAGATCTCACCTGACTTTGACTCCCTCGACTCTTCTCGCGCTAGATGTGCTGAACCTGCCTCGAGGAGCCGACTCATGAAAGCCCTTCTTTAACCTCGGGTGTGAATGAAGACGTCAGAGGAGTCTCTTTGAGTGCAGTCCAGGTGAAAAATACGGGGGCTTTGAACGAGTGATGCGTTTCAGGGTCATTCTGTGTAGAGGGAAAAAATAAGAGTCGCTTGATGACTGTAGAGGAAGATGAGAAAACAGTGGAGATGAATAAGCCATTTAAAGGATTAGATCAGTTCAGAATGAAAATCTCCTGATAATTCACTCTCCTCATGTCATCAAGATGCTCAAGTCTTTCTTTCTTCAGTGGAAAAGAAATGAAGAGGAACTCATTCCAGGGTTTTTCTCCATATAGTGGACTTCAATGGGGTTCAACGGGTCCAAATGTCAGTTTCAGTGCAGCTTCAAAGATCTACAAGATCCAGACGAGGAATAAGAAGAAAACATTATATATATATTTTTATAAACACGGAAAACTTTCACATATTTTCAAAATATTTTTATTCCACAAAGATGCATTAAAATAATCAAAAGTACCAACTTTTACATTAAATAGTATCAAATAAATGCTGTTCTTTCAAAATTTCATCAAAAAAATCCAAATATTTGTGGTCAAATAAATGCAGACTTGGTGAGCTTTTGTAATGTTATCCACTGGAGGCGAGTTTAAAGTGAGAACCTCAAAGTTCAGCAAACAAACGTAAATCCAACATGGCTTGGCAAACAGGAACAACAGGAACTCACCACAGCATTACAGGGAACAATCCACAAACATCGACCAGGTACAGTGGAAACATGAGGGTTAAATAGACAGACTAATGACAAATGATGAACACCTGTGAACAGTGATTAAACCCAAGAACCAATCAGAACAAGACACAACACAGGGGAATCACATGACACGGAGCACATGACAAACAGAGGAATCACATGATACATGAACAAAACCAAAACTAGACCTTACAGCTTTATATATATATATATATATATGCATCACTGTAAAGTATTAGCATATTTACAATAGCCTCTTTGTCTAACTTTTACCCAACCGCTGGGTTAAAACAACCCAATCTTTGGGTTTGCCGCCTACTCAGCCGGTTCTGCCACGGTTGTGGACTCCTGTACGGCCGTAAAATGCTCCACACGAATTATCACGTCACGAATTATGAATGGCCGACTCGTACAAGACTCTGGTTGTGTTCTTCTTTTTATTCTCTGCAGCAACTTTTATGTCTGAGGAACACATCACACGTGGTAATTACACTGCAGACATGTACCACTGAAATAAGAAAACATAAAATGAAGAAACTCTCCACCGTAAATGACTGCGGTGTTCCATCAAACCATTTGACACTGCGTTCATCTCTGCGCGTGTGACACGAGGTACAGCAATAAACGCTTAAACAAAGTTTACATAAACACAGTATCGTTAATACAATCATTACAAACATTTTACATATGAAAAACACACATTTATCACCCTTTTACACGCCATAAACAGGAGAGAACTAAAATATCTGCAACACGTTAACCACTAGGGGGCACCAAATCACTATTTTAGCTTCACCCTTCTAATTTCATGTAATATATTTTCATAGGAATCAGTTTTTTTTTTTTTTTTTTTAACTCCATTACACCTGCACAGCCTGTTCCGCCCTGACCGTCTATGTCACGATCATCAGCTGGAGTGCCCGTAATAGCCACTAGAGGGCACTCCACCCTGAACTGTTGCCTCACTACCAGACTCTAATTCCCACAATGCATCAGGCAGGAAAACAAGACCTCGCACAGATGAGTATGTGCAGTGTGCTTAAATAGTGTGTGTGTGATGCATAGCAGGCGTATGAGTAATCCGGGGCTGCTGGGAAATGTAGTGTGTATGAAGTGAGTGAGTGAGTGTTAAAACAATTTTCACATAAAGCCCTTATAATAAACCTGTCTAAGGTTAGAAATATACTGAAACTGAATAGAGTTATCAAACACTTTACAGTCTTCACTGCATACATTATAAATTTAATCCTTATTAATTTGCTTAGTTCCCTTTGTTTTTTTTGATGAGCATTCATGACAGAACTGGTTTATTAGGCTGCTGTCACTTTAAGAGCCGAACGTGACGCGCATCTCATTTCCTCACACCTCTTTGAGTTCATTTAAGATGTTATTTAACTGATTTAAGATGAAGATTTTGTATAATAATCCTCATCTTCATCTACAAATTCTACAAAACTGGGATTTTATCATAATTGTGCATGTTATTGTTTGTTGAGAACTCGATTCTGGCGTGTCACATGACTCGAGCGTGTGTCACATGATCAACAGAATGACGTTGTTCAGTTCTCCATAAAACAAGCCCTACAAATGAATACGTTTTGATGTTTGTTCATTTCATTTAATGGATTACACTTTCAATAAAACATTTGCAATTGGTTCGTAAAGATGTTTTTATACTTGTTTTTATAAGCGCTTTCAAATAGTGAATCATTTCGTGAAGCAACTGGTGCAACTGAGTCATTTCTCCCATGGAAAATCTAAAGCCGTGAGACGGATCTTTTAGTTTTATGTGTGATTTGGGTGCGTGTACGCGAATCGTTTTCAGTGAGCTGCACAAATAAATGTAGGTGTGATCATATATGGGAAAAAATACGCCCTAGTTTACTTTAATGCATCCAACAAAACTTGTGCAGAAACGGTGTTTCTCAGTGAACTGTGAAGAAAAATGTCGAGACGGTCAGGGAACTGCTGTTTGAGACTGACCCCAGCTTTACATTTGGCCTGATTCTGATGAGAGACAGAAGATCAGCACAACTGCAGTGCAGTGAACAGTGCTGGGTTCTTTTTGCATCCATCAGCCGGCGTTCCCTTCCGCCTCTGAAATATGCTAATTGTTGTTTCCCTTTGAGAGTTTGGAGAGGCACGCAGCCAACTTGCAACAATTCTCCCTAATTGTTTTAACGGATTACACCAACAGAGCAACCGCTGAACATCCAGTGTGTGGCGATGAGCACTCGATAATCAACAAGTCCTAACTGCTATCAATGTGAAGCTTTTCCTTCCTTGTTTTGTCCCTTAATGTGAAAGGCTGAGGAATAATGTCGGGTCCTGCGTGACTGACCCGCGCTGGAGAGTTTCCACTGCATCACACAACACTGAACCTGCAGCGGAAGACGAACGGGAGAGTTCCTCATCTTCGCACGAGACATTCCCTCCACGCTGAACGTGTTGCTCAGTGTTAATTTGCCTTCATCACTGGGAAATGTACTAGTTTTTTTTCTAGCACTATGCAATTCTTCTATTTACCGAGTTGGTTTTGACTAGTTGAAATGAACAATTCATATATATATATATATATATATATATATATATATATATATATACACACTTAAAATGTTTTAGAAGTGTCTACATTTATACAGTCACATTGCACAAAAATTTAAAGTATTTCAGCATCATTCCTCCAGTCTTCAGAGTCACATAATCCTTCAGAAATCATTCTGATATGATGATTTGGGTCATTCTGTGTCAAATCAACCAGAGGTCCCCGGCTCACACTTTTATTTTTGTTAATATTTTAACAAAATATTTATTTTAGCCAAAATATTAAAAGTCACAGATGTACATTTACTGAGTGTGTAAAGGGAGTCAAAATGAGCACTTCCACCTGAGATTCAGAGGTGTAAAAGGACTTTATAAAGATGTCAGCATCATTGTTTTATCTTTACACAGAGATTGGTCGATCTATTAGTGAAATCTGTTGACTTTATCGATCCTTCTTTCATTATATTCCAACAGTGACGGCTCAAAAATGGGAAAAAGCACTTCTAGTGTGTTTGTTCCTCAAGTTGTCATGCCTGTAACTCAAGAAGTCTTAAAGATATCTTAATATTCTTCTAGATTCTGGTTCTTATCAAACTTTCCTCTCCGTATCTTCATTTTACAGGCCCTCGATGGTTCAATCCCAGAGATATGGAGATCTCAATGCGGCTCCGTGAGTAAAATGTGCTCATTTTCAGTGGTCAAAAACCACACGTGAGTCATTTTGTGGACAGCTGATACTTTATTTTAAAGAGGAAAATCTGAAGAACAAATAATGTATCTTGTGTTTTTCTATCATCTCAGTTGCGTAAAATCTGAGTGCCATAAATACTCCTTTTCCAAAGTTTATATGCCTGTAACTCTAAAGATATTCAAGAGATCGTAATATCCTTCAAGATTTTCATCCTCAATAAACTTTTTGAAGGTCGTATATAATTCCCTCTGTTTAAAAAGTTCCCTACATTTGATTTTGGATCACTGAAAATGAGTAAAAATCAACAATTTGGGCATGGAGTCACATTGGTGTGCCAATATCTACGGGATTGAACTATAAAGGGCCTTAAAAATGAAGATTCCAAAAGCAAAGTTTATTAAGAATGAGAATCGAGAAGGATATCAAGATATCTAGAAGAATATTAAGATTTATTTATGATCATTATCAATATTGAACACAGTTTTGCTGCTTCAGATTTTTGTGGAAACTGTCATTTTGCATTTATTTAGTTTACTAAAAATGTTTATTTCTTTAAAAAACAACAAAAACTTTCTGAATTTAGACTTTTGAACAATGTACACTAAATGTGTGCCTGTTTTATAATTGTTATGCACAGATATTGATGTTTATAATCAATATATGTGCATCTAAATTATACAAATCCAAACAAAAGCTTCTTTTCACTCAAAGACGCTACAGTTTCTTCCTCACACATGCTTTAAAAACCTCACAATATATTGTTCTAATGCATGTGTTCTTCACACTTAATAAAATGTAAAATAAAAATGAAAAATGACCCTTACAGAATGAACAGAGACTAATTATCTGATTTTAATTATAGTGCATCTGTTGGCATAAACAAATAAGTAATAAATAAATAAAAACATCACGCACCTCAAATAATTCTGGATTCAACCACATGCAAAAACTACTAATTATCATCATCATCATCATCATCATCACGACTTACATTATTTATTTGCGTGACAACACGACTTCATAGAGCAGCTTTAATGATTTCCACAGGAATCGCAGGAACGAGGTTAGAGTCGAATCTGGTTGTTTTTCACATGTGCTCAGTTTGTTAATCCACAGTGTCTTCTAAAAGACTGTTTTTTGGTCCATTTGCACTAAAGTTGAACAGAGAATGATGCTTCCACTCCAGGGACTGAGTAATGAATCAGGTGAGGTGAGATTTCACACTTCATTTGGCATCTCACGAGTGCATCTGAGCGCAATACTGGAGTGGAAGATGGAACGTCATCAGCTTCACCTCCAGAGTTTATAACGGACAATTACTTCATACAAATCCTGAATTTATTATGATTTTGCTGAACTTGAACTGAGTTTGAACTTTTACAACACACTGTGTGAATCGCAACAGTCAAGCGTAAATATGAATTATGAGCCCAAAATCTGTTTATAATGAGTCTCTTAAATGTTTTCCAATAGCCTAAGTCAACATGAGCTTCTTTTTATGGATCAGGAATGAGAAAAGGGTCATTAAATGAGAAGGCGTCGACGCCAACAGGTATTATATTTTGTTCAAGTTATTTTTCTGTAAAAGGGCAAATAAGAAAACACATGCAAAGAAAAAAAACGTGATCATCAGTTTGACAACACATGTGCTGCAAATCCTCTTAACACATGCAAACACAAAAACGTGCTGCATATACAAAAAAGCACTGCAAAGAGCACAAAACACAACGGGAATGTTTCAAGGGGGACCCCAAAAAGTGACGGACCTACTAGGACCTGCTGTGTCCAAAACCAGTTGAACTCCCCCTTCACTCATTCACTGATCCCTATATAGTGAACGACATTTGAGTGCACAATGTGTTCACAAGCATGAAATACTATAAAAACTGCAAACAAAAATAAACAAGTGTACATTATTTCATGTATTTATTATTTTTAATAAAGTGTTTTTCACAGAGGACGCGACCAAAGGACGCGATTTATCTTTAAATCCTCCACTAAATGATCATCTCTTAAAGTTGAATGAGTGAACAACAATGCCACATATTAAAACACTTTTCTGTGAGTGAAACACATTACATGGAGTTCATGCCTACATAATATATTTAATATTTTTTAGTTTGTGCTGTTGTCAAGTAGGGTCCGTCACTTTTTGGGGTCCCCTTGAAACATTTCCGTTGTGGTTTGTGCTATTTGCAGCGCTTTTTTGAGTTTGCATGTGTTGTGAGGATTTGCAGCACATGTGTTGTCAAACTGATGATCCCGTTTTTTTTATTTGCATGAGTTTTTTTTATTTGCATGTGTTTTTTTATTTGCACGTGTTTTTTTTATTTGCATGTGTTTTTTTATTTGCATGTGCTTTTTTATTTGCATGTGTTTTTTTATTTGCATGTTTTTTTATTTGCATGAGTTTTTTTATTTGCATATGCTTTTTTATTTGCATGTGTTTTTTTATTTACATGTGCTTTTTTATTTGCATGTGCTTTTTTATTTGCATGTGTTTTTTTATTTTCATGAGTTTTTTTATTTGCATGTGTTTTTTTATTTGCATGTGTTTTTTTATTTGCATGTGTTTTTTTATTTGCATGTGCTTTTTTATTTGCATGTGTTTTTTTTTATTTGCATGTTTTTTTATTTGCATGAGTTTTTTTATTTGCATGTGTTTTTTTATTTGCATGTGCTTTTTTATTTGCATGTGTTTTTTTATTTGCATGTGTTTTTTTATTTGCATGTGCTTTTTTATTTGCATGTGCTTTTTTATTTGCATGTGTTTTTTATTTGCATGTGCTTTTTTATTTGCATGTGCTTTTTTATTTGCATGTGTTTTTTATTTGCATGTGCTTTTTTATTTGAATGTTTTTTTTTTAAAATTTGCATGTGTTTTTTTTTTTTATTTGCATGTGCTTTTTTTATTTGCATGTCTTTTCTTATTTGCAGCGCTTTAAGCTCTCTCGGCCACCATATGAAAGCATCAAATGTTGATTTCATGTAGAGTTTATGTCTTCTCTGGCGCCGGGACTGCATGATCAGCAGTAATAAAGCCATTGTTGTACTTTTCCATGAAATGCAGGGTTCAGACACCAGATTTGCATTAATTTCCAAACAAAATAACTCGACATTCTGGTAACAGCTGACAGACAGAGGGCAAAGAAGTGCTGGAGAAGAGCGTGTTCCTCCATTGTGGGCTGATTTTGACATAAAGCCTTTCAGTCTGCAGCAACATGAATAATGATCAGTTCATACACGACATATTAGTGCAACCATACATGTGCTTATATTTTTATGGAGTAGAGCTGAAGTGAGATTCATCATGGAACAAATACCAGGCCAAATATTGCATTAGTATCCGCAATTCATCTACATGTAATCCGACTGGAAGAAAAGAAGAGAGAAACCCTTTAAGACAAGTCATTACTTCTCTAATACACGCCATTGATTCACAGGCTCTTCCGCGGAGCGTTCAGACTAATGGATCGCGCTGCGCAATTATCGCACGCGTCAGATCATTTGTGCGCGCGCGTGTTTCCTCTGCTCTCACGCGCTGCTCGAGGCGCGCAGGGCCGCGCACGGAGGTCTAAATGACAATGAAAGTGTCGGGTTGGAGACGGGCGGGCGTTAAACGGCGGCAGTGAGAATACGAGCGTCCCGTGAAACACGGAGAGCTGTTTAACAGCCGCTCGCGCTGAAACGACACGGATGGACACGCCGAGGAAATGCTGGGGACAAAGTCTCGAGCTCAGCCGAGCGTTAATGCGCGCAGTGGGACAGCTCTGAGCGATCATGGGATGAGAAAATAACCATGGGAGACTATTTCTCTCTAGTCACATAATGAGAGAATATTTAAGCAGGGGACTATGATTTAAGAGTTATTTTATCCACAGTAAAGGTTGCCCAGACCGAGTGTGTGTGTGTGTGTGTGTGTGTGTGTGGGTATTCCCTACGTTATGGGGACCAAATGTCCCCACAGATACAGTAATACTAGTAAATTTTGACATTGTGGGGACATTTTGTTGGTCCTCAAGCTTCTAAATCACACAGAATGATCTTTTTTGAACATGTAAAATAGCAGAACATTTTGTGTGATGGGTAGGTTTAGGGGGGGGGGGCAGAATGTACAGTTTGTATAGTATAAAAACCATTACGCCTATGGACTGACCCCATAAAACATGAAAACACAACGTGTGTGTATGTGTGTGTGTGTGAGAGAGAGAGTGTGTGTGTATTTGTATGTGTGAGTGTGTGTTAGAGAGTATTTGTGTTTGTGTGTGAGTGTGTGTATGTGTGTGTTAGAGTTTGTGTGAGTGTGTATGTGTGTGTTAGAGAGTCTTTGTGTGTGAGTGAGTGTGTGTGTGAGAGAGAGAGAGTGTGTGTGTGAGTGTGTAATTTTTAATAATGTATGAGGAACAACATAACAGTGACACTTATCTCAACAAATGCTTTTTTTAAAAGCATTTGGGCCACTGATTAATTTTTTAAGTGCGTTTTAAAGAATTTATGAATTCGTGGATGGATTTTATTCAAAACAAACAGTCGAATTGATAAAAAGTAGAATGTTTTAAACATCAAATATTTTCACACAATGTCATAATATTGACCCCATGTGCTGAACTGATACTCAATTCACTGTAATAATAATGATCATAATATATTTCTTTTGATGTCCTGAGGTCAATATTTCCTGAAAGTGAAAGTCACCATGAAATTCTTGCTTGTTTAATGGAATATCGCAGAGTTTATTCTAAATGATTCATCGCTGCACATCATCATGCTGTTCAATTCACGTTCCTCATCATCTTGAATCAGAATATGACGAGGGCGGGGCCACCTGTCACTCCACCATCCAATCCACTCCCCACAGACACAATCAAGCCCCGCCCACATTCGTTCTGGTTTGAGAAGCGTTTCACTCTGATATACGACACGATAGAGAAGAAAACACCTTTATTTACAGACCGTTTCCTGAAGAAAGGCCCTAATTTAAATAAGTAATTTACTGTAATGTAATCTAAAGCACTGTAAGTGGCAGAAGGCGAGTGATGTTAATGTATTTCCTCCTCTCCCCGTCTCTCTTCTGCTTCATGTCTGTGTGATCGGAGCCTCTTGTAAAGTTGTTTAGGATGCCGTCCAAGGTCCTGAGATGTTTTCTTCTCCTTTAGATCTGTTTGGACAGCTGGCCTTTCAGGCTGCGCTGAGAAGACACTGCCATCCCTGTTAGCAAATACGCCCGAGATCGCTCGGATTTTCTCGCCACGAACCATTTCATTTTCTTTTTTTTCATTTTTCATCATTTGGGAGACACTTTTACCCAAAGCGACTTACAAGGGGAGCAATTAGGGGTCAGGTGTCTTGCTCAAGGGCACTTTAGTCGTGGTGTTGAAGGTGGAGAGAGTCTGTTCCTTCACAATCCCCACTTTCAATTCCTGCCGGCGTGGGAATCGAACCAGCAACCTTCAGATTACAAGCCCGACTCCCTCACCACTAGGCCACGGCCCGAGATTTCTTCACGCTACAGGCGGGGAATCGAGATGGTGCGTGTAACGGAAATATCCATGTCAGTTTTCAGCAGTTTGTCAGCTTGAGATCGTCCTGTGATACACCAGAACATCCATTTAATCGCTACACTCTAAAAGAATGCTGACCAAAGTTGGGTTGAAAATGGTGTTACGTCCGTCTTGGCATGTGTTGTGTTTAAGTGTGTGTGCAGGAGAAGGCGTGGCCTGTTCCCGAGTCAGCAGAGCCTGTGATTGGTGTGTTCCTGATCGGGTTCGAGACATAAACACCTCCCCGACGCTCTCTGCTCGAGTCTTTATTGTGTTTGTGTGTCGGCCGCACCTTGTTTCGTTTTCTACGTGTGATATTCAGTTTTCTCTGATTTATAGTTTTGTTGTTTAAAGATTATTGTTGCATCAATTTAATTTCGGGGGGAGTAGGGCGCATGACTCCGTTTTCTTTGTACTCGTTTATTCTATGTTTTGGAAGTTGGGGAAGTTTGTGTATTTTCTGTTCAGGGTCTTAACAGGAGTTATTTTTGTTTGTTGTTTTGGCCTGGTCTGCTCCTGAATGTAACCCCCATTTTTGTTTCTGTTAATTATTATTATTTGTGTGTGGACGTGATTATGAATAAATGTCTTCATTGAGTGAGCACAAATTCATTTATGTTGCGGCCGGCCCTGGACGGTCGTAACAATGGACAAACCCAGAGATTGGGTTAAATGTTTGACTCAACCTGCTGGGTCGTTTGATTTAACTCAACTATTGTTTAAAAATGACTGTATGTCTGGATTAAAATGAACACAAAATATGTTGCAAATGAAAAATCAGACTCATAATTACTAGAGGAAACAACTCAGTCACTGGGTTTGTCCATTTTCAACCCAACTTGGGTTGTCTTTAGATCCAACATTTGGTCTAGAAAAAACAAGTATTAGTAAAAGTTGAGATTAACATTAAATACGATTAATAAATGCTGCAAGTATTGTTCATGTTTTCTGAAGTGAAACTAAAGTGTTGTCATGTAAGTCTTTAACACCCAGTTATTTATATATATATATATCATATTCCTTTATTTCATTTATTCTTTGTTTGTGGTCAAGTCAAGTCATCTTTATTTATATAGCTCTTTTTACAATGCAAATTGTGTCAAAGCAGCTTCACAGTAATAATTGGCAAATAATTTCGGCTGCACAGCAGAAAATGGTGTCATTGTCCGGATTATTTTGTAATAAATAAGCTCTTGCTTCGTCTCTCTGGCTTGAAGCAAAAACCTCGAAACACCTTTCCTCTGTCGAGCCGATCACCACAAGTCATTCTTTTTTATGTTTATTTTATTAAGAAATATATTTCTCATTTATGAAGACACGGACGGGGGGATGAAAGCCGTGGAAACCATGCGCTTTCTCCGCTAACATCTCCTGCCTGAAATTGAATATATATATATATATATTTTGATTGTATATGGAAGACAAAGATGTTTACCTTTACAATCCTGATTGTGTGCAAGACAGAGTGGAGGAGAAGGAGGCGCTGAGGGCCGATCTGACCCCTTCTACAGCAGCCGCTTGATTTATAATGAGGCAGAATTAGTGATTCCTCTCTGTTGCCACTGCAGCTTTAGTAGATTAAAAGAAATAATTTATACACGCACCATGAGTCAGCCGGATTAATGCGGAGCCGCCTCACCAGCAGCGCCGTGGCCCGGAGAAAGCATTACTGACACCGGAAAAGACACGGAGACAATTGTCTTCAACTGCTGCTTTGAGGAACGACTCAGACTTGATGTGACATCTGACCTCTGTCCCCCGCAACACTGAGGGATTCATCGCATAAAAGTGTGACATAAAAAAGCGGAACCAGAAAGAGCGTTTCCATTGGAAGCGCACACCTGCGGCACCTGTTCTCATCTCCGCCAGCGCAATGAATCAGAATTCATGTAGATGTCCCGGTCGGCGCTGCATACGAATGACCCGCAGCCGCCCTGAGATCTGATCTGACCGTCATCTCTTGATGCTTGAGAGGAATTTCACAACAATTGTTATTTTTGAATCAAATTATTATGATTCGACTAAAAAAAAAAAAAAAAAAGTTTCTTCCTCATTTAATAAGTCTGGATATGTACTGAATTTCACAATTATTTTTCAAAATACAAAATCAATTATTATTATTAATAAAACACTAATTATTATTATATCATAACAGTATTAATAATAAAAACTATAATTATTATTGTGGTGATATTATTGATAACAAATAATAATTGTTATTTTTATTTATTTTTTATTAAGTTATTATACCAATAATAATAATAATATAATTCTAAATTCAGCCTAATGATGATTATTTTATTAACTTAACCCTCATGTGCCGTTCGGGATGTTTTCATCCACTGTGGGGAATTTTTGAGTCTTAATTTGGCCATAACTTTCTCCGTGTTTCAGCAAATGGAATGATTTTTGGTGACAAATCTTATTGTGACACATATTTTGGGAAAATGCTTTGAAAATTTAAAAAAATTTTCAGCACTCTGTGGCCAAATTCACCACCCTTTCGTTATTTAACTGCTTTAAAAATGTATCAGATAAATATTTTTTACTTTTTTTTTTGCTTAAATCTATTAATCAACCTCAGTCCTGATCAAAACTACTAAATTTAAAAAATATATATATATATCAGGATTTTAACTCTTTAATTGCCAAATTCATAAATGATGTCACGAAGACGAAGGATGAACAGAATATCTCTTTTATTGCGAAAACCAGGAAAACGGGAACACATCAAACACGTCCAAATACAAACGATAACCGACCAGGAGTGAGGGAAACACAGGGAATATTTATTCAGTGTAGAACCATTTATAACTGCAAGAAGTGCATCAGAAAGTACAGTGTAAAATAAAATCAACATCTTCTGAGTGTGTGATCAGGACTTCAGAAGATCGGATGGCATCAACACCACAAAAGATCTTCTCAAATCGGAGCGCGTTTCGTCCACGTGTGGATTCAGTTCAGCGGAGCAGGAGGTCAGCGTCAACACTGTCCTCGGCAAATAGACTCGGAGAAAAGGAAGGCCGTTTTCACGCTTGCGATGGCAATAGGTTGAGTGGATATTGGGTAGAGTGGATCCGGGAGATCAAACAATCAGGCCCGGCTATAATGGTTCAATCTCTCACTGTGAGGTCCGAGATGCTGTATTACCTGGAGAAATCCCTCTCAGCATTCCCATTCATCTCAATGGCAGATGCTCGGCAGGAGCAGAACCCCTGGAAGTGCAGAATCTGAACCCGACGCACGCGGTCCAGAGCGCTGACGTCTATAATGCAGAGAGTCCACGTCAAGCCTTTAAAGGCTCAGCTCGGCCCAGAATCATCATGGACTCTTCCTCATGGCGTTCCACACTCATCCTCCAAACACACACGGATAGTGGAGGCCGTTTTGAGCTTCCATCAGAACCAGAGATTCACGCTGCACGTTTCTTCACTCACTGGATGTGATCTATTCCAAAATTAAGTTCACTTTGGAGTGAAATATAGATATTGATGACAATCTTTGTTTTCGAATGAAAAAACAACTTACATTTACTGTTGAATTGCAAACATGAACATGGATGGATGAGATTATGAAGCGTGAACGCTGTAGATGTCAGTGCAGTGAGAGCGCTCTGAAGGTCAACACTGCGTCGCTTTGTCTGACGTCTTCATCGTTCATTTGACACGTGAAACTTCCTGCTTCAAGTGCAATCGATGACTTTGTGACGATTTCAGTTTGAATCGGGAAAGGTGTGAGCGGAAATGACTAAATAGAAAGGGAAAAGTGGAAGGAGTTTCATTACTTTTGTTACTGTTGTGTCGAGTCTGAAGTCAACGGTGTCAAAAATGTCACCAACATAAATACAAATGCCCTCAAAATTCAAGATATGACTGCAGAAAAGATCTTGATATAATTAAGCAACATGACAAGAAAGAGAGTTCACAATTATAAACGTGATATTGATATTGACGTTAAAAAATATTTTAAAACATTAATCTCAAGATTTATGCTTTTGAAATCGTACCGATAAAGAGTAATTTTGTAAAATGTAAAGAGGAATTTTGTTACAAATGACTTTTTAAAGCATGTGTTTTGTAATCTAGTGAAATACATGACCCAGCCCTGTAATTAATCAATATATCAAATATGCGAGTGTTTTGTAAAGCATTTCATATTTTTCATGCTGTTTTGAACGCATATGAAATTCTTTTACGGCTGAATACAACATGCAATTTAAAGAATACAACACATAACATAACAACAACATAATCACAAACAGTTGAACGTTAATATAAACTTTAATAACCCAGACAGACACGATCCAACAGAGGACAAACCCACCGAACACGGAGGATAACGAGACTAACGAGGACATACAGCTGTGGTGATTAGTGAAGCGTCCATGGTGACAGATTGTGGCGAGAAATACAAACAACCATGTGACTAAATGTAAACAAACAACTGAAAGGCCATGTGGCGATCATGTGACCGCAGTAACATTTTTGTGTTAAATAAATTCATACTGTATCAAGGATGCAATAAATCAATCAAAATTGGCATTTATAATGTTACAAAAGATTCTTTTTAAATAAACGTTTCCACAGAAATATGACAGTTTTCAACACTGAAAATAATCATAAATCATATCAGAATGATTTCTGAAGGATCATGTGACTCTGAAGACTGGAGGAATGATGCTGAAAATTCAGGAATAAATGACACTGTACTATATATTCACATAGAAAACACATGATTTACATTAGAATAATATTTCACTGTTTTACTGTATTTTTGATCAAATAAATTCAGCTTTGATCACTGGATATAAATGACACTGTACTATATATTCACATAGAAAACACATGATTTACATTAGAATAATATTTCACTGTTTTACTGTATTTTTGATCAAATAAATTCAGCTTTGATCACTGGATATAAATGACACTGTACTATATATTCACATAGAAAACACATGATTTACATTAGAATAATATTTCACCGTTTTACTGTATTTTTGATCAAATAAATTCAGCTTTGATCACTGGATATAAATGACACTGTACTATATATTCACATAGAAAACACATGATTTACAGTAGAATAATATTTCACTGTTTTACTGTATTTTTGATCAAATAAATTCAGCTTTGATCACTGGATATAAATGACACTGTACTATATATTCACATAGAAAACACATGATTTACAGTAGAATAATATTTCACTGTTTTACTGTATTTTAGATCAAATAAATTCAGCTTTGATCACTGGATATAAATGACACTGTACTATATATTCACATAGAAAACACATGATTTACAGTAGAATAATATGTCACTGTTTTACTGTATTTTTGATCAAATAAATTCAGCTTTGATCACTGGATATAAATGACACTGTACTATATATTCACATAGAAAACACATGATTTACATTAGAATAATATTTCACTGTTTTACTGTATTTTTGATCAAATAAATTCAGCTTTTATCACTGGATATAAATGACACTGTACTATATATTCACATAGAAAACACATGATTTACAGTAGAATAATATTTCACTGTTTTACTGTATTTTAGATCAAATAAATTCAGCTTTGATCACTGGATATAAATGACACTGTACTATATATTCACATAGAAAACACATGATTTACAGTAGAATAATATTTCACTGTTTTACTGTATTTTTGATCAAATAAATTCAGCTTTGATCACTGGATATAAATGACACTGTACTATATATTCACATAGAAAACACATGGTTTACAGTAGAATAATATTTCACTGTTTTACTGTATTTTAGATCAAATAAATTCAGCTTTGATCACTGGATATAAATGACACTGTACTATATATTCACATAGAAAACACATGATTTACAGTAGAATAATATTTCACTGTTTTACTGTATTTTTGATCAAATAAATTCAGCTTTGATCACTGGATATAAATGACACTGTACTATATATTCACATAGAAAACACATGATTTACAGTAGAATAATATTTCACTGTTTTTACTGTATTTTAGATCAAATAAATTCAGCTTTGATCACTGGATATAAATGACACTGTACTATATATTCACATAGAAAACACATGATTTACAGTAGAATAATATGTCACTGTTTTACTGTATTTTTGATCAAATAAATTCAGCTTTGATCACTGGATATAAATGACACTGTACTATATATTCACATAGAAAACACATGATTTACATTAGAATAATATTTCACTGTTTTACTGTATTTTTGATCAAATAAATTCAGCTTTTATCACTGGATATAAATGACACTGTACTATATATTCACATAGAAAACACATGATTTACATTAGAATAATATTTCACTGTTTTACTGTATTTTTGATCAAATAAATTCAGCTTTGATCACTGGATATAAATGACACTGTACTATATATTCACATAGAAAACACATGATTTACATTAGAATAATATTTCACTGTTTTACTGTATTTTTGATCAAATAAATTCAGCTTTGATCACTGGATATAAATGACACTGTACTATATATTCACATAGAAAACACATGATTTACATTAGAATAATATTTCACTGTTTTACTGTATTTTTGATCAAATAAATTCAGCTTTTATCACTGGATATAAATGACACTGTACTATATATTCACATAGAAAACACATGATTTACAGTAGAATAATATTTCACTGTTTTACTGTATTTTAGATCAAATAAATTCAGCTTTGATCACTGGATATAAATGACACTGTACTATATATTCACATAGAAAACACATGATTTACATTAGAATAATATTTCACTGTTTTACTGTATTTTTGATCAAATAAATTCAGCTTTGATCACTGGATATAAATGACACTGTACTATATATTCACATAGAAAACACATGATTTACAGTAGAATAATATTTCACTGTTTTACTGTATTTTAGGGAGCTTTATGGAGTGTACTGTTAGTATACATCAATAGACACAATGACCGTACGGTCACTGAGAAGTCAATTGAAAACTATTCCTAGTGTTCTCCACGATCCCTGTGTCGTGTGTCAGTCTCTCTGGATCAGCACAGGAAAACAGTCATTGAGTTCAAAAAGAACAAGCTGTTGCTTTACAATCGTCCGCCGGTGAATTATTAGAGCCGCGTCGAACCTCGTCATCATCCACCTGACATCTGAGCGCAAGGAAGGTCTTGCGTTCCTAAAGGTAGCACACTAATGAGGGATCATTACAGCTGCGGGAGACCTCGGCGCCGAGACACTGATCCTCTGAGCCCCTTTCAGCTGTTTCATGTCAGAATAACAAGTCTTTTCGTTTAAGGTGACACGTTCTGCACGGGTGCCACGAGTAAATTAACCATAATGTTTCTCCTTGACAGCAAAGAAAAAGTTTGGCATGATTAGTGGGTTGCTGGATCCGACCGTGTCGGTCATTTGCATCAGGTTTTTCTCAGAAATATTGATTTCGTGGTCAAGCGGGATGAGTGGAAGGCTTTGGCGCTGCGGGTTCGAGGTTGTAGAGAATAGTGGACTCATTAAGTCAGCCGACGGGATCTAATTAGTATTTGAGGGTATGTGTGCCGAGAGAGGTACGGTGGCCGAGAGAGCTCAACGCGCTGCGAATAAGAAAACACGTGCAAATAAAAAAAACACGTGCAAATAAAAAAACCATGCAAATAAAAAACAAATGCAAATAAAAAAAACACATGCAAATAAAAAAAACACATGCAAATGAAAAAAAACGTGATCATCAGTTTGACAACATGTGCTGCAAATCAAAAACATGCTGCATGTACAAAAAAGCGCTGCAAAAAAGCACAAAACACAACAAAAATGTTTCAAGGGGACCCCAAAAAGTGACGGACCCTACTATGACCTGCTGTGTCCAAAACCAGTTGAACTCCCCCTTCACTCATTCACTGATCCCTATATAGTGAACGGCATTTGAGTGCACAATGTGTTCACAATCATTACATGCTATAAACACTGCAAACAAAAATAAACAAGTGTACATTATTTCATGTATTTATTATTTTTAATAAAGTGTTTTTCACAGTCGTCATGATGACGTCACATTAGTACAGATGATTGATGAATATCTTTAAATCCTCCACTAAATGATCATCTCTTAAAGTTGAATGAGTGAACAACAATGCCACATATTAAAACACTTTTCTGTGAGTGAAACACATCACATGGAGTTCATGCCTACATAATATATTTAATATTTTTTAGTTTGTGCTGTTGTCAAGTAGGGTCCGTCACTTTTTGGGGTCCCCCTTGAAACATTTCCGTTGTGGTTTGTGCTTTTTGCAGCGCGTTTTTGTATTTGCATGTGTTGTGAGGATTTGCAGCACACGTGTTATCAAACTGATGATCACGTTTTTTTTATTTGCATGTGTTTTCTTATTTGCAGCGCTTTGAGCTCTCTCGGCCACCGTAGTAAGGTTTGGATTTTGCACACATACAGACACAGAGACAACGACTCAAACACAAACCCTTAACAGAGTCGTGTTCAACAACAATAAGGATGTCGTTACAACAGAGTTTCTGCGCACAGATTTGTCCCAAAACATGTGAGTATGGACACACACAGACAGTAAGATCTGTGAATGAGTGAATTAGATCTTATGTATTTCATGTATAAATACGGTCCATTAATGTTATTTTCTCCATCATCAAGAAGTTTGGCTGCGAGACGTTTGTGCTGAACTTAAGCAGCAGTTTAACTTCTGAATCTCTGGAGGATTCGTAAAGATTTATGAATAATAACTCATGAATATCTTTGAAGTCAGCAGTCAATATTTTATGATTTGAAGCATGCGATGGACTATAAACCTTCTGATATTTTGTGAACATGACTGAACGCTTTAGCATCTCTCTTCAGAATGTAATGTCATTTTAAACGCTCGAGCTATAATTTTATCGTGCTTTTAAGCTTCGCATCTGTGATAAATAACTAATTCTGTTGTAAATTTAATTTGTTTCAATGATTTATATGATCAAACACACATTTCCATTTGCTCTAAATTTTAGAGAAGCACTTTTGAACGATGTTGGCTTTGGAAAACACAAATCTTCTCCCAGCCTCAACCAATTTGTCTGTAATATTCAACACATTTGTCACTGAACCTCATTAGCATGAATAATTTGTTAAGTATGCGTCCTTTATAATAAATAATGTTAAATAACTGCATTGTACAGAATCCTCCACACAGAAAAGGGTTTCATGGGGAGAAAACAGGCAGGAATGAATTGCGGAGCTCTTTTGCTGCTCTTAGTTAATTGCCAGAGCCTCTAACAATTCATTTCAGAGCTGGAGGTAGAGCAGATCGATAAATTTGACCTTTTAGACAGTATTTTCAGTCATTCGCAGAGCCGAGTGCACCACAGCTCGTATATCCTCACTGTTTTACTGTCATTATCTGCACCGATAATGGCTTATAAACTTCCCTGCGAGTGAACGAACTTCTCCGTCATTCTCTCGGACACTGAATGCTGAACATGAGACTCAAGAGTTGTCTTTGTCAACTAGAAGATGGAAAGACAGATGTCGATCTAAGCAGGGATTCGGGTGTAAATGTGTAAATGATGACTGATGTGCCTCTTGGAAACGAGAACACGCTTAAAAATAAAGAAAGGCGGTTTTCACAGCGATGCAAGTTCTGAAAAGAACCATTGATGTTCTTAGAGTGAAGAATATTTTAGAGAACCTTTTGTGCAGTGAGTGCAGTGGAAAAAGTTCTAGATTTTTATTCTGTGGAATTTATTTGGTACACATTTATGATTTATAAATTTTTTTTTTTATTTGAATATTTTTTATATATTTTTGATAAATATCATATTTTTTTTTTTTTTAAAAGTATCCGCCTCAATTGAGTGCATAGTTGTAATGAATCCGTTCCGTCACCTTTCACCCACTTGCCACCAGAGGTCGCTCTTCCATATCATGGACTAACTACATTTCCCACAAGCCCCTCACCCAGTCACTGATCACCCTAGCCAGCTGTAGCACATTACCTCAGTTACACTCACACCTCATCACTATATAAGCACGACTCACACACACACACACACACACACACTGCGAAGTATCGTTGATTCCTGTGTCACAATTCTGAGCGTTTATTCCTTGTTTTGTTCTGCCTGTTACCTGACGCTGCCTATTGACCACGAGACTGCCCGTTTCCCGCCACTATTGTTTGCTGTTGTGTTGACCATTGCCTGTACGACTACGTTTTTGTATTAAAGCAGCACTTGGATCCCATTCGCTCCTCATTACAATAGTTTTCCTTCGAGGTTTCATTAGTTAACATTAGTTTAATACTTTTGTTATTAATGTGACGCTGACTGAAGACCCAAAGATGAAGAAGGAGCCAAAAAACCCCCACAAAACTAAGGTCATTTTAATGAGAATAATCCAGAAAACAACAACGGGCCGATGAAAGGTGAACAAGGAGGAATACATACAGAGATAATGTGAGAATAATCAGTGTCCATAGAAACTAATGAAGCAGTGTGACAAATGAATCTTTTCTTTCTTTCAGTCTCATTGTTAGCACAGGGTTCCTTTAAAGAAGTTATTACTCCAGCACCTGCACAACATCATTCACCAACATGGCTGAAGGACAGGTCTGGGATCATACGGTGTCGTGTCGATGTGTGGGACTCTGTACTTATGAAACTTTAGAGGAGACAAATGTGAGAGCAGCAGAGTCTCCAGCTGAGGAGAATAATCTGAACGCAGTGTGAAGTTGATGAGATCTCTTCTTCTAAAACTTTAAAAGAGACCATTGTGAAAGTGTTTGTGTCTGGAGACAAGTGTGAGGAGCAGGAGACTCCAGCAAAAGTCTCCATTTGATGCTAATTTGACACTTTTTGATTTTTCTTTCCGATGGACACGACCTAATATGGATCTGTCTCACTCGTGAGTTTGGGGGTTTTGGAGTGGGTCAGGTTGATGAAGACTAATTATTTTATGTAATAATTAATGGCTCTGCTCTCGTCAGCACAGCGATTGTCTCTTTGTTAATCACTTAAGCACAAGCAGGTGTGCTTTTGTTAACTAGCTTGAAAATGAACGTTGTTAATAATTACAAAATATAATAAAGGACATTATATGTGTCTCAGTATATGTGTTTATACTCAATGAGTAAAAATATCGGCTATATATTAACATATCTGATCACATATATTTGTTTATATATATATTCATTATGATATAAATAAATGTAAATATATGGTCACATTTTTTAATATATGAAAAGAGGCAATTCCTTATGTATTCTTCAATATATTGTTTAATATCTTGATCATTCATATGTAGGGGAATATATTTCCTTTGCGTTCCTTTCACCCTGCTTCATTCTACAGTCATTTTAATAAATCTTTAATACATTAGCTCATCCATGAATATGATTTCTCATCGGTTTCTTGAAGACTACACCTCCATGATTCTGAGAAAACAAGGCGTCATCGCCTTTGTTTTGAACAAGCGACCTCTAGTGGCGAGAATTACATATTGTGCCTTTAATATTAGGCAATTGACCCTTCGCTAAGCCCCGCCCCCTTTAGTTACTGTCGCTCTCACGCCACACATCATGTTCTCACGCTGTGAAAAATATATCCAGAAGCAAAGAGGACACTGACAACGTATGAAACAGTTTCATATTTAAAATATCGTAATTTTTTAAAGAAGTTTGAGTCTAGTGTGTGTTTAATGTGTCGATCATCTCTTCACACTAGTTCATTTATAGCATCAAATAAACATGAATGAACATCAGAAGGAATGTTGTTTCAAGACATGATTCAAGTTCATCTACTGACTCCCCTGACCGCTTTGACGGATTCGGGGTTATGTTTGGTCAGATCACCTGCCAATCAAACTGCCGGCGAAGGGTTAATTATTTCACCTCCTTTATTAAATACACCTATTTACATAGGCACACAGTTTTTCTGTAGCTATTTGCACTGTGTACGAATTAGCCACCACATAAAATATATATGAATTGTTTGTAAGATTTTCTTAACGATAGATGTTATAGTACAAGTAGTGATAGCTGCTATTCACTGTACACTTTAAATACAATAGATTCCATTCACACGATGTAAAAATAGCATTTTATTAGCAATAAGTGTATGTATGTAATGATGAGCGAGTCAGCGAATGCGATCCAAGTGCAGCTTTATTTACAGACGTAGTCAGACAGGCAATGGTCAACTCAACAGCAAACAGAAGTGGTAAAGAACAGGCAAGCTCGTAGTATAAATCCAGGCAACTGGTCAAAGGCGGGCAGATAAACATCAACAACAAGAAACAGGCAGGATCAGGAAACAGGAAAACACGCTCGGAATTGTAATACCAGGATTAACAATACTTCGCAGTGTGTGTGTGTGAGTGGTGCTTTTATCGTGACGAGGTGTGAGTGTAAGTGAATCACGGTGAGCTGGCTAGGGTGATCAGTGACTGGGTGAGGGGCTTGTGGGAAATGAAGTTTGTGTAACAGAGTCTACGATGTGGAGGAGCGATGTTATGAACCGGTCAATTATTAGTTTTATGTTGTCCTGTATCTCGTCTGTGTATGTGCCAGTGCATGTTTGTGTGTTACAGGTGGGCGGTGTCTTAAGAGAATCTGTGGGAGGCTGCAATTGGCTCTCCCATTCACCTGACCTGGATATAAGGACCGCCCCAAACCAGCAACATCCGCCATCTTTGTGCCTCGTGTCATCGATCGCGTATCTCGTTGCTTCGTATAGCGGCCGTTTTGATTGTGAGTGATTATTTGTGAGTGTGATTGTTTTATTTGTACCTTTGATTATTCGTATTCGACCCATGCCTGTTTGACCACGATTCTGAACTCTGATTTTGGGTTTGTTCGCCATCTGCCAAATATACTTGTATATTTTTATGTCACTTTAAGGGACGTAGGGGGTTTGACGCCATTTTATTTTGTATGTATCTTTTCACATGGTTTTTGATTAGGGAGGGAGGTAACTTTAAACTGTATTCTTGTTTCCTTTTTTTTCGGTGTTAGGAATGGTAGAGGCTTAAACGAAGATTGTTGTGTTTGTTATTTTGGTCTTGTCTGCCCCTGACGATTCACCCTATCAAATAAAAATTATTTATTTATTGGGATCTCTCTGGTAGTGAGACTCGTCATTAAAATTTCCTTTTCCTGTTACGGCTGACCTCTAGACGGTCGTAACAGCGACCTCTGGTGGCAAGTGGGTGAGACATGAGGGCGCGGATTCTTTGCAGATTATAGTTATTAAAATGATTGAATGGATGCTGCTTTATTGGGACAATAACGCCCTCCCTACGCCTAACCGATAAACACTGTATTTCCACTTTTCGAATATTTTCTTCCTTTTTCTTTAAAATAAATGCCTTTCGGATCAGATACGTGATGGACATGGCGGATTTGTACCGTTACACTATCGCCACTGTTGACGATTTAACATCCTCCATCGTTTTGTCTGACATCAGCAGGCAGAGTTGGTGTAAATTGCATTTTTCTTTGTGAAAACAAATTATTATTATTATTATTGTAAATAGTGTAATAGAACACAAAGTATCAGACACACATGATTAAAAGACCTCCGATGTGGAACAAAGAATCGGAAAAAGACAAACACACACAAAAATCTTAATGGCGTGATGCTAAAACTAGAGTATATAATAGTTCTTACAACAAAACGCACTGGGTTTTGTGACTCCGATGCTTTAAAAACAAGTAATGCGACACCTAAGTGCACCGTATTCATGGAAAGTGCCAAATACAATTGAGGAAAGAGAAGAGCCTGTAATTGGGTCCTGAAAAGCATCTGGGTCGTTCCGGCCATTACGAGGCCTGGAGAGAAATGAATCAAACACATTTAACACACGGACATTTGAGAAGTTATAAATTACACATCAATTTGTGATGATAAAATGCACATCGCAGAGAAGAAAAGGAACTGGAAGGAGAGGAAAAAAAGGGAAATTTGCAAGAAAAATCATTAGCGTAATGATTGGAGAGGGGAATGGAACAAATGTAGATTTGCTAATGAAGTGCCCCGTTAGCCTTTCAGAATCCCTCCGTTAAAGCCCTCACCTTCCCTCATAACAAATTTAATTCGAGCCTGTAATTAAATACCTTTCTATTTATTGTGCAGACATTGATCATTTCGAGTGTGATCTCCGCATGGGGGGGGGGGGGGGGGGGGGGGGGGGAGAAAAAAGAAAAAACGAAAGACAGAATTTAAATCAATCATCACTTCTGACTTTTTAACGGTCTATTTTCTTTGCCTTCAACTTCCGTTTTGACATTCGATGCCTGACAGTAATTTGCCCCACCAGCATGCCTCGGTCGGATCAATAGCAATTCGATTCTTAAAACTCGATAGGACTAGAGCCCATCACGGAACGGTTTCCTCTTTTATGATACGCTCAATTCTACTGCTGGACAGAAGCGTTGTTTGTGATTTTATTCTTTCTCAATACTCTCCATTCACTGCGACCGCAGAGAGCAAATTAAAACAGATGCAGTGTGCATGAGCTGATCATGTGACATGAGCTCAACGTTGTTTATTTAAAGGTGTCCTTTGTGTAAAATAGGCTACTGTACATTTAAGCGTTTACCAGTTAAAGAAACACATGTGTTCAGTCTTCAAGGACTTTTATGTTGATTTTTTTTTCACTTCCTGTGTTCCGTTTGCATTGTGCTTTGTTTCTATAGTTACTTTTGTTTGTTTCTGTAACGAAGGATCCACTGGAGGCGAGTTGTTGTGAGAACCCAAGTGCCACAAAACAAACAAAGACTTGACTTGACAGAGTTACACGGAAAACATCCACAAACATCGACAAGGAACAATACAAACGTGAGGGTTTACATAGACAGACTAATGACAAACGACATGAAACAGGGGAATCACATGACAACTAGAACACATGGATAAACAAACAAGACACATGAACAATGAACAGAAACAAGAAAACATGAACAAAGGCTAGACATAACGGTTACCATGGCGATTTATTACCCACGCCTGGTCCTTGTTAGCCTTGTTTTTTTTTTCCTGTCTTTTATTGGTCGTTGTCTTTACGTGTGTTTCGGTAAATCTGTGGCTAAGTTTGGGGCCATCTGTAACATTATATGTGTCTTTACAGCCAATTTAATGCTGAATTTCATCCTTGCTGAACAAAAGTATTCATTTCTGTCCAAAATAAAAATAAAATAAAATTGAAAAAAAAAAAAAATTCTAACTGACCCAAACTTTTGAACAGCAGTGTTACAAAAGCTCTCTATTTCAGATTTTTCTTGAGCATCAAATCAGAATGATTTCTGAAGGATCGTGTGACTCTGAAGACTGGAGGAATGATGCTGAAAATTCAGGAATAAATGACACTGTACTATATATTCACATAGAAAACACATGACTTACATTAGAATAATATTTCACTGTTTTACTGTATTTTTGATCAAATTAATTCAGCTTTGATCACTGGATATAAATGACACTGTACTATATATTCACATAGAAAACACATGATTTACATTAGAATAATATTTCACTGTTTTACTGTATTTTTGATCAAATTAATTCAGCTTTGATCACGGGATATAAATGACACTGTACTATATATTCACATAGAAAAACATGATTTACATTAGAATAATATTTCACTGTTTTACTGTATTTTTGATCAAATTAATTCAGCTTTGATCACTGGATATAAATGACACTGTATTATATATTCACATAGAAAACACATGACTTACATTAGAATAATATTTCACTGTTTTACTGTATTTTTGATCAAATAAATTCAGCTTTGATCACTGGATATAAATGACACTGTACTATATATTCACATAGAAAACACATGATTTACATTAGAATAATATTTCACTGTTTTACTGTATTTTTGGTCAAATAAATTCAGCTTTGATCACTGGATATAAATGACACTGTACTATATATTCACATAGAAAACACATGATTTACACTGGAATAATATTTCACTGTTTTACTGTATTTTTGATCAAATAAATTCAGCTTTGATCACGGGATATAAATGACACTGTACTATATATTCACATAGAAAACGCTTGATTCATATTAGAAAAATATTTCACTGTTTTACTGTATTTTTGATCAAATAAATTCAGCTTTTATCACTGGATATAAATGACACTGTACTATATATTCACATAGAAAACACATGATTTACACTGGAATAATATTTCACTGTTTTACTGTATTTTTGATCAAATAAATTCAGCTTTGATCACTGGATATAAATGACACTGTACTATATATTCACATAGAAAACTGATGATTTACATTAGAATAATATTTCACTGTTTTACTGTATTTTTGATCAAATAAATTCAGCTTTGATCACTGGATATAAATGACACTGTACTATATATTCACATAGAAAACTGACGAATCACATCAGAATAATATTTCACTGTTTTACTGTATTGTTGATCAAATAAACGCAGCTTTGATGAGCAGAAGAGACTTCTTTCCGATCCCAAACTTTTACATTTGTGCAGGAGTAAGCACGTAGATTCAGACAGAAGCGTCCATGATATTAGTATGCAACTGCGAGTGTGCAGTATCTCCTTGTTTACTGCACGATATTCTTAGATTAAGCGTAATGATGTGCCATCGCAACAGCAAACAATCCAGTAATCGTCAGCCTCGCGGCGGGGAGATTGCGAAGGTCATAATAGATTGTGACAGTTCATTACTTATTATTACCTCCAGGATTAATCCACAGAGTGCCGGGCCGTGGTGCAGCGGCCCGTTTTGCCCCGAGCCTCCAGACAATCCATTATTTGCTTGATATTTGTTGGAAAATAGGTCAGAAAAAAGATGAGGCCCACACTTTCCCAGAGAGGACCATTACGGTGCCGCATAATGAAGGCATATTTCTTTTCACTGGGGTTCAGCTTGGAGAGGGACGTGGAAGTGAAGTCGCTGTGTCCACAGCAGCAGAATCTGTGCTTTTTGCTTTTTAATTGAGATTCAGTGCGGCAGAAAATTGACGGTGGGTATCTGACAGCGTGGGACTGATGACTTGTTGTTCGTCTCTTGAGGAGGATAAATTATTCATACTGAGAGAAGAGGACAAACAAACAGAATGTGGAAAAATAAATAAATAAAAATGAAGGGATTTTCTTGAGCTTCATCTCTTTCAGAGGAATAATATTGATGTAGCTCGTTCATGCCAGTTTGGCTTAGTTTTCATTGTGTTATTTATCTAAACAGTACAGTTGCGGATCTTTCCACGCTCATTACGGCAAGTTAAAGAGCAAATATTGTCTTGATGTTGTTTTAGGGCTCTTCTGGAACAGGTTTTCCCGCTTAACTGACTATTTTATATGATCAGAAACACTGACGCTGACATAGAGAAGAACTGGAACTTTTACACCATCAAACAGCAACATTACACTCTGAAGAAAGTGTGAAAAAGATTGATTTTCTTCTCATGTTGCACCCTTCACCAGATAAACCGCACATTCAGCGGACCCAATGATTTGTACAAGATGGCAAAATTGTAAGGTTTTTGTACCTGCCATTTTCACGTGATTCAATCTCATTGAAGGTCATATTAGGCCATTACAACTTACTGTACGAGTGTGTCTATCACCTCCTTGAGGTCTGCTGACACCATAATAACGCGGAAAACGCTAAAAAGCATGTTGCAGTGTTCAACAGGGGCACAAACTTACAATCGGACTTGTGTAAAGTATGTTTCTGGCTTCAGTATCTTCACCAGCTTTAAAATTGTGCATTAGTTCACTTCAGAAAGAAAATTCACTCTCCTCACGTCATCAAGACGTTCATGTCTTTCTTTCTTCAGTGGAAAAGAAATGAAGAGGAACTCATTCCAGGGTTTTTCTCCATATAGTGGACTTCAATGGGGTTCAACGGGTCCAAATGTCAGTTTCAGTGCAGCTTCAAAGATCTACATGATCCAGACGAGGAATAAGAGTCTGATCTAGAGAAACCGTCGCACATTTGATACAAAAAAAAATATATTATGTACTTTTTAACCACAAATGCTCTTCTTGCACTGCTCTGATGTGCCACACATCACGTCATCACGCTGGAAAGGTCACGTGACGTGGGAGGAAGATGAGTGAAAAGCTAATTTTCTCCTCCAACTTCAAAATCGTCCGACATTGTCATTTTACCTTTTTTTGAACAGGTCGTTTGACTCGTTTGTCTCCGCTTTGTAAACACTGGATCGGTGAAAAAAAGCAAATAAAGAAATAAATATAAGGCTCTGCATTATCAAGTCAAAAGTGATCATGGACCGTAATGACTATTTATCAGCCAAATACAACTTCTGCAAGCATGAAATGAAGCTCGATTTGCTTTCATGGCATACATGACCATATCCAAATGAACTACTAAAATGTCAAGGCCTGATCCCACGTCTGCGATTGCATGTTGGAAAGCCTGCAGCATTTCTGTCCAACCCATTTAGCCAGAATACATTATCACCATGGTAACTGTGGTAATCTTGTTTACCTGTGCGGCCGCGCTCTTGTGCTGCTATAATAACAGTGTTTGCGCTGCGGTAGAGCTGAAACTGGTAAAAACGCCAGTCAAACACAGGACCTTCGTTTAAAAACATCGGAAAAGCACAGCTTTCACCTTTTTCCCTTGATCACAGGTATTTTCTAGATCTGTTTTGTGAGGGATTGAAGTCACGCTGAAGCGTGTGACACATTAAAAAAATAAACGGTGTTAAACAAGGTTACGTTTTTATTCATTCAAATGATGTCAAACGATTGAATATTTGGTTTATTTTTCTACTCTCTCATGAAGGATTGGAGAGTAAAATCTGTGTCATTATCCTTAAATACAATCTGTTCATTGAAAGCTGAAATAAAGTATAAATATTTGCTGAAAACTATAAGCTGTTAAACCAAATAGCAATAAAATAAAATGACAAAAAAAGAGACTTAATATGCAAATAAATAGGGTTAGGGTTTTTATTTATTTTCTGAAGTAAGGCGTACTGGCACAGTAACCCAAGTTAGGTTATTTTTGACCCAAAGTTTTTGAACTTCTGGGTCCAAAGAACAACCCCAATATCAGGGTCAGGTATTTAACCCAGAATTTGGGTCAAAAAGAATAACCCATTTTTCTGGGTTGACATAACCCAGAAATTAGTTGGTCCCTTTTTAACCCATTATGGGTTATTTTTGACCCAGGAGTTTTTAGTCTGTTCGCCCCTGTTCTTGTCTCAAATAACTTGCATCAAAATTAATCAAACTTCGCCTCGTGTTTTCCAAAGGTCGGCAGAGGAAGCGATCCGGGTCTTTGTCATCGCACACGGTGGGAAATGGCCGTCTAGGATCTGTTGACTCTCATGAAATGCCCACGTCGTTCCACATTATAACGGCGATTAATCACGTCCAATCACCACAGGTACAGGCTCAACAGAGATCGTGATGAAGCGCTTTCATTTGCTCCATAAGACGATGACAAGATGGCAGCGGATTCATTATGCTGCTAACAGCTCTTCGTTCTCTCTTAACCCGACGTGTCACGATAACACACAGTCCCGCCCCTTCCACCCGATGACACGCCGAACATGAGTTATGGCTGCACCGATCAAACACTTTGGGGAACTTTGTTATGAACAACCAAAAATTACACACTGTTACTGGGGCAACATAAAAACAGCTTAGAATCACTTTAGTTTTTTATTAGGGTTTTATTCATATTTTGAATTGGAGTTTTTGTGTGCGTCCCTTTAAATGCAAATGAGCCGCTGCTCCAGAAGAGGGCGGAGCTTCAACGGCTCAACAACAACAAAGCTGGAGAATCTCACGCAGACAAAATGAGGAAAGTGTTCGAACGGATGGAGAGACTCAGGAAGACGTTTCTGAATATATATATATTTATTTAATTAAAAATACAGTAAAACAGTGAAATATTATTCCAGTGTAAATCATCCGTTTTCTATGTGAATATATAGTACAGTGTCATTTATTCAGCATCATTCCTCCAGTCTTCAGAGTCACATGATCCTTCAGAAATCATTCTGATATGATTTATGATTATTATCAGCGTTGAAAACCGTTCTGTACTCTTTTTTTTGTCGGGATCCCTTGATGAATAGAACGTTAAAAAAGAACGGCATTTATCCAGTAAGAATTTTTATATATTTTTTTGAAAAGAAATGAAAGAAAGTAATACTTTTATTCAGCAAGGATGGATTAACTTGATCAAAAGTGACATTTATAATGTTGCAAAAGATTTTATTTCAAATAGAGAAGAGTTATTTTAAATTGTAACAATATTTCACTGTAATTTTTACTGTATTTTTAGTGAAATAAATGCAGCTTTGGTGAGCAGGCAAAACTTCTTTCAAAAATATTAAAAATCTTACGGATCCCAAATATACATATATATATCCTCTGTTGACTTATAATAATGCGTCGTGTCAGTTTCTGCCATCTATCAAGTTCCTTCATAATGTGAGTGTCGAGAGAGAATTCATTAGAAAGAGCAGCTCTTACCTCATTTACTCCAGATAAACTTCAGTTTTCCAGGTTGATGGATTGGAAAATGCCACTGGACTTTTCCTTATATTAGTTCTTCATATAAGCTTTAATCAGAAACACTTGCCGTTCTGATGACGGACAGTTTTTTGAAACAATTCTAAAGAAACTTGATGAACGATAAATTCATCATTCGCAGTACAAGCAAACGTAGCGTCTGATCCGGCGGTGCTGAGCCGCTGTTTCTTACCGCGTGGATTATCTCTCGTGATGCAGACGCTCTTCCCGTTTTCCCAACAGGAGCACGGACAGATGGCCCAACAGCTCTATTCCTCCAGCTATGGCCAGTTCCGTTCCAAAGAAACACTTTATATCAGTAGTGTCCACTTTAGACACTCAACTAAACGCTTCAAAAATAAAGGTTCTTTATGGACGTTGACGGTTCTGTGAAGATCCTTTAACATCCATGGAACATTTCTAATAGATTTTAAGAATGTTCTTCATTCTTTGAGGAAGGTTTTTTACTGCATCGCTGAGAAAACAACTTTTTGAAACTTTTAATTGTGAGATCGTTCATGTCAGCCGACTCTCGGATCATCGGGTCGAGGTTTGGGTTCAGGTTAGTAGAATAAGTTGGCATGTATTTCTCATAGTCGGTAGAACATCTGCTGAGGAGCACCGAAATAAAGTTGATGCGAGATTCTGATCCTGATCCGCTACTTAGTGACTGATAGTTGGAAAGTGAGAGTTCTAAAGTGGACTTTTGAAATAAAGCGTTACCAATAAAACTCACGATGTGCTCAATACAACTTACTAACATCAGAATTTGCTGGAGGTTCACAGAAACTCTGGGAAGAAGAAGAAGAAGAAAAAAAGTCTACATGATACTTTTTAAAGACATTCATGTAGATTAAAACATACAAATTAACAATCATTAAATCAGGGATATTTTAATCTGAACGTCAGCTGTTTGTCATCAAAATACATCTTTTTCTTATTTATTTATTTTGAATTAGTTTCACAGAGTTTAAAGTTTTAAAACTCATTATAAATGTAAAGGAATCAATTTTGTTGAGTCAAATATGATACAGTAAAAAAACCTTGGGTTATTTTACTAACCCAACCGTTGGGTTACACATGTCGGGTCACTATGTTGGTTATTTACTAAAAATGTTGGGTCGTTTTTAACATCGTTGGGTTATTTTTAGTAACACCCCATCTGTTGGGTTGAATACGGATCCCTGCTGCAGTCTGATTATCAAAGCGAAGTCGTGCCGTTTTTCATGAATATAACATTACTGAAACATTACATATATTCTAAAACTGAATTGTATATTTTTAAATCATAATTCTCTTTATTCAGTTTTGATGTTCTCCGGTAACGTTGAGTGAGATCGATTGGAAATGAACAATACAATAATAATGAAACACACTGGCGAAACTGCTTAGCCCAATCCCTGGGTTAAAAATAACTTGTATATAATATAACTGTTGGGTTATTTTTCACTCAAAAAGCTGTTTTTCTCAGTGTGAGGGTCAAAACCAGCTCTGATATTTTTCATGTACTTTATCATGTGTTATGAGTTCATTTTTGTTTTGAGTGCTGATTTACTCTCTCTCTCTCTCTCTCTCTTTCAACTGCAGGATTTCAACTACTCCATTTTTTTTTTTTTTTTGCCATGACCTGCAGCTCTGTTTCTGCTTGAAAGGCTTTTCTGAGAAGCATAAAATCATAATAAAAGATTATTTTCTCTTTTTTTTATAGCTCTTAAAGATGATAACAGACTTGCAGGCTTGGCTGTTCCTGTGGGCATTAAAAGCCACATGACATGAAATCTTTTTACATGTAGTTTCTGCATGAAACACAATATAAGTACACTGGGGGAAAACATGACATAAAGACCATTTTCAGAAAATACACTAAAAAATGATGGTCTAAAAACACCAGTGGGATGGAAAATGGACAAGTAGTTTTATTTAACTCGATTATTATTTCACAATTACTGCATTGTTGCTTAAAATGAACCCAAGATATGATGGAAATGAACATTTATTAATATGTTTAACAAATCAACATGCATTAATAAGTTTGATGAATAATAAACAAACAATAAACATTCATTAATGAACAGATTATTGTTGCGTCTAATAATTATGTGTCCAATTTTGGGTTCATTTCAAGTCATTTTTAAACAATAGTTGAGTTAAATAAAACTACCCAGCAAACATTTAACCCAACCTCTGGGTTAAAACAACCCAATCGCTGGGTTTGTCCATTTCCATTGTTTTTAAGTTTCACAAACAATTACAAAGAACTAATAACAGACTGAATTAAATAGCGTTTTCTTGTCAAATTTACTTCCTAATCCATTTTTATTTTTGAAAGCACTTATTTGATCAAAATGCACTACAAAATACTGTGAATGTATATGTTTACCATTTAAAACAATTGTAAGAAATGAAACGTCTGATACGATTACAATTCCCGTGTTTTATTTGAATGTGTTTTAAAAAGCAATTTAATCCTGCGATGAAAGCTGGATTTTCATACAGTAATCAGCCTGATCAAATGTATGCGTATCATAAAGCTTTTTTTCGCCTTCGTATATTTACTTGATTTCCATAAATTTGCATATTCATCAAGCGTCTCGTTTCTGTCTGGCCAGAGAATTTCGTCTTTTCCCGAGGGAGATGTTGGGAATGCTGAACGGATGTGCTTATGAGGAGATGAACGGAGGAGCAAAACTAAGAATAAGGAGGAACTGGACACTGTCCTGAAAGGTCTGAGGAGCAGAGCAGCACAACATGAGATCCTGGTCCTGGTTTATCAGTGACTTTTCTTGACACTGGAGCCAGAGTCGATCTGCTCACATTCCCTGAACACGCTCGATTCCAGCGGCTCTCTTCACTTTACAGTCTTATTTCTCATGCTTGCTTTCTTCTGAGACAATCTCCTCATGCTCTTCCCACTTCCCACTTCACACCTGCTCTCGGTTTTACAAATGAGCCCATGCACGCGTCGCAAAGTCATGCTAGCGGCCCTTCAGAATTAATGGGACACGTGTTGTTGTTTGCTTCTGCAAATAAAGCCGTTTTCAGCTTCTAGACCGCATACGCTGCTGTACGTTTGCCTTTGCTTTTTAATTATATGTGTGTTTTTGCTGACTGTGTTTATATTCGCTCGCTCTGGTATTGCATTAGTTATTTGTTGAGCTGAGAACTAGTGAATTCTCCAAATGTTTCAGGGTGTTTTGATCTTCTGACGACACCGTCGCTTCAAAACGAAGCCAACGATCCTCAGCTAACAGGACAAACATCGTTCCGGTCACATTAATAGAATGTTTATTGACGTTAAAATGAAACATTTCAGTTTGTCTAACAGTTTTTTAAAGGTCACAACTGGTTTCCGAACGTTCCAAAATGTCTGGAAAATGCTAAAAAGTTCCTTTCGCCGTTCTAAAACATCTAAAAAACCCACAGAACTCTGGCAAAACGCTCTCAACGTGCATTTGGTGTTCGGCGCAGGAGCCGTGCGTTATTGAGATGGTGTCGGGAGATCACGAGCCGTGAGGCGTCGGCGATGTTCTGGTATCAAGTGGCCCTCAACGAAAGCGAGCGTTTCTGAATCATCCGCGAGGAAGATTGCCAAGACACAGCAGGGTGATTAGCATTTGTTAATACACAGATTTCAGGCAGCCCATTATGTTTGCATTTCAAATCCCTGTGAGATGCTGGTCTCCAATGGTTGAGAGTTTATGGATCAAAAACATCTGCCATCTTTTGGGCTCTACCTCAGTAGCTTAATCTGCTATGCTGATCTCTCTCTCTCTCGCTCTCTCTCTCCAGTGCATCGACTCACCCGTCATTGACAAATCAAGTTAGAGGAGCAAGTTTGTTTCCCAGAAACCAGGGCTGGATTGGATTTAGCCAGCAGAACGCTAGTGATTGACATCAAGTGTCATTACAGCAGAGCGGCGCTGGTCGGCACAAATCAATGGAGCTGGAGGGAGGCGAGGGTTACAGTCAGACGCCGTGTTTCCATCAACAGCTGCTTCTGTTGCTGCTTTAATTGCTTTGCTTGTCAGTTTTGCCCTGCATGTGCTAAATGAAAGCAATGTCATGAATATTTTACCCAAAATATGAGGCGTTTCAAATCTTACGTGTTGTGATTGTGGAAAGGACTCTGTTATCCATTTCACAACATTATGCGTGACGTTCCATCGCTGAGAGTTATGGATGTTTGTTTTTGCATGTTTTATGAAGAATTTTACTTGTTTTTCACTCAGAAATTGCTAGTTGATTTCACAAGTAATTAAAAAGAGATGGCGAGTATCATGAACCCGGAGCCATGCGACGCAAGTTGGAAAATTGAAATAAAACAAAGGTCATTGAAGTTCATTCTTCTAAATCATATATCCGGATCATACACTGTAAAAACTGTTTCTTAAATTCAACTCAAAAAAATTAAGGCAACATTACTTTTTTCTAAGTTTAGTGAACTTCTTGATATTTTGATTTCGTAAAAATCAGTATTATGTATTTTACTGTATGCTAAAAAATGAAGTAGAGTCTACAAGATAAAGCAAAACATTTGAGTTTAACCGTCGTGAGCAAATCATACTTAGTTAAAATAAAAAATTAAACTTTTCAATTTACTCTCATTAATTTAGACAAATTATTTATTCAATCCACTTGAAATAATTAGTTGGCATTGCCATAACTTTAATAAATAAGGAAAGAGAGGTATTGGTTTCCAGCGCTCTATAACAGCGTCCGTATACAAACGATTAATGTTAATGGAACACAACAATGAAACATTTTAACATTAAAAATGACAGAAAATTCTGAGCATCTCTAAGTGCAGCACAAAGTTCAATCACGATGAAAAAAGCCCTCAAAAACTCCACAGAAACCCGAACCGGTCCGGTTCAGGCCACGACGACCGGCCTGGACGGGTCGTGACCTTTCGCTTCGGATATAAACACGTCAATAGAGTTTTGGAGAAGCCATTTATTGTGAAGTTCAGTAAAATCATTTTTAATAGGTAATAATAAGCTACAAAAACACTCTGAAATGAATAGAAAAAGAAAAGGGAATCAATTTATTGGAAGAAATATACTTTTTGAAATAAATTCCTAGAGACAACACCCTCAAAGCGAACACCAGGAGCGTGACACCAGTGAACACCAGGAGCGACGCAATGCGCTTATTACTAACACACGCTTTAAATAACAAAAAAATACTGACTTTAGAGCAGGTTTTTGTTGGTCAGTGTTTTCAGTTCCTCAAAATAGCAATACGCCAACAGTGCACCTGAACTGCATTTACTGTTTAAACAACGTGGAGCTGGACGTGAAAATGATAACTGCGTCAGGCTGAGACTTACAACTTTGGGGGTAATATATATATATATATATATATATATGATCATATATGATATATCATTTCTGACGAAAGGAAACACCAATAAGTTTAACTGTCAAGGAAAGACGTTCACTTTGACATCTGATACTGGAACATCAAATATGTGAATACAATTCACAGATACGAGTCAGAATAATGACTGATAAAGTTCAGATTTTGAATGGAATTTGTGCAGAACGTTTCTTTTCAACAACCCTTGAGTTTCAGTGTGGAGAACCAGCTGATTTCAGCAGATGAGTGAAAACATGTATTGTTGGTGTGAGAGCAAAAATAAGAAAGCAAAGTGTCCTTGATTTGTCTGAATCGAAGAAAATATGTAAACGGCTCCATTCATCACACTGGTCAGTGTCATAATTGCATCTCGTGACAGTGCTGATATTGAGCTGTCCTTGACTTACTGGGAGAAAGAGTCAAATGAATGACAAAGAGCAAAAGCCAATTGTTCACCGCCTGAGAAAATATGTCGGTATGCCAATTTAACATGGAAAACATGAACCTCCTCCACAATAACTTGAGGCCAAAGACTCGCATCACTATGTGTCTTGTAATGAGAAATAAATTGAATATTTCAATATTGTTTGATAGTATTTGAATATTTACTGAATTATTATGATTTTGCTTTTTGTTCCATTTCAGTAACATTTTTGAGCATTTTCTTCTGTGTTAAAACTATATTAATTATTTTATTATTATTATTATTATTTTTTTTTTAAAATAAATAAATATAATATGTTGGACCAACATAAAAAATAAAAGTAATTTGACAAATGTGAAAAAGTTAAGTAAACTAAACCATACTACAGTAAATTCATTTAGCTTGATCCAAAAAAAGTATTGTTTTAAAAGGCGTTTTTGGCTCCTTAAAACCTTTCAGCAATCAGATCTTAAAGGGGTCATGAACTGCGTCGATTTATTCTTTTGTAATGTTTCCTGGGTGCACTTATAATGTTTTAACGTTTAATTTAGAAACAAATGTCATTTTCCTTCCCTGATTTTATCCTCTCTCTGATTTAAGGGGCGTGTCTGTGAGACTTCAGTGTACACGCCCACTGCTGTGATTGGACGACATCTTTCCATTTGAAATATAGTCTCTCAAAAACCTTTAGAATGTTTTCACTATTACAGCTCTCAAGGTTTACGGATCATGAAAAGTGTTTATATTATTATAGCGTTACATTTAGTCATGACAGGTTGCGGTGATGAACGTTGTAGTCGATCACAGATGTTGTGGAGCTCATGTCATTTCTGCACACTAACGAATGCTTTCATCATTTCTAACAGTGCAAACACGACGTAAATAAGAGATTCGTTACTTGTCCAGAACTCACGGATAAACTCCGTTTGATTGACAGCTCCTGCGAAAGTAAAGGGAGCGTTCTTTCATCGCTTTCTATATATAATCTAATCACCGTTTAAATAACAGATTATTTTCATCCTGAGAGAAACTTGGCACCGTTTAGTCACTGGTTTGATTTACTGATATCAGATCAGGCGTTAGAATTAACACATGTTGTTTCATTACCGTCATAAAAGTGTGTTTGAAGAGCCTGCGATTGATTTACCAAAGAATCCACAGTGAACTGTACCGAATACTGATAAATAAAGCTCAGCTGAGACATTCACATTGTTGAAAATAACGAATGCATCGCTCATCTCCCGGTGTCAACGAAAGCTGTTTTTGGACATTTTCAGTTCTGAAACTTTCAGAATATGACTTCTTATATATCAAAAGCTCAAGGGGAAGCTGATTTTTCAATTCATGACCCCTTTAAAAGACTTTTTTTCTCAGTGTGAAAACCATTTTGATTTTGTGCAATGAAATATTACGTGGAAGTTAAACTTTCTTCCTGGAACCATCAACGCCAATGAAGAACCTTTACTTTTAGCAGTGCAGCATTAGCCGGTTCGTTCAGATTTCATTGGCACACTGCTACACATCCACTCCTGCATCGGCTTTAACAGGATTCCCGGTGTTTCCGATTTCACAGCAACCCTTTGTCACGTTTCAATCACGTTTAGCTGTGCGGGTCAAATCAGTTGTAGTCTCAGACTCATCAACAGACAACGCTGGTGAATAATCAACCTGACATGCCATCTGTCTGAACGTCACGACCATCTGCAGCGCAATCAGTCCCGCCTAACCCTCATCCTTCAATCCCATAACATTGTGTCACTAATAGCAACTGTGCGGTTAATTAATGGAATTGTTTAAGGGGAATAATCAACAGATGGCACCACGAGATAAAGGTGAGCTCTCTAAATGAGACTAATCTCGCAGGCGGACCCGATTCTGCAGCGTTTCTTCCCACTGAAAGTATTAGTTATCATCAAAGATTCCCAGTGAGTTTCTCTACGTGGAGGTTTATGTGTTAGACTGCTTTCATGCCAATAAATACTGTCCAATTTCTTCCCGTAAACACATGCTCGCTTCAGAATATGCAGATAAAAGTCATAAAAACAAATAAAATATGTATTTTTCCAACTATTCACTATTACATATGCTTTAGATTGCTGATAGATTGGCTTAATGAAGATGAAATCAAGCAGTGTGCATCTCTTCATTACTGGTAAACACTACACTGATGAGTGCGCACTAATTAGGGACGTGTTTTCCATATTCTGAGTGTAGAGCCGGGCAGTGTATTGACTTTGTACGGTGTGTTGATGTATTTGTAAAAAATCAATATAGGACAAGACAATGTGTCAATACAGTGGTTGGATGTTGCAAGCACATCTGAAAAATAGCATTCATAGTGAGCAGCACGATCCAAATGAGCGTAAACATGAGAAATGCTCAATAATAACCGCTTCAAACGGGCGTGTAAAGCACACAGCCTAGACGACCAAAAGGAAATGTTTCAGACATGTTTTCCTGCAGGTTCTCGTTTGTAAATATTAGAAAATCACATGAATATTTCCATTTTGCATAAAGGCTCAGCAAATCTTCACTGTCAAACATATGCAGTGCAATTAAACGGGAACATAATAATTTTGACATTTTACTAAAATATTTGCTGGAAAGAAAATGTTCTATATAGAAGCTTAAAGGGATCCGCCAGGCACTTCATATATAGAGGTTCGAATATATATATATACATACAGGGCTGGGTGGGTTTACTTTTAAAATGTATTTCACTACAGATTACAAAATACATGATTTAAACATCATTTGTAACGTATTTCGTGACATTACTCAAGTTTAGTCACTTCATCTAAATACTTTAGAATACTAATAAGTGTGGAACAAACACAAAAAAGATCATTGTGAGTTTTATAAAGTCAGAATTATGAGATATAAACTCACAATATCGAGAAAAGTCACAATAATGAGATATAAACTCACAATATTGAGGGAAAAAAACAAATAGTGAGAAAAAGTCGCAGTGACGAGTGAATTATAAAATGAAAACAGTGGAAAACATGAAACTGAACTCGTCTTTTTCAGACGGTCAGAGTCAGAGAATCACCAATCGCTGTTTAAATGACATTAAAACTCAAAGTAATCACTTTGGTAATCTAAAACACACTGTAATCTGATTACCACCCATTTCAAATCAAACACAGTCACTCACATTTTGCATTTTAAATACGTCACTAAGTTACTTGTGTTTCGTTACTCCCCGACCCTGCATATATATATATATATAAAATCTCAAAAAAACGAGCTTTCTCCCATTCACTACTTTTTGACCAAAACCTTTTCCAAGTTTCACACCATTCCAAGCAAAAAATCTAAATCGGCACCAAAGTTATATCAATAACTTTCTGTCATCTTGAGGTTCACTTTCGGTCAACAGCCATGAGTCACATTTCAGCTAAAACTGTGATGTTTGCAAGTAACTAAGAGGCCTATTACAAATCAAGTTATGATCAGAACAAATACGCTGGACACACGGAGTGTCGCCTATGGTGCTGTTTGACATACTGAGGTCAAACAATTACAACCCTCTTAAACTGGCCGTAACTTTGACAGAGATACAATAGGCAAATAAGTGTGTGAGGTTTCTGATGGCATTTAAAGTTCAAAGCCTCCATCATAGACCACAGTTCTTCGTTTCTCATGCTCCAATGACATTTAAGAATTAATTGAAGCAGGGAGAATTGTTTTGGCACACTTGGAGCTCAAAATGACCTTATCCTTTGGTAAAGGCTCGGACACGAAAACGAATATCAAAACTACGGGCTGCACTGGGTCAACAAAATATTGACATCTTATTTAACACGACGCACATGAAAACAATACTAATAACACACTCTCACGGGTTCGCCGGAAATGGAGACAGATAATGCATTCGTTCGCCCCCAAATAAGTGTCTCTCTTTATTTGTAAGTCTGAGCCTTGCGGGAAAACCCAGCGTTGACGATGCAACATAAGGTGAAAGATTAGCTGGGGATAACGCCATTGTCTGTGCAGATCTGACATTTACTTCCGTTTTCATGCTTATAAACGATGCCTACAGGTGCAGTTAAAAGTTCAGGATTTCCACTTGTGCATCTGGAATAAGGTGGGTGAGAAGTTAATTTTGCATGCTCTACCCAAATCCATCACCTCAGGGGTTGAGGGAGCTTAGTTTCAGGAAGATTACAGAGAGGTAGGAACACAACAGGCCATGAATTTAGCATGAATTAGAAACAGGTGCATGGAGACTGATTAGGTACAGCAATGAGCCAAATATGTAATGGATTTTGTGGTTTTCTTTGGTAGCAGGTAATAGGCAAGTTAAGCCCAAAGTACTGTATACTTTTTAGGCACACCCTATGTGTAGAGAGCGTGTGTCCGGAATATCATCGTGCATTCAAAGCCTGGGTTTTCTAATCGTGCAGAAAGATGGGATAAACACCAAGAGGAAGAGCCCTGAACTGGAGATTCATTATAACTCTAAATAAACAGACAAACAAACACACACACATTATAATAAACACCTTTAACTTCTGAATTTCTCTTCCGTAATGAAGAACAGAGAGTGATGACTCGTCTTGCACTCATGGGAGTGTCTAGTTTTTTGTCCAATCAAATGCTCTAAAGAATGAGAATCTCCTCCTTCACCTGGAACTGGAACAATAGCCACTGGCAGCAGAGCAAGACAGAATCTTCTTGGAACAGGACTGAAAAATTCATGTAGATCTCTCCCTGTGGGATTTTGTGAGCGGGAGCAGGACAAAACCTGCAAGTGATGGCCAGGAACGGGAAACAAAATTGAAATCGACATGGGCTTGAAACAAAAATGCCTCCTAAATTCAAGATAATGGCGCCTCCACACAATTAAACCAATGCTGCATCTCAATTTGCTCTAATTAGTATTTGAAATTAGAATTAGAGCTTCCCAAAGTGTAGATCGTTGTTGAAATGAGTATTCAAAGAACAGAATCCGAAGTGCAGATCCGTGCTCTCTCTAACAGCTAATATTGACCCCAACCCACTGTGTGCTGGACGAGACTTCGATTAGAACTACAAACACAAATGAAAAGTGTTAAAAAACCAAAAGGTAAGCGGGGGCACGTTTCCAGAAAGCATTATTAGCCGACTAAGTTCTGTCAATGAACGAAAGAGCGTCCATTAAAGACGTCCCGAAGTTCTGCTCTTCTGCTACACACTCAAAAATGTGTACTATTTCTTCACAAAAAAAACCCAACATACTTTTAGGGCATAGTATAAGTTGGCGAAGTGGGACGCAACTCGAATCTATTACGACCGTTGTGATTAAAGTGAAATGTGATTAAGCATCAGATTTCTTTTAAGTGCTTATTGCAGCTTTGAACATTTTAACCAATCACACACATTTCTGTTGAGCTTATGACAAATCAGTGATTAGATCCAGAGTTTTCTCTCATCATAAGTACCAAAGTGCTGATTCTATGTGTAATGAAGAGGTGCGTGACAACGCGGGTGCAGATCCAAATGCAGGCTTTACGGTAACAGATTGGTCATGACAGTGTATGACACCAAATATACACCAACATATAAAATGACACCAAAAGCATCATGAAAGTGGTCTGTACTCATGCACTACATTCAGGTTCTTCTGAAGCCATATGGCAGCTTTGTGTGATAAACAGACCAAAATTTAAGTTATTCACTGAAAACCATCGCTTCCGCCCTGTTCTCGTTGCTCACCCATGAACGATTCTGAAAGAAGAGGCAATGCCTCTGTGTTTGCATTTTAATGGTCCTATGTACCATCTGTCAAAGTTTTACAGTTCATTTGATTGGTTGATTCACTGTTCAGAAATGTGTTGGCAAACGGCACTTCAAAGCCAACAGCTCTTTTCAAACAGGGAGTGAATGACTTCTAAAGTGTGGAGAGATTTCTCTGTGTGGGGAACTGGGACGAGGCTAAGTGTATTATGTTGTTGCGTGTGTTGTCAGAAGATCAGACGCTCAGTGAGTCACGGTGTGTGCGGTGATGGCCAGAAAACTTGTAAACTGACTACACCACGGTTATAACTGCATGTGCACAATACGCACTGAAGTCCGTGTGTGGGGGTGAGATCTCGCTTTCAATTTCCTGCTGAAGACACAAAAGCAGATCGAAAACAAAATGACTGAATGAAGCAGAAAGTCATCGCTCTGCAGTGTCACAGCAATATTTGTTTGCAGAACTGTAGCACAGTGCGATCAGACAAAAAACTCCTCCGCTGCGGCGTCTGAAGAATGGTGCATGGGCATAAATATTTAAGTAGAGTTCTGGGATACGTGCTGCTAGATAAGACATATCGCCATTTACATCACAATGGGACATTTGCATCGCACCGAGGGCAAACAAAATGAGGTATAAGAAGGAATGTTTACGCTGAGTTCTCAGTAAACTTGCGTGATGTAGTTTAAGGCCCGTTCATACCAAGGTCGATAAACGATATTAGTGTCCACAGTAGGCGATGATATTGTTCTGTTTATTATAAGCGTGCTGCAGTTTTGTTTTCTACTGCTTTAAAGAGCACCTATTATGCTTTTGTCCATGTGCATCTTTCTTTAGTGTGTGAAAGCTCTGAAAAGTTCAAAAGCACAAAGTCCCTCCGGCGGGAGTTATTCTCTATATCAGTGCACAATGTTTCTGAACTGACCTGAAATGCCTCCATTGTAGTCTTGAGTTCCCGTTCAAGGTAACTCTTGGTGCATCGCGTTACGACACTTTGGGGAATGCCTTCAGTGTGACTGTTCTGAAGCCTTCGGTTTGATCTGAAGCAAATGGGTTTGCCATTCTTTCTAGATCTTCACACTGAGGTGTCGAGGTCCTGGAAGAAGTGTTCTCCTCACAGTTTAATTATTCATCGTTTGTGGGGCTCAAGGAGAACTGCTATGGGACGATGCCCAGGGTTGAAGAGACTTTAGCTGTGTATATCTCCCCTGACACTGCGTCGTCCCTGAAACATTGACGTTGCCCACCAAGTCTTGTTGTATAACATTTTCACTGGTGGGCAAAGTGTATATGGTGGTAGGCCAGGCCTGTTTAGGGACCTGGATGAGGGCCGAGGTGTGGGGCCCGATGCCATTAAAGAACTGCGTCGGGCCACTGATTTATCTCTCCATGCCACAAAGGAGATTGTTTGTGCCATAGGCCGTTCCATGGCAGCAATGGTGGCCATGGGGGGTTCGCTCTCCATAGAGAGACCTGTAGAAACATCAATTTGGTTGAACCTTAGTGAATTTGTGAGTCTGTTTCCTGCACTCAATATATCTCAATGAATGGTGTGCACAGGACTCCAGTTTGAGTCTTGTTCACCAAGTTTCGATGGTATTTTAACACAGTGGTGGCCCCGTGCAGGCACGGGTTATGGAGGAGGAAGTTCAGTCTCTTCTGGACATTATTCTGCCCCAGAGAGAAACAACTGCTTCTACAGCCGGTATTTCATAGTTGTGAAAAAGGATGGAGGTTTACTTCCCATTATAGATCTTCGTCAGCTCAAATGTTCTTCGAGGAGATTCAGGTTCTAGATGCTAATGAAACCTCTCATCGTGAGCCAAATCAAGTCTGAGGACTGGTCGTTTATTTTCATACCTCTATCCTTCCGGAGCTCAGGAAGTTCCTGAGGTTTGCTTTTGGGAAGCGTACCAATGTCAGGTTCTTCCACTCGGCCTACCATTATCTCCTTTGCATAGCATTGCCTTCATTCCTTGATCTTGTGAAAAAGGACTTGCCTCCTGTCCAAAGGCACATTGTTGGGAGCATCTTGACATTGGAGGTCCAGGGTGGGGTGCAGCAGTGGAAGCGTCATCTCTTCTGACATATAATTTCCTAGAGATGTTAGTGGTTGCTCTAGCCCTAGGGCATTTTTCCCCAACCTCAGATGCCATAATGTCCTCATACGAACAGACAATATGTCAATGGTCTCGTATATAAACCACTGGGGGAGTCTGAGTTTGTGTCCTCTGTCCAGACTGGTGCACTAGAACCTCCTGTGGTCTCAGGGGAAGGTTCTCTCGTTGAGAGCACTTCTTTTCCAGCAGGAATCCGGTCGAGGCAGGGGCTGAAGCCTGGGAAATGAAGACTCCTCCTCGAGTCGGTGGAGTGAACTGGGAGCCTGCTTGTGTCATAAGAGATGTCTTGTTGCCCACTGCAGCTCTCCCTCTCATCCAGCTCCTTTGGGACTGGACGGCATGCTAGTTCCGGGTTCTAGAACTGAAGTTCTAGTCAGGTCCCCTGAAGGGGATCAGTTCTTAAATGAGGGTCTCTAAATTGAGGTTGTTCGGGACCGTTCTCAAGTCTAGAGCTCTCTCCAGGGAGCACCAGCTGGACCCAGTTCACTGCCCAGTGGCTTCAGTGCTGGAGTTCCTTCAAGACGTTGGATGTATGTGGCTTTTTCTTCACGGGCCATTAGCTAGTGGACATTTGGGGCAACACCACTTGGTGGTGCGTCTCCTTCGAGGCCAACAGCTCAGGATAGAGAAACAGGCTGGGACCTTGCCATAGCATTGTAAAGGTTATCACTGGCACCCATATGCTGAATAAAGGGGCGGGGCCTGGTTGAGTGTGTTGAAACAGGCGGTTATGGTAAGGGGTGGGGCATTTACCAAACGCCAATCACAACACACCACTCCAGCCAACCAATAAGAGCATATCGTGCTTTTCAGAAGGAGGAGCTTTATAAGAGACAGGGAGCGTTACTGACAGACTGGGAAGAGAGGAGCTGCACAATGAGGAAAATAAACAACATTCAGTCAAGTAGAGACAAAAAACAACATCAAGACTGTATAAAAGGGCTTAATATTGCTCTATAAATGCTTGACCTCTTTAAAACAGGATTACAGTTTTTAGTCTGTTTTTATTGTTTATCTGCTGGTAAAAAAAATAGCTCTGGAAGTGATTCCAATGATATTGTTCGTTATAGTTGTGCTCTGAACTCTGGTGTTCTTTTACACGATTTTTAAAACCATGACCTTCGTTCGTGGTGTGAGTGGACCTTTACTGCTCAAGGTATCCAGGCTCTGAACATCGTGTGTGTGAAGCAACACTAAACGGCAGATTTGTAAAAGAAAGAAAGCACCACATTTGGACACTGTGTTTCAGAGCAAGACCCGCGTCTTTGTTACTCACCACCCACATCTACTTTAACCAGGCATAAGACAGCACTGGATTGAGTTAAGTCACTGCTATTCTTTTCAGCACGATCACGGCTCGGGCTCATGATTATACAAGCCTGTTTCTACCTCACAGTAAAAATAAAAAAGATAATGCAACTTAATTTCTCACTTTGCATCTTATAATGCGATCTCATTTCTCATAATTACAACCTGTTTCTCATAATTGTGACAATTTCTTATTTTAAACTTTATCTCAACATTAACGGAGACAGAAATGGGTCTTTATTCACAATACACTGTTTTTACTATATTCTCCACTCATGGAAAACAAGCAGTAAAAATCAGTTTAAAGCAAAAAAAATAATCAGGAATATTATGTTTTTATCAAAACATTATCAAGTAAATGAAGAAAGCATTGCCGTCCTGCACATATCCAGTTACAGTCCAGTGATCATTAATATTTTCAATTAGCTTTTATTTTTATTTTTAGTTTGAAGAAAATTTTAGTGCAGTTTGTGGTTATTTTATGATGTGCTTTTCATTAAATATTTATTTATTTATTTGCCATTTAGGTTTAATTAAATTTGATCCACTTACAGTTAATAATTTATTTAAACTTATTTCAGTTTATTGCCAAGGCAATACATTTTTTCAGCTTCATTTCAATTAACAGTAATGTTTTTGTTTTTTTTCTCAATAATTTTAGTTTTTATTTTATCTTAAGTAATAACCTTGGTAATACTGACAATTTGAACACAGGTGTAATGCAAAATAAATTAATAATAATAAAAAAAAAAAAACACTTTTCAAAGCCGGACTCATCAAGTGTCCACATCCGAGAGCCAAATTGATCCTTGTTATCTAAGAACAATGTACAGTTTCCAAAAAGAAGCAGAAAGCTAGCTGTGTCTGGTAAAAATGAATATATTATTAGCAGCTTGAAAACCTGCTAAAATCGGTCCTAACCTGGCATTTGCATTGTGTAAAACACACCCAATCAAAGGTGATTCATTACTTTTAAAACATACAGTTGGTACAGCAATTAATTTGAGATGATTGTTCGTGGAGAACAAAAGGAAAACCAATTTATTCTTGATTTACAAGTCATATTGATTTCAGGCCTGCATGAGCAACCCGCCTCAATATAATGTCAGAACACTTCAAAATTAATTATCCTCTTTGGGATCTGACACATTCAGCAGAGTTCCTTTCATGTTGAACTCGGCTCTGAACATCTTAAATGCGATCACATAAAATTTATTTAAAGACACGAAGGCCTCATTTGGGGTCATGTGATGCCTGTGGGAGGGAAGCACAATAAATGAACTTTATCGAGTCCAGTTTTAATAACAGCCTGGATAGACTTGCAGAAAACATAATGGAGGGGATGGAACCTCATTAGATATTGTGCCTGCTGCTCAGATTACAACACACACACCAAAGCAGAAATCAGGATTGTTTAGTATTGCTGGTCAGCTGGAGCATGTTACTGCATCAAAAACACCCGCAGTAGTATCGCCTGCGAATTTGTCACCCATATATATATATATATGAAGATTAATTAATTAAATTTTTTTGAGAATTCTTTTCTGCCCACCAATAATGTCTTTATTTGATCAAAAATACAGTAAAACGGTGAAATATTATTCTAATGTAAATCATGCGTTTTCTATGTGAATATATAGTACAGTGTCATTTACATCCAGTGATCAAAGCTGAATTTATTTGATCAAAAATACAGTAAAACAGTGAAATATTATTCTAATGTAAATCATGTGTTTTCTATGTGAATATACAGTACAGTGTCATTTACATCCAGTGATCAAAGCTGAATTTATTTGATCAAAAATACAGTAAAACAGTGAAATATTATTCTAATGTAAATCATGTGTTTTCTATGTGAATATATAGTACAGTGTCATTTACATCCAGTGATCAAAGCTGAATTTATTTGATCAAAAATACAGTAAAACAGTGAAATATTATTCTAATGTAAATCATGTGTTTTCTATGTGAATATACAGTACAGTGTCATTTACATCCAGTGATCAAAGCTGAATTTATTTGATCAAAAATACAGTAAAACAGTGAAATATTATTCTAATGTAAATCATGTGTTTTCTATGTGAATATACAGTACAGTGTCATTTACATCCAGTGATCAAAGCTGAATTTATTTGATCAAAAATACAGTAAAACAGTGAAATATTATTCTAATGTAAATCATGTGTTTTCTATGTGAATATATAGTACAGTGTCATTTACATCCAGTGATCAAAGCTGAATTTATTTGATCAAAAATACAGTAAAACAGTGAAATATTATTCTAATGTAAATCATGTGTTTTCTATGTGAATATACAGTACAGTGTCATTTACATCCAGTGATCAAAGCTGAATTTATTTGATCAAAAATACAGTAAAACAGTGAAATATTATTCTAATGTAAATCATGTGTTTTCTATGTGAATATATAGTACAGTGTCATTTACATCCAGTGATCAAAGCTGAATTTATTTGATCAAAAATACAGTAAAACAGTGAAATATTATTCTAATGTAAATCATGTGTTTTCTATGTGAATATATAGTACAGTGTCATTTATATCCAGTGATCAAAGCTGAATTTATTTGATCAGAAATACAGTAAAACAGTGAAATATTATTCTAATGTAAATCATGTGTTTTCTATGTGAATATATAGTACAGTGTCATTTATTCCTGAATTTTCAGCATCATTCCTCCAGTCTTCAGTGTCACATGATCCTTCAGAAATCATTCTGATATGATTTATGATTATTATCAGTGTTGAAAACTGCTTGATATTTTTGTGAAAACCATGAAATGTTACCGTTCAAAACTAGTATGACGTACAAAAATATTACGCAGCAAAAATTTCAACATTGATAATAAGAACCTAATTGAGCATCAAATCATCATATCAGAATGATTTCTGAAGGATCATGTGACTCTGAAGACTGGAGGAATGATGCTGAAAATTCAGGAATAAATGACACTGTACTGTATATTCACATAGAAAACACATGATTTACATTAGAATAATATTTCACTGTTTTACTGTATTTTTGATCAAATAAATTCAGCTTTGATCACTGGATATAAATGACACTGTACTATATATTCACATAGAAAACAGATGATTTACATTAGAATAATATTTCACTATTTTACTGCATTTTTGATCAAACAAATGTTGCTTTTGTGAGCAGAAGAGACTATTAAGAGCTCAAAAACATTAAAAAAATCTTACTGACCCTAAACTTTCCTGTACATATGTTAGGTAACGTAGAGAGCTGCATATTTTTAGTAGCGCATTTTTTTACATTTTATTTTATTTTATTTTTAACGACGAAGTGATGGTTCACTTGCTCATGATACATTAACACAAAGCTGTTGTCAGGACCGTGGTTCGGTGAGTGTTGTGTGCGCTTTGATCCGTTACATATCTGAGCAATCTCTACTCTCCTGTAAAATTAAAGATGAAAAACTCATAAATATGACTAGATTTGTACATTTTCTCAGATGAGAGGCCTGTGTTAAACCTGCCGACGTGATGCTCAGGTGTCACTGTTAGATTCACACAATAAACCCAGTAAAAAAACTAAAAAACAAAACAAAGTGTACGGATTCACATCCAAAACTGTACAAAAATGTGTAATCAGAGGTTGCATTATTGTGATTTTTTAACTAGAAACATGACGCAGTATGTCGTGTTTTACAGAGGAGCCCTGCAGTTATTTAATACGGACGCGGGTCAAGTGATCATTTCTTTTTTTTGTCCCAGATGGGCTCATAATAGGACGCATGTTTTCGGACATTCTTCACCTACTGGCGGACAGACGGCTCTCAGGGTCCTCGCAAGAACCACTTGTCTTCGTTAAGTGGCCTGAATTACCCACTAGACAAATGATGATGTTACGGCCTGGAGGCCGGAGGGCATTTATCCTGCCCTGGGGGAGGCCGTGTCAGCTCACGCTTCTGCCCCTTGTTCATTAAACAGCTGGTGGTTTATGACAGCTACGGCTGACTTCAGCCATCGGTTTAATCTGTGTCAAACGTGCTTTATTTTTAAACCCACAGTACCTGTTCAAAGCATGAAAGGGAAATTTTGCTCATCTTTTATAGTGTCGTATATCAGAGCGAAACGCTCCTCAAACCAGAACACATGTGGGCGGGGCTTGATTGTGTCTGTGGGGAGTGGATTGGATGGTGGTGGTTTGCTATTGGTGGATCTCATGTGAGTGACAGGTGGCCCCGCCCTCGTCATCAGAGAAGAGATTCTGATTCAAGATTAAGAGAAACATGAATTTAACACAATAATGAACACTAAATTTTGATTTCACGGTGTCTTTAAAGGAGTTCAGATGAAAGATCTGCACGTTAGGAGTAAAAAAAAGACTCTGGCTGTGTCCGAAAGCGCTCCCTATCCACTATATAGTGCACTATATAGGGGTTAGTGAACGAGTGGACGCTTTCGGACACAGCTTCTGTGTTTTTCAACACTCTACTTTTAGTTCTGCTAATTGACTCATTTTCTGCTGAGTGTGCATATGAAGTCAACATCAAATGCATTCGCATTCCCATTATAGCCACTGTATTCTGCCAGTATACATGAGTTACTCTGGGTTTGTGGAGCATAACTGACCATATAAGAGTGATAAAAGACAACACTCGGCCTTTATTGTACAACCTAACTGTAAATGCCTCAAAATGGTTTGCAATGAAACACATTATATGCATACACAACAACACATGCTTGAATCTGTACAGCAGAAGGAAACAAAACAGAAAACACCCCTTCAAATAGAAGAATGAAAAGGGAAAAAATCATTTTTGAGTGTGTGTGTGTGCATGTGTGTGTGAGTGTGTGTGTGAGTGTGCACTTGTGACCAAATGTCCCCACAACGTAAGTAAAACCAGTAAATCTTGACATTACAGGGACATTTTGTTGGTCCCCATGAGGAAACAAGCTTATAAATCATACAGAATTATTGTTTTGAAAATCTAAACTAGCAGAACTTTTTCTGTGAGGGTTAAGTTGGGGGGGTGTACAGTTTGTACAGTATAAAAACCATTACACCTATGGAATGACCCCACAAAACACAAAAACACAACTGTGTGTGTGTGTGTGTGTGTGCTGGATTTGTGAATTCTCTCAGCAGATATTTGAAGTGAGTCTCACTCGAGTCATGATTTTAATATGAAGTTCCTGCTCAACAAGTCGGTCGTCATCTGCACAGATCAATTCACTCTCATGAAAAATCAATCTGACCACTCGAAAATACAAATGAATTTCATGCGTATGATCATATGTGATTAAAACAACTCCGTTCATCAGAAAATGGATGCTGTGTTATAAAATGAATATGAAACAGTCTTGTTTCATGCAAATATGATAGATAAAAATGTTTGAACACTTATTTGTGTTCTTTCAAAATTAAATCTGAGCATACACACACACACACACACACACACACAAAAAGGGAAAATCTGAAAAGCATTCCACAAAAAGAAAGAAAGAAAGAAAGAAACAAAACAAAAACTGATACAGTGAAGTTCCACTAAACTTCAATAAAGTTTAGCTTATTAAAATATTTGGGAAACTGCCAACAATATACACGCCTGGATGTTAAAAATATGAAAAACAAAACATAAAAGCAACCACACACCCCTTCAAATATAACTAAACTATTTAAAGCATGGTTTTATAAAAGAACCTATTATTCTTTTCCTCACGTTCATCTTTCTTCACAGTGTAATGTTGCTGTTTGATCATGAAAAATCTCGTCAAAGTTCCAGTTCTTCTCTATATCAGTGTTTCTAAACGAGTTTCCTTCACAATATTCCTCATTTGAATAATTAATGCGCAGAATAAAGGGGCGGAGCCTGGTTGAGTGAGTTAGTAGTGTGTTGAAACTGCCGGTTATGGTAAGGGGCGGGGCATTTCCCAAACGCCAATCATGACACACCGCTCCGGCCGCGACCAATCAGAGCACAGAGGGAGGGGCTTCATAGAGACAGGAAGTAAACAGAGCGTTACTGACAGACGGGGAAGAGAGGTGCTGCAACAATGAGGAAAATAATCAACATTCAGTCTAGTGGAGACAAAAAACAACACCTGTATAAAATGGTTAGAGTTAAAGGTAAAAGAAAACAGATGTCTGAGACGTCTAAGGCTGCGTTCACACATGTAGTTCGGTTCGGACCAAAAAACAAAAACAAAACATATTGTCCTGGTCCTCTCAGCGTTCACACTAGCATTTCTAACAGCGAACCTGAAGTGACCGAACCGAAGGCGCAGGGATACGGTCACGACCCGATTGGTCGGCTTGTATGGCGTATATTTGGCGACGGATCTCGCTTACCGAACGTTCAAAACAACGCTGTGTTCTGGATTAAACGCCGTCATTTCATGCTTTATTTCACCAGCTGAGAATCACGAAGAGCTCATCAAATGTTCAAAACGTTCAGAACCGCAGCAGGATTTCCAGAAACTTCTCCTCGTCGCTCCACGTTTGACTCATTTTGGATACGCCGATCTTCCCGCGTCGTCGAATCAGTGACTCGTAGCGTCGCATCTCGTGACGTCACGTCCTGTTTTTGGTTCGTTCGCACATCTTTGGTCCGTGCCGTGTTCATATATCGATCGAACCGCACCAGAGTTCGTTTGGAAGCGGACCGAGACCCGTCTTTTTAGCGCTTGCGTTCACGTGTGTTCAATCGCACTAGGGTTCGTTTTAACCAAACATGACGAGTGTGAACGCACCCTTAGATCCATCACATGCAATCCGGGTGCCAACACGGTCTGTAGAGCGTCTTGTTTCTTCATCACCTCTTCTCCAGTCCCAAGGTTAGCAGTCTTTTGACAGAGCCACCGTGTAAACACTTTTTATGCGTGGCCTTGTAAACCCAACTCAAGTGGTATTCAAATGTTATACGGGAGAAGAACGGGGCCCCATTCTGTCACAGCGCTGAGAAATTATCAAGGACATCTTTTAATTGAATATTCTGTCTTCACGGGAAATTTTCACTTTTAAAGTCAGATGGAATCGTACTTATTTTTCTGTGAAAGGAGTATGCAATTTTTTTTTTTACATAATTATAGAGCTATATGTTATGTAAGACTAGTTCTGGCATATGTGTGTGTGTGTGCATGTGTGTGCGCGTGCGTGTGTGTGTGTGTGTGTGTTCTTTCTGGATGGGGGAGTTGATGAAAGGCCCACTTTGCAGATTGTCCACGGTACAAAAAAACGAAAAAAGAGACTACTTATCTTTTCAGTTAGATTTCAATTTATGAAAGGCTTAACCTCGCTGGCAGATATGCCATGCCTTTCATCAAGACTGCTTCTATTTGCTTGGGTTTATCTGTCGCCAGACATCCACAGTGTGACACAAATACATTTCACAACTGTAACTCCGGCAGAGCTAAATCCACCCGGAGCAACGGCAAGCTCCAAATGACGTGAGGATCCTGAAAGTTTGGCATTAGTCAAAGTGTGTTTGTGTTCGCAAATGTGTTTTAAGTGCAACGGTGTCCTCAAAAGATGTTGCGTCTGCCCCCCTCAGCACATTTTATGCATAATCTCCGACGGCTGGACATCATCTCGTAAACCCTGTTGTGTTTAGTACAAATATTTGCAAAAGTTTTCCAACGGTGAACGGATTTCTTTGGCTTCCCAAAAGTAGATGGTGGATCCATCATATCTGTCATATGGCACGGCAATATATCCGCTTATTAAACCTTGTCAGCCTTTAAAGGGACAGTTCGCCCCAAATTATACCATCATTATGTTTTCCCCCATACTTACTTTCTTCAGTGGAACACAAAAAGTGACATTTTGAAGAATTAGAATCAATCTGAGTCCCATTTCAATGTAATAATTTTCTCGCTGCTGATTCTATATGGGTCAGTGACGTCAAGGGTCATTTCTTTTGTCTAAAGGCCTTAATAATAATAAAAAACAAAGATATGACATGCAAAGTATGTAAGGTAGTACAACTAGATCTCTTTTATTTAATCCAAGACATTTTAATTATATTTTGCAACATATAAAGGTATTTTAAAGATAAAAATGTATATTCTGACATGATTTTATGAAATGGTATTGCAGTTTTGTGCAGAAGTCGTTGCTTCGTTATGAGAAAGAATGTACAGAAAAATTTATTTCCTTGATGTCATTCGGATTAATCAAAAGAGTCATTCGGTCTAATCAAAAGAGTCATTCGGTGTAATCAAAAGAGTCATTTGGTGTAATCAAAAGAGTCATTTGGTGTAATCAAAAGAGTCATTTGGTGTAATCAAAAGAGTCATTTGGTGTAATCAAAAGAGTCATTTGGATTAATCAAAAGAGTCATTCGGTGTAATCAAAAGAGTCATTCGGTGTAATCAAAAGAGTCATTCGGTGTAATCAAAAGAGTCATTTGGTGTAATCAAAAGAGTCATTCGGTGTAATCAAAAGAGTCATTTGGTGTAATCAAAAGAGTCATTTGGATTAATCAAAAGAGTCATTCGGTGTAATCAAAAGAGTCATTCGGTGTAATCAAAAGAGTCATTCGGTGTAATCAAAAGAGTCATTCGGTGTAATCAAAAGAGTCATTCGGTGTAATCAAAAGAGTCATTTGGTGTAATCAAAAGAGTCATTCGGTGTAATCAAAAGAGTCATTCGGTGTAATCAAAAGATTCATTCGGTGTAATCAAAAGAGTCATTCGGTGTAATCAAAAGAGTCATTCGGTGTAATCAAAAGAGTCATTCGGTGTAATCAAGAGTCATTCGGTGTAATCAAAAGAGTCATTCGGTGTAATCAAAAGAGTCATTTGGTGTAATCAAGAGTCATTCGGTGTAATCAAAAGAGTCATTCGGTGTAACTGAAAGAGTCATTCGGTGTAATCAAAAGAGTCATTCGGTGTAATCAAAAGAGTCATTCGGTGTAATCAAAAGAGTCATTCGGTGTAATCAAAAGAGTCATTCGGTGTAATCAAGAGTCATTCGGTGTAATCAAAAGAGTCATTCGGTGTAATCAAAAGAGTCATTCGGTGTAATCAAAAGAGTCATTCGGTGTAATCAAAAGAGTCATTCGGTGCAACTGAAAGAGTCATTCGGCAAAACTGAAATTTTGATTAAACTGAAAAACTTTTTTGGTGACACATTTTGTCCATCTTGTAAAAAATGACAAAAGCAGTGTTAGTTGATTATAAAAACCACATAATCTCACTGTTAACACTTAATAAAACGTAACAATTATCTCCATTATGTTTTTTTTACACTTATTCGTCTATGACCCATATATGGCACAAGAGAGGCATTCACACTGATTTAAACCTGTAACTCGTCACTTACAGACACAGATCCGTTTTGGGAATCGACGTACTTTTTTAATCCCTCGGTTGATTTGAGTCAATTGTGTGTGTGTGTGCAAGCAACTCCGTCAAAAGATGCTTCTTGCCCTTAGTTTTCGACGTATATTATATTTCAAGGCATTCCTGTTGCATCGCATTCAATGCAGACGGCAAACTTGCATTCACATCTCAGGTGGAAATGATCTCTTTTGCTGCCGTTTCACTAAATGTTCAACAGCGGGGAAGGACTGCGGTGCCGGATGACTCTGATACAGGGATTCTTCTATCTTGGTACTACTGTGAATTTTAATTTGAGAAATTTACCACAGGGCACCGCAATGACATTTGCAGGAGAGAACACAATCTTGGAATCTATATTGTTATTGTTCAAACGGTGAAATTCAAACCCTTCTGCGGCTTAGAGGGAAAAAAACTCATCCAGGTTTGGAATGACGTGAGGATGAGAAAATAATGACAGAAGATTAATCTATCTCTTGAATCCCACACATCAGCTGCAATGCCCTGCCTATAAAACAAAGGTTTAAGAGTCGGTCTGTGCAGAAGCTGAATGTATTAAGAGCAAAGAGCCTCTCCTTTTGAAAAAAGGAAGAATGAAAATATTCCGGACCGTCTAGGACTCTCAGAGCTGAATTCAGGCAGTGAGATGAGATGAGAACTGGAGGATCCTCGTATAACGGTATCCCTCACACTCACAAAAACAATTTCCCTCGCTCTCTTTCTTTACACAAAGACACCCTCATCCAGATCCTTTTCATTTAATTTTGCTCTTGAGGGTCGTCTGCTCTGGGGCTCGTGAAAACCTCTCCTTCCGCCCACTCCAGAGTTCAGCCGCGGCGCTGCTCTGCGTCTGACCTTTTCAAATATTACACATACCAAATGAGATTCCACTCCATCCGGAATAAAACATTCGAGCGAGATTCCATAACTTGCCAAAGACTTTGGGAAGTGGGAGGAATTCCAAGTGGCTGCTGATTCTCTGGGCAATTCCGTCTCCTTTCCGATGGATTTTTTTGACCACTATTTTGACATTTTGGTATTGTTTTGTTGATGGTCTTCATTTTTAATATGATCAAGACCAATCCCAATTGCGACACACCGCTCCAGCCGACCAATCAGAGCTTCTCAGAAGGAGGGGCTTGGTAAACCGAGCGTTACTGACAGACTGGGAAGAGAGGAGCTGCACAATGAGGAGAATAATCAACACTCAGTCTAGACTTTGTAAAAGGGAACAATCTGGCCACTTTAAGTGAGAGCTTTGAACCAGTGCGTTTCAGATTCTTATGATGATGGTTAGTTTTGTAAGCCAAGCTGTTCAGAAGCTGTAAGTATATTCCAGTAATATGATATTTTGAGAACTTGTAACACAATCCACTTTTACGACCAACATTATATGAAAGCAGGCCCTGCTGTTTACTTCATTTTTAGCGAAATCATACAATTAAATAATGTGACATCTCAGCTATAAGACATTTTTAATAATGGACTGTACAACAAGTGAAGTATTTTTAAATATTAAACTTGCATCCTACACTTGAAAATGGACAAACCCAGTGATTGGGTTAAATGTTCTATCGTTTCAGAATTACTACATCGCTTGCTTAAAATGCACATTTATTCATACGTTTAATGGATAATAATTAAGCACTTATTAATAAATGTTCCCCTTTTGATTAGTATTGTTGCCTCTAATCATTACGTGTCTGATTTTGGGTTCATTTTAAGCAACAATACAGTCATTTTTAAGCAATAGTTGGGTTGAATAAAACATTTAACCCAATCACTGGGTTTGTCCATTTTCAACCCATGATTTTGTGGAGTGTACATATTAACATGCTGTGAAGATGACCAAGATGTTTAATAAACAAACACATGATGAAGATTCTAGAGGGTCTCATGAGTTCTAACCTTTGGATGGACGGGTTTGTGCTGTTGTAACGTCACGGATGTCATCAATAGCTCTTCTGCAGGAATATTTCTTTATTGATCTCGATGCAATGAGCTTTGAGCACATTTTCTGACCACCACCCAACGTGTAAAAACCGCCCCGCTCCTCAATCAATACGCCGGCTTTAGAGACTCATCCAGGGTTTGTTTGTCCCTGACGCCTCTTACATTTGTGCGTCTCTGTGCAACACTTGTGTCATTTGGCAGAATCACTGTTTGGATATGACCAATGGTATTTACACAGTTCAAATTCACACAGGATCGTAAATAAATGTGTTAATTTTGCGGCCTGCTGTTTGCAGTGATAAATTACCTGCCTACGAAATGTTGTCAACAGATGGCAAAAATCACTCAAGCACATTACACCGTTCTATGGGGATATGTAATGTAATGTTCTCGCCTCATTACAATGCTGACTAATGTGCCGTTTTTTTTCCAGGTTGTTTACGGAGCAATTCCGGTCTCATTTCGACGGCTGTACACTGACAGAACCTGTGTCCAATCACTGGAGCCGTTCAGAGGAGCAGAACGCAAACAAATGAACACTTTACTTGAAGACTTTATAAATATTGAATTGTTTTCAATGTATTAATTATGCATTATAATGCACATCACGAATAATTATAACCACGGTTATAATACTGTAGAGAGTTGAAGCAATTTGAATCAACCAATTTCAGGAATCTGCAAATGTTACGATGCATTTTAACTTTGGTTAGAATTATTTATGCATTATATTATGAATACCTCCAGACGAGAAAAGTACACTTAAAGTGTTCTTAATTTTGTACTTACAGTTTTCAGTTACACTTTATTTCATAGTGTTATTGTTACAGTTACTGCAGTTAAAACGATGCATTATTACACACAATTAACCCTAAACCCTCATCCTAACCCTATAGATACATGTAGTTAATTATACTAACACTGACACCTTAAAATAAAGCGTAACCCATTTTTCTTTAGCACTTCTTCAGATAATCTTAAGAACATCTACAGCAAGTGCTCAACTGGACAAACCCAGAAATTGGGTTGTTTTGACCCAGTGGTTGGGTAGTATTATTTAACTCAACTATTATTTAAAAATTTCTATATGGCTGGATTAAAATGAGCTCAAAATATGTTGGAAATTAAAAATCAGATACATAATTACTAGAGGCAACAATAATAATCAAAAGGTGAACATTTATTAATAAGCAATTTAATACATGCTTAACAAAATGCTCATTTAAAAAAAAAAAAACATAAATAAATGTGTGTGTCTTTGTGATACTACATTTAAAATGCATTTAACTATTTAGCGTCAGTATGACATGCATTGATTTTTAAAAAGTAAACTTATCGTGATTTCTAATCTCTTTACTGTAACTGATGTTCTGTGGTTGCATATTTTATTATAATTCTTGATGATCTGGAAACGTTTCGCTTGTAGTCAATGATTCCCAAATGAATGGCCTCCTTCCTCGGCAAAAGAAAAACAGCGGCAACATAAATCCATCAATAGCATTGTTGCATCATGCAAAGTGTAGTGAATCTGATTAAATGTGATTGATTGAAGCAGCCAAAGGTAATGCCTCCCTATGAATTACAGTGACCAGACAAGCTGTCAGTTGGCATCAAGACTTCACTAGTACATCTCCATTTTTTCCAGCACTTTGACTCAAAATGCCTTGACACACTCTGAGATTCTAACATTATTCAGTCGTGTCGGACTGACTCAAAGCGACAGCTCACAGCATGTGGGGCAAAAAGAACAACAGAAAGAACATCCGTTGCCACCGTCGTCCACCTCTGTCGCGACAGCTTATCTTCCACCTGTTGTCCTCTTCTTTCCCCGTTTCCCATTCCTTGAAACACTATACCGACCAGAGTGACCATTTTCTGCTCAAATGTAATTTCCACACTCGTTCACGGCGATCAGTCCACATATTAGCCCTGTATAATGACGCTGTTGTCCTCAGAGAGTGTCTGGTGCGTGATGGGAAGATCACTCCGAAGAAATGATCAAGAGTAATGTGCCTGCTGTCTAAATGTGTCTCTTGACACCGTGACAACAATTGTGTTGACCAAACAACAATCACCTCTCCTCACCCTCGTTCCCATGTCCATCTATACATTGGTTTTCACATCGTCGGGACAGTCTCTCATTATCTGCATGCTGAGAACGTGTTTGCTGAACTCAGCGACCGATGGACAGAGAGATGCTCTCGTAGATGGATGGACGGATGGATCGATTGATGGACGGATGGATGGACTGACGGACGGAGAGATAGATGCACGGATGTATGGATGGACAGACACTGTAGATAGATAGATAGAGATGGATGGATGGATGGATGGATGGATGGATGGATGGATAGATCCAAATTGTAGATAGATAGATAGATAGATAGATAGATATATGGACACGTTGATTGATTGATTGATGGATGATAGATGGACAGATGGACGGACACTGTAGATAGATGGACAGATAGATAGAGATGGATCGATAGATAGATAGATGGACAGATGGATGGACACATTGATTGATTGATTGATTGATTGATAGACGCACAGATAGATTCACAAATGGATGGATGGATGGATGGACACTGTAGATAGATAGATTGACAGATGGATAGAGAGATGGATGGACGTATATATAGATATAAATTGTAGATATTGTAGATAGATAGATAGATAGACGGTCATATGGACAGATTGATTGATTGATTTCTTGACTGATGATAGATGGATGGATGGAGAGATAGATGCATGGATGGACGGACGGACAGACACTGTAGATAGATAGATTGGACAGATAGATAGAGAGAGATGGATAGATAGATAGATGGACAGACACACTGATTGATTGATAGACGCACAGATAGATTGACAGATGGATGGATGAATGGACTCTGTAGATAGATAGATTGGACAGATAGATAGAGAGAGATGGATAGATAGATAGATGGACAGACACACTGATTGATTGATTGATTGATAGACGCACAGATAGATTGACAGATGGATGGATGAATGGACTCTGTAGATAGATAGATTGGACAGATAGATAGAGAGAGATGGATGGATGGATAGACTGATGGACAGATGGATGGACACATTGATTGACAGACGCACAGATAGATTGACAGATGGATGGATAGAGATGGATGGACAGACAGATAGACACGTTGGATGGACGGACGGACGGATCTCTGTCCTTCTCTCTGTCCAGCGTGAATGTAACCGCACAGTCTGTTGTGCTGCTTGATGTTTCACACGGGTTTTTGTCATCATCTTACAGTTAACCCTAACCCCTTATTTTAATACAAACACACTGTTTTGTAGTGCAAATATAGCTTCACCATTTACTGCTCCTTGTTATTCTTCTAGTTACACACCAATAGCGGCCTCACATATTTCATTTACCAGCGAGTCGCAAAATAAGTTGGATAGATTATGAAATAAATTGCTCAATAATGGCCGAGGCTCAAAGTATCCCAGCGTACAGTATGTGGTCTGTTGTCTCTGATGTATGGCCACGGGTCGCCCTGTTATAATCTTCTGTGTAATGACTGTTGTAAATCCCTCAGAGCAGCAGCACCTGGATCAATGAAGCTGATGGCTATCTCCTCCGGCCCGCGCGCAGCCCGGTTCCTCTGCTTAAAAAACTATTATAACTACAGCAGAATAAGATGTTCATGCAGAGACAGATGATTTTTTTGAAGTTTTTACTGCACTAAAGTACGCTGAAAATTAAGCTACTGTATAACAAAAATACAGTTAACTAATCATACATCAACTAATGTTAACAGACATCTACTGCTCATTATTATACACTATGATATTGAGCAGGGTCGGGGAGTAACGAAACACAAGTAACTTAGTGACGCATTTAAAATAGAAAATGTGAGTGACTGTGTTTGATTTGAAATGGGTGGTGATCAGATTACAGTTCCATCTGAAAAGTGTTTTAGATTACCAAAGTGATTACTTTGAGCTTTAATGTCATTTAAACATTACTGTAAACATTACTGGATGACCCACGACTGTTTTCATGTTTTGCGACAGTTGTTTGAGTCCCTTGTAATTGTAAAAAAAAGTTGATTGCAACTTTTTATCTCACAATTCAACTTTTTTTTCCTGAGTTTTGAATCTCACAACTCTTTAAATCTTGGATTTTTGAAAACAAATTCACTCTCAACTGCGTTTTATAAAATCAGAATTGGGAGATATAAATGCATAATTGCAAGTTATGAAGTCAGAATTACATGATAAAAACTTGCAATACTGACTTTTTCTTGCAATTGCGAGTTTATATCTCAACTTCTCTGCTTGGAATTCTGACTTTTCTCAATATTGTGAGTTTATATCTCATAATTCTGACTTTATAACTCACAATTGCAACTTTATATCACTCAATTCTGAGGGAAAAAGTCAGAATTGTGAGATAAAAACTCTCAATGATCTTTTTTGTGTTTGTTTCACACTTAATGATGTTTTATTAACAAAATTCGGGAGGAACACGTTCTAATGATCTAGCTAATTATCACATCACTCCAGCCAGCTGCCATTAATCAGCAATCAACATGCCTGCCCAAATCAGCATGAGCAGAAACCCATATATATCGATGCAGTCGACTCACCTATGCTTTTGGACAGTTTCAGCCTCTGGTCACAATGTCCGAGCTTGAATTATTTCCGTCCGATGACGAATTCTCAGCTGCCCCTGAGCCGCTACAGCAACCCACCGACGAACGGAGCACCCGGGATCAACGGGTCACCGCAACGGAACCTCCAGAATCACCGCGCGGCCGTCGGCCCAGCCGCGCCGCTTCCCGCACCCCGAGACGTCGAGGCCGGCATTCGCCTTCCTCAACAAGGCACCCACCACCATCTCCAGCATCCTCGTACACCTCAGCACAGCCCACGATTCCTGCAATTGAAAAATGGACAGTTATAGGATTAAAGCAAGCGCTAAGCAGCGCCGATGTCCATTTTTCCAGGAGAATGAACAAAGCCGAGCTATACAACCTGTACGTCTCACTTCAATCCTCTCCACCTTCCAAAGCTGCAAAAACGACCAGGAATCGCAGAGCTCCGTACCATCGCTCTCAAAAATCACCCTCTTCCTCCGTCGCAGGGCCGGTCCTCTCGCGAACATCAGGCCGCAACGGTGAGCCGTCAGCTAGTCTGGGCTGCGCCCCAGACTCGGCCGCCGCCCGGCCCCAATCATCTCCTAGCTCCGTCGAGCTACAAACCGCAGTTTTCCACAACACTGTTCCCAGAGTCCCAATAATAGCCCCTACCAGCGTAGGCTATCCTTTCACGGTAAGTATGCCTCCGCCAGAGGCCCAGGCGCAGGTTCCTCAGTCTTTACCTGTCACTTTCTCTAATTTTCTCCCTGGTCAGTGGCCTGCTGCTCCTCCGTCCAATTCTAGCGTGAGGCTGCCTCCGCTAGCAGCGCAGGCCCAGACACCCACTGTCTTCCCTCATAACCCCTTTTTCCCCCCCCTTTCTTTCCCTCCCCAGGCACCAGGGGTCGCCACAAGCGTGAGGCTGCCTCCGCTTGCGAGTTCGGCCCCGGCCTCTTTTCCTGCTACGGCTCTCCCCCAAACAAAATCTCCTTTTACTTTGTTTTCTGCTATGCCTATGCCTATCCCAGCGAATGCAACAGCCCTGGAACCGCCCCCCGTCACCAGCAGCATCCGAGCGCAGATCCTCACAGGTGCGGACATCGATTTATCATCCTTACTGTCACTGTTTCCTCTCCCCTCCTCAAGCCATCAGATCGATTGCGGCGATCTTTCAGTTACATTAAAAAATCAAACGCACAATTCATCCCGCATTCTTTCTTTTGCCGAATTTGCTATTGCCTTCAGCCGTTACAGCGAAGTAATTTGCGCCGCACTTCCCCATAGGAGAAGAGAACTCAATGACTATCTCGCGATAATCGCCGAACTCTCGCAATCGTTCGGAGGCTCCCACTTTTATACCTACCACAAGCTCTTTTCGGCTAAATGCGCCGTACGTATAGCCCATTGGAACCAGTGCCCTTACTGGGGAGCTTTAGATTTGGAGCTTCACAACAGAGTGTTTTTAGGCTGTCGCAACATCACTTGCGCAGTCTGCAGATCAGTCGCCCACTCCACCAATGCCTGCCCTCTGATAAATCCGCCAAATTCCCCAGGCCCAGTTTCGCAAGCTAAATCTACTAGTTACGTCCCGCGGCCAACGAATTCCAATTCCATCGCTCCAGCCCCAGATTTCAAAAAAAGAAACGTTTTCACCAACCAGGTCTGCAGCAATTTCAACGCAGGAAAGTGCATTAGGCAGCGTTGTCGCTTCTTGCATGTCTGTAATTATTGTGGCGGCGCTCATGCCCGCATCATATGCCCTGTCAAAAGTGCCCAAAATAAAGATCCAAGAAATTACTTATCGACTCCTGTGAATATTTCTTGTCTGTCCGCAGAATTGTCTCAGCACCCCGACACTAGCTTTACAAACTACTTATTGACTGGTCTCGAGCACGGTTTCGAACCCGGATTGGAAAGCCTCCCGTCTCAGAGCATTATTTGCAATAATCTCCAGTCCGCTCTAGCTGAGCCCGACACGGTAGACAAGCTTATTAAAAAAGAAACCGAATCCGGCTTTATGATCGGTCCGTTTAGCAGTCCACCTTTCGAACATTTCCGCATCAGCCCCATTGGAGTGGCTACCAGAAAATTTTCAGGTAAGAAACGGCTGATAATCGATCTCTCAGCCCCGCACAATTCTCCGTTCCCAAGCGTAAACAGCCTCATCCCCCTCGAAGAGTTTTCCCTGCATTACCACAACATCGACCAGGCTATAACCTTGATTAAAAAAGCGGGTCGTGGTGCTTGGCTCGCAAAAATCGACATCACCGCTGCATTCAAAGTGATGCCCATCCACCCCGACTCGTGGCATTTATTCGGCGTGCGCTGGCACGGGAAATTCTACTTCGCCGTCCGTCTTACGTTCGGATGTAAAAGCAGCCCCAAGATTTTCGACGTGTTGTCAGAGGCTATTTGCTGGATACTCCTGAACAACCACGCAATCCCTTACGTCATTCACCTGCTTGATGATTTCTTAATCATCTCGCCTCCCGACGCCATTCCAGCCGCGCATCTTTCCACTGTCCAAAAAGTTTTTTCCGAGCTCGGAATTCCAATCGCCCAAGATAAAACCATGGGTCCAGCCACGTCCCTCGAATTCTTGGGCATCAACCTGGACTCAGTCAATTTCCAAGCCTCACTGCCCAAGGAGAAAATAGACAGGATAATCTTAGTTGCATCCGCCCTTATAGACAGCCCTGATTGTTCCAAACGAGAGCTGCTATCTTTGCTCGGCCATTTAAACTTTGCGATGCGCATAATCCCGCAAGGACGCTCTTTCATCTCGCATCTCCTCTCCCTCGCATCTTCAGTTCATGCACTAGAGGATCAAATATCATTAACCAGTTCAAGTCGCAACGAGCTCAGCCTGTGGATAACCTTCCTTAGACAATGGAATGGTCTGTCTTTTTTTTATAACGATCTGATTTCTCTCCCCGAGGATATCCAATTATTTACTGACGCAGCTCCCTCCACGGGTTTCGGGGGATATTATCAAGGCCGGTGGTTCGCGTCCACATGGCCCTTCCAGCTATCGGACCCAGAGCAGTCATCAACATCCTCAGCGCTGTTCGAGCTGTACCCACTGGTGGTAGCAGCCGCTCTATGGGGGAAAGAATGGTCCACTAACAGCATTACAGTGTACTGCGACAATGAAGCTACCGTGCAATGCATTAATAAAGGCCGTTCACATTCCCCTGCACTAATGCCATTCCTTAGACGTTTGATTTGGATTTCAGCTTGTGACCAATTCATCATGGTTGCAAAGCACATTCCCGGTTCAAAGAACCAAATAGCTGACTCCCTCTCTCGTTTTGCCTTCCAGAAATTCAAGCAGCTGGCACCAGAAGCAGACCCACTTCCAACTCCAGTACCTCACTTTTCAGAGCTGATATTCCCATAAACCATCCACTGAAACCACTCCTCGATGCTTCCCTCAACACTATTCTCCAAGCCGTATCCCCGAGGACACTACATTCCTACCTAACTGCATGGAAGAGTTTTAAATCCTTTCACTCCACCTACAACCTGCCTTTTCCAGACTTTTCCCTTCTCACCATCACGTCATTCATTTCTCATCTCAACTGCACCAAGAACCTACAAGCCGGCTCCATCAAAGGTTATCTAAGCGGAATACAATTTTTCCACAAACTCATTTTCGGTTCACCCTCCTCAGTAATAGCCAACTCACAGACATCCATGCTCATTAAAGGAATCCAAAGAACCCAACCCACCCGCCCCGACGTAAGACAACCAATAACATGGGAAATACTCTCACAATGTATCTCAACCCTCCGCAAAGGTTACCAATCCATCAACACCGCCCACACGCTTGATGCCATGTTCATTCTGGCTTTTTTCGGTTTCCTCAGATGCTCTGAACTCACCATCACTTCTAGCTTCAATCCAAAAGTACATCCCACAATATCAGATCTATCCGTGCTCGACAACGAAACCATCTCATACTTCATAAAGAAAAGCAAGACGGACCAAATAAGGAAAGGCCATTTTATCTATATTTTCAATCTCCCATCTTCAATTCAACCATTCCAAACCCTCTTAGCTTATATCCATTTCAGAAACTCACAGGCCAAACTGCCATCCGACCCACTTTTCACAGACGATTCTGAACGCCCCGTCACTCGTTTCTGGTTCCAAAAACACCTCAAATCCATATTGATTCAATCTGGCATCCCAGCAGAGCACTTTTCCAGCCATTCATTTCGGATAGGTGCAGCAACCACAGCCGCCCAAAAAGGACTTTCCCAGCAGCAGATCCAAGCACTCGGTCACTGGTCATCAGAGGCTTTCAGAAGCTACATCCGATCAAATCGCAATCACATCAAAGAAGCCCAACAAACTCTCATCAGCTGAAACTCCTTAACACCATCTATACCAATACACACGCAGGAGTTTTAAATACCATGATCACCTCCAGTCACCATTTTTTTTTTTTTTTTTACCATCACACCATCGTCTCCACCATGGTCATCTTTATCATAATTATCATCCTTCATCTTCATCCCCATCTGCCGACCCCACCAATGGTGACGTTTCCTCAGGCTCCCGCAGGAGCTCAATAGCCTCAAAGTCTCCACTGCCGCAGCAGTGATGTTCCCTTATGCTCCCGCAGGAGCCCAGCAGCTTTAAAAGTCTCCACTGCCGCAGCAGTGATGCTCCCGCAGGAGCTCAGCGGCTTTAAAGTCTCCACTGCCGCAGCAGTGATGTTCCCTCATGCTCCCGCAGGAGCTCAGCAGCTTTAAAAGTCTCCACTGCCGCAGCAGTGACGCTCCCGCAGGAGCTCAGCAGCTTTAAAGTCTCCACTGCCGCAGCAGTGATGTTCCCTCATGCTCCCGCAGGAGCTCAGCAGCTTTAAAAGTCTCCACTGCCGCAGCAGTGACGTTCCCTCATGCTCCCGCAGGAGCCCAGTGGCTTTAAAGTCTCCACTGCCGCAGCAGTGACGCTCCCGCAGGAGCTCAGCGGCTTTAAAGTCTCCACTGCCGCAGCAGTGATGTTCCCTCATGCTCCCGCAGGAGCTCAGCAGCTTAAAAGTCTCCACTGCCGCAGCAGTGATGCTCCCGCAGGAGCTCAGCGGCTTTAAAGTCTCCACTGCCGCAGCAGTGATGCTCCCGCAGGAGCTCAGCGGCTTTAAAGTCTCCACTGCCGCAGCAGTGATGTTCCCTCATGCTCCCGCAGGAGCCCAGCAGCTTTAAAAGTCTCCACTGCCGCAGCAGTGACGTTCCCTCATGCTCCCGCAGGAGCCCAGTGGCTTTAAAGTCTCCACTGCCGCAGCAGTGACGCTCCCGCAGGAGCTCAGCGGCTTTAAAGTCTCCACCGCCGCAGCAGTGATGTTCCCTCATGCTCCCGCAGGAGCTCAGCAGCTTTAAAAGTCTCCACTGCCGCAGCAGTGATGCTCCCGCAGGAGCTCAGCGGCTTTAAAGTCTCCACTGCCGCAGCAGTGATGCTCCCGCAGGAGCTCAGTGGCTTTAAAGTCTCCACTGCCGCAGCAGTGATGTTCCCTCATGCTCCCGCAGGAGCTCAAGAAACTGAATTAATGAGCAGAACTGGAATCATAATTTAAAGATACTCATCCTTGGATATCATCATCATCATCATCACCACCACCGTCGTCATCATCATCACTATTGTCATCATCATCATCATCACCATTGTCGTCATCATCATCACCACTATTGTCATCATCATCATCATCACTACTGTCATCATCATCACTATTGCCGTCATCATCATCATCATCACTATTGTCATCATCATCAATAGCGCGGTTCTCCCGCCGGAGCTCCATTTTTCTCTGGCAATTTCTACACCAGTGCACCAATATTGTCGGGGGAATTTCTCCACTCCCGCAGCAGTGGTACTACTCCTCAGCTCCCGCAGGAGCCCATTTATATGCAACTTTCCACAGCAAACTACCAGCGAGGCTCACCTCTCTGAAGCCAAAGCCAAACTCTGAAGTAGCAAGAAGCCCTCCCAATCAAGTGACTAATACCTCCCTACGATTACGACACTTTCAGCTTCACACTCTGCAAATTTTGGGGGGTTAGCAACTTTCTGGCTGCTGTCCCTCGCCGGTTGCAGCTTTTTGGGGGGAGTACTCTGGGCTCGGGCCCAATACCGAGCTCGGAGCCCTCTCCTCGGACAGCACGCCAAATATGCATACTAATTCCCTATCTGATTATTGGTAAGTGTGAACTCGTGAAATGATGTTTTATTAACAAAATTCGGGAGGAACACGTTCTAATGATCTAGCTAATTATCACATCACTCCAGCCAGCTGCCATTAATCAGCAATCAACATGCCTGCCCAAATCAGCATGAGCAGAAACCCATATATATCGATGCAGTCGACTCACCTATGCTTTTGGACAGTTTCAGCATCCCTCCACCACCCCGTCTCCTCACACTTGCCTGGTTACTTCCTAAACCAGATACGGGGGGAGTACTCTGGGCTCGGGCCCAATACCGAGCTCGGAGCCCTCTCCTCGGACAGCACGCCAAATATGCATACTAATTCCCTATCTGATTATTGGTAAGTGTGAACTCGTGAATTAGTATTCCAAAGTATTCTAAAGTATTTCGATGAAGTGACTAAACTTGAGTAATGTAACGAAATACGATACAAATGACTTTTTAAAGCATGTATTTTGTAATCTGTAGTGAAATACATTTTAAAAGTGACCCGCCCAGCGCTGCTATTGAATTATACATTACTATACATTATTCTACACAATTGTGATCTTCAGTATACAATATTATCTTGTCTTTTACAGTAAATGTTGAGGCTTGTAAATAAAAGTAGGATTATATATCAATAAGATAACATGTTATGTTTGGGGAGACAAAGTACTGTAGATTTTGGCAAACATTTTGGCCTTATTTTAGCAGCTCTGGCTCCAGGAAGAACGCAGGTACATTGTTCTTAATAACAATCTGAGTGCAGGTTTGGGAATAACAGCTCCTGCATCGTAAAGCAACATTCAGCTTCAGTTAAAATGATGTGTGGGTTTGCATAAGCATTTAATTTTATAACCGGATGTTTTCAAAAATAATCATGAGACTAATTAATGCTAAAAGTACAAGGAAATACCGAGTACCAAGAGGAGTGGAAAAAACAAAACAAAAGACAAAAACCTGTTTTCAGATATTATTAATAAGAGAAAAATACGCCACAGAAGTACGGTGCATCATTAAACTGTAATCGAAGCGGCTCCAACTCTTGATGTGAAACAAACAAGTCATTTTCACGAGTGCAAGTTCAAATGGTGCGTTAAAACAAATCTCTTTTTCCTGCTGATTTCTTCTGATTGAATCAGGAGATTGCCTGGAAAACAAAGATTGAAACTGACGGCTGCTTCCACGAATCTTCTGCGATCTAACGTTCCAATTAAAATGATATGCTGGCAAAATTATAAGCATGTACAGTTCGCCGTTTCCCCCCCTCGAGCCGAACACGTCACACACAAGGGTGAAGTAAAGCGATCGCTCAGCATTATTGCAATTTTATAATGTATTTTCTTTGCTTAGCGATTTGTTGTCGTCTTGTGTCGTTCCAGGAAAATATTTACCTTCACTTTACGTCCAATATTTGTAAAAACAGCTCCATCTATGCTCATCGTCACCCCACACGAGTGTTTCTGTTTATATCTCTCTCTCAAACAGACACTCTCGAACCCACACCGGCACAAAAGCACTCCGAGAAAGACAAATCAATGCTTCGAGACAGTTCTTTTAAAAACAGTCAGGTTAATCTGCGAGCGCCAGACTTCCCGTGCGATGCATCACCTCGCGCTAATGATCTTAAGAGTTCTGGGAGGATGTTTGCCATATGTATTGTCAGGAAGCAATTTTCGAACCTCTCTAAGGAAGATCATCTCTGCTGTAAACCAGTGTTCAATTGTATTAACTGCAGTGGATAAAGGGCACAAACAACAATAGCTCAAGAAAAGGTGATTTTTGTGCAAGTTCAGAACGCCGTGAACCGTGACGCTCTTGGCAGACGGGTATGCTTTGTGCTTCCAGAGCAAATCTAAAAGCAATATAGCTTGTGCTTGTGTTTCCAAAACTTCAAACTAATGTGCAACAGAACACTGCTTTGGCGAAGTTAACCGGGTGATGACGTAACATTGGGTCAGGTCGCTTGGCTATCGATTCATTGACTGCAGACTGTGGTGGAGAACATTGTCTCATGCGGTCCTTTTTTCCGTATCTGCAAGATGCAGTGCATTCCAGGTGTTCCATTACACCACTGAGCTCATATTTTACACGCAGACGTCTGCTCGCTCATTGTAATGTAGCTACTGTATACGGAGTTGCATTGCAGAGGACAAACTCCTCTCATGGCCATGACAAACCGAGCCAAAGTTGAGCTGCGGAGCATCTGTCAGGCCAGGGGCGGACTGGCCATCGGGAGCACCGGGACATTTCCCTAACCCTAACTGCGAATTAATCGACGCACTTATGAATCGACGCATCAGGCGATGGCGGAGTGAAAATGACCCAACAGCAGAAGCTCTGCCTGATTGGCTAAATCCAGAGGCAGGCTTTATCTGGGAAAATAGTGCAAAAAATGGAGCGTAAACGCAAAGGAGGAGCAGAGAGGGAACGCGTGAAAAGGAGAAAAGCCCTGGACAACATCCCAGCCATGTTCGCCGGGAAGGGAACAGAATTACATTTACATGAAATTTACTAGGGGCGGAAAAACAATCGATCCGTTCGGTTCTCCACGCGCTCGGACGGTCCGCCGTTCAACTTCAATCTGACATATGCTTTACTATAAATAATATATATATCTTATATGAGAATTCTAACATGCAAATATTTTCACAACAGCATGACCATTAGGAATAAAGAAAGTGGTTCCAACTGATCAATATGATTCATATTCAAGAGCTGCTTGTTTATGATTTGTCTAACTGCAGTTCTAGATCCAGTTCTGTTTTTGAATGATGAATATAAACTGCTGGGATAGACAGTTGTTTCCCCTCACACAGCTGCAAAACAGAGTTGTTCTAGTTGCCTGCTGTCTTTTTGTGCAACTTTCTGGACTGCAACAACACAGTTGCCACCTCTAGTTCATTGACGGTTTGGTGTGTCACTGCCTTTAAAGGGCAAGATGACCTCCAATAATGAGCTTCTCATTAGTCCACATGCAGGTTCACCCATCTGATGTCCAAAAGCCCCGAACCACCGTAAAAAGTCCTCGTTGAAACAAAGAGAAGCATCAAGGATCCATTCACATCTATGTTTGGAAACTACAACACGTACACATTCAGAGAAATGAGCTCTCTCAGGTTTGGACTGTGTCCAGAACATTGCCAAAGATATTCTGGAGGTGGTTTGTGGTTCACGATTCGATTCATGATCCTGCGCTTCAATGTTGATGTTGATTCAGTGTCTATTGATTTGGATGAATATGGATGTAGTCCGTTTTTCTCAAAGTAAAAAAATATGTTGCAATGTTGCGCAGGGACGCAGGTCAGCCGGTATCATTCAGGGACCCGATTTGTTTACAATTGCATTTAAGGCTATTTCTATAATGATGATGATAAATTTTAATGAACACACACACACAAAATGTAATATAGTGCTCTTCTCTGGAGTACATTTTCCTCACTATCCATACAGTTTATGGAGAATGAATGGCTTTTCTGAACTAAATGTCACATTACCTGACACATTTACGAGCGGTTCTGATTGAGTGATTAAACGAGACATGATGTAGTAAGTTGGTTCTTCAACACGACCTCTGATGTCACTTCCTGTTTATTTTAGTTTTATTCAGATGAGTCACCTCTGCAGCGAACCATAACGCCACATTAAGAGCACCAAAACGGTATGGTATGAATTTTATTATAAAACTTTTGCGCAGCCCAGCCAACATCTTCATCTCTCACACAGGGTGATAAACAAAGAAGAATGGAAATGCTTCTTGGATTCAGGACGTGTGAGTGTTCGCCAGGGCTGTTGTCCCATTCTCAGATGTGGCAGACCGCACAGACACACCTGAATTGCCACAGAGCTCATGCACAGGGCCAGGAAAGAGACGACGGAGGAATTAAACAGAAGAAGATTATGCAAGTTCTTGGGAAACCGAGAGCCTCAAATCCTGCTTTGCCCACGGCATCCACCCTTGATTTGGAGCCAAAGCAGCCTGAGACGGGAGGTTCGGAGAACCCCGTTGTTTCCACGCGCTGATGAAAATTGTAAAAGCGAGAAGCTCAGACGTCGAGCGTTTAAATTAGACTGTGAATAATCTGACCTAGAGCTTGTGTGATCTCTCTCAAAGTTTTCAAAAAATTGAAGACGACATGCAGACAGCTGCATATTCATCAGGACAGCTTACTGGAGATTCCCATCCAGCATTCAACTCCACCTTTCCCTATTCCACGGCGTGAGTCAGCAGTGATTTGTCTTTACATTTAGTCATTTAGCAAACACTTTTATCCAAAGCAATTTGGGGTTAGGTGCCTTGCTCACTTTCCCCACTTTCAAATCCTGCCGGCATGGGAATTGAACCAACAACCTTCAGGTTAAAAGCCCAACTCCCTCACCATTAGGCCACGATTTGTCTGTTGAGCAGAGTTCTGGATCCCTCCACCCATCCTGGGACAGATGAAGAACAGCTCAACTTTCTCATCCACTACGTGCTTTTTAAACATTGTGTTGATGTGCCAATTCTCACCTGTCTTTTGTTTGCCATTTACATTTTTCATCGTTTAGCAGACGCTTTTACCCAAAGCGACTTACAAGGGGAGCAATCAGGGGTCAGGTGTCTTGCTCAAGGGCACTTTAGTCGTGGTGTTGAAGGTGGAGAGAGTGCTGTTCATTCACAATCCCCACCTTCAATTCCTGCCGGCGTGGGAATCGAACCAGCAACCTTCAGATTACAAGCCCGACTCCCTCACCACTAGGCCAGAGTTACGTAACTATTGGAATGTAATTATATTGAATATGTATGCAACATATTCTGAATGAAATTAGGCTATCAAGGTACTTTGACTATCATTTGCATAAAGTACCTTGATACAGTTTGTGTTGCTGCACTAATGCTATGAGACAAGATAAATGAATGGAAGAGATCCACGAGCAGCAGCCATAGGCTAAAAGAAAATGTAAAAAAAACCCCAAAAAACTTACAGTCCTTCATAAACCGTGTCTCCGGGGAAATCTAACCTGGACACGTTTGATCTCAACGAGACCAGCAAAATCAAAACATACATTTTGTTCTGTCTCCTTTAAAGGCCTGTTTTCATAGTTGTGACTCAGTAATATGTGTGTCTGTTCGCAGGCGGGTCAGCTCTTTGACGCAAAACAATTTTCATCCATTTTCCGGACACTCGGAATTGGATGGCTTTGCCAGATCTGAGGACCTCTATTCGTCATCCTAAGTGTTTTTCACCACCTGAATTCAACCTGTTGCCTTGTTTATCTCTCCACTCTCCAGAGGACTGGCGAAAGATTTCCATGTTCGTGTAGAGCCTGCCACATCCAACAAGGAATACTTGTTAAAACTGACCCTTCAGCTCTGAAACACTGGAGGACGCAGTGAAGGAGCCGGCCTCAGAAAAGCCAAAGAAGCAAACAGGAATCACGTGAGGAGACACTCACACACCTGACCGTCTACATCTCCGGAAAAGACACTGGAATCCAGTGAGGTAAATTTCTCTCCCGCAGCTGATAAAAAATAGTTCAGTACTCATTCAGTTTTGTCTAATCTCTGTTTTTACGGAACATCCAAACCCCTTACAAACAAGGGAGAATAAATAAATGTAATAAATACACTGTAAATAATGTCATCAAGACAGTATTTGTGCAGGAAGCATTTTGTACAACAAATAACTGGAACGTGTCACATTAGTTTTGCAGCCTAGTCTTTAAATACCACCATAGATGTACATCTAAATATATTATGATATTTTCCCATCTTTGCAGAAAAACAAACAAACATCCATCTTCATTTTTAGGCATGCTGTCATTTTTTCCCCCATTGTATAATCTTGTTTCAGCCTCCACTGAACCAAGCTCGACTCCTCTTCCTCACACTGTTATTTATTCATTTATTTTAGTCATCAATAACAATATCAGTGGTACATTCATTGCTTTTGTTTTTTGGTCAATGCTTCCAAAAGATACACAAAAGATCTAGAGGTTATCTTGTGTTTGAACACTTTTCCAGAACCTCCCCAAAAATGGTGTATGATCTCCAATATTTCTCCACGGATTCTTTTTTTTTCCCAGGTTCTTTCACATGCACAGAGATCACATGAGGTTTCCAGTCAAATTATTTCCATAATTGACTATTAATTTCTTTATGACACCCCTCACATAATTCCTTCCGAGTATTTAGTTCCAGTTCCCATTTTTCTTAATATCCCCTGTGCTTTATACAGGATTTGGTACTAAGCTTTTGTATAAATGAGATGTGTTTATTTTAGATGGAAAGTGTTTTTCTACAATATTAAAAAAATATTATTCCATTTTGTTAGGAAGAAATTCAATATGTGGGCCTTTTTTTTTTTTTTTTTTTTAAATGTTCTCAATTTTTAGAATCCATTCATCATTAATTCTGCATTTAAGACCCGATTTTTTATTTATGAAAGTTAGAATCTTTGACTGTGCTCAACACTTCCTGATTCCCTCTTTCTAAATCCAAGCCACTACTGCAGTTATCTGGGCCAAGAACCAGAGATCACCAGTGCTACTTTATATCCTGAGACGAGTCCATATTCATCCAGACATTTCAAGAGAGCAGGAATGGAGCGAGGTGGGTTTTCTATGAAGAGCAGTGTATCGTCTGCAAACAATGCTATTTTATGTTCTGTCCTCCATTCCCTGAATCCTTGTATATTGACGCATGGCTTCTGCAGATGGTTCAATGCTCAACACAAAAAGGATAGGCGATAATGAATCCACACGGCTCACACCTCTGTCTACCCCAAAAATCTGGAACACCGCCCGTTCAACCCTTATTCTTGATTTTGATTCAAGTTAATCCATGCCAATAATTTTTTCTCCAAAACCCATTTATATCAACATTTGTTCTAAAAATAGCCAGTCAACTCTGTTGATTGCTTTCTCAGCAATCTTTATTCTTTGCCATTTTAAAATGTTCTTTCTATTACTTGTTTGTATATATATAAACCTTCCTGATTTCTTATTTTATTTGCATGCTTGTCACACTTAAATGGTTCAGATGATCAAACAAATGTAAATATTAGTCAAAGATAACACAAGTAAGCACAAAATCCAGTTTTAAATGAAGGTTGTTATTATTAAGGGAAAACAAAATCCAAACCTGCATGGCCCTGTGTGAAGAAGTGATTGCCTCACCGGTGGTGACATAACATAAACTGTGGTTTATCACACCTGAGTTCAACTTCTCTAGCCTGATCACTGCCACACCTGCTCTCAATCAAGAAATCACTGAAATAGGACCTGCCTGAAAAGCGAAGTAGACCAAAAGATCTTCAAAAGCTAGACATCGTGCCGAGATCCAAAGAAATTCAGGAACAAATGAGAAAGAAAGTAATTGAGATCTGTCAGTCTGGAAAAGGTTATAAAGCCATTTCTAAAGCTTTGGAACTTTTGGAAGGTTTCTGCTTCTTGGAAGGTGTGTGTCCCATTATATCTGGTGTAAAAGTAAGATTTCAGAAAAAGAACATCAAAAAAAAAAACAACATCATACCAACAGTAAAATATGGTGGTGGTAGTGGGATGGTCTGGGGTGTATTCTGCTGAAGGAGAATGTCCGGCCATCTGTTCCTGACCTCAAGCTGAAGCGGACTTGGTCTCTGCAGCAGGACAATGATCCAAAACACACCAGCACCTCTGAATGGCTGAAGAAAAACAAAATGAAGACTTTGGAGTGGCCTAATCAAAGTCCTGAATCCTTTTGAGATGCTGTGGCGAGATCTTAAAACGGCAGTTCATGCTCTCAAACCCTCCAATGTGGCTGAATCACAACAATTCTGCAAAGATGAGCGGGCCAAAACTCCTCCACAGCATTGGACCACAACTGGTAGACACTTTAAAAAGGGCTTGTGTTGTACAGTCAGTTGTACATGAACCTTTGCTTAAAATCTCCAAGTCCAACAAAGGATCCCACTTGTAACTTATTTGACTTTCTATTGCATAGACAGCCACGTTTTACTATAAGCCCATCGTGCCAGTGGTAATTATCAAAGGTTTATTTATTGCATGTTTTTGGTCCAAAAACCTGAGTGAGCGCATGCCCTTGTTCCCTGAAAAGACAGCTCCCTTGTGTAACATCTGCTGGTGCTTTTAAGTTCCCCACAGGGGGCCAGGCCTTTGTAATCAAGGGTCTGATTGTTCTCGAGTGTTTTTGTGAGCTCTCTCTACAGGGAGAAGTACACTGAAAAATAAACCATTTCATCAACAAAGGATTGTCAACCTTCAGACCAACATATTAGTTTAAAGAGTTTTCCTGATCAAGTTGGTCACCTCTTACTGCATGTAGAGACTTTGTTCTTTAACCTCAGCTAATCTTTTTTTAAATCCAGTTTACATGATTAAAAGATTATTCATTAAGCCATATCGATGCACAACAGCCGCATTAAACGGAAGCCCTTCAGAACTCCCTGTCTGGGGTTTATTGTATCTATAAAACTGATGCAGTGGATTCATTTTCATGTAGACGTGGTTTGGATGGCGGTCTTTTTGTCAGGTACTCAGTTAAATAAGTGCTGGTGCTGGATAACCAGTCAGATGTTCTGTGAAACACAGCGGGTGTGGATTAAAAACGACTGGGATGGACATTAGTCCCAGGGAAGCCTTTTTAAAAGAATAAGTACTAATAATGTACTAATTATGTCTCAGCCTTTCTTTGAAGACATGTGCAGAGGAACTTACTGAGATCTGTTGTCTCTCAGACAGTCCCATCTCTGTGGAAAAAGGCATCTTCCAAAAAAAAAAAAAACTGTTCCAGATTATAGACCTGACTTCTATTGTACTGAAGTGTTTGTAAAAGCTTATGCTGTGGAAGCTGAAGTCAAACATTAATGGACAGCTAGACAAACTAACCGTATTACATTTAATTCTGCAACATGGTGGAAACCCCAAGGCCTGCGCTGATGTTATTTGTAGACTTTAGCTCTGCTTTTAATGCTCTGCAGTCACACATCCTTCTCAGTAAGCTATATTATTAGGTGGCATCAATCTTTTTTTGGACCAACAGCACCCAGACCGGACATTATCTGAGGCTGAAGTCAGCAGGTGTTCCTCAGGGATGTGGGAGCTCTCCCATTTTGTTTGCATTATACATGAACAATTGTACGAGAAGTCATTTTGATTGTGCAGCTTTCTACTTTGGGACTTACCGACTTAGTTTGGAGGTTGAAACATGGTGTGAGGACCGTCATCTCATTGTAAATGCTAAGAAAAATGAGATCGTGCTCTATTGCTGGTCCACAGAACACTTGCATCTCCCAGGATCATTTCTTTCAAATACTTGGCTGTACATATTGACTGCGATCTGTCCACACCAGGATCCAGACTGCGAAGACTGGACAGAGGGCGCTGGTGATATTTTCCCGTGCTGTGATCGAGAGTGTTTTGAGAGCTTGACATTGGAGTTTGGAGTTTCCCTCCCTCCAAATTCCCATATTAAACACGCGAAGCCAATTCCAGCGGTCCTGTACACCAAATACAGGTTGAAGCTATAGGGGCTGGTTAAATGTAATTCAGGACGTAAGGCAGCATGAAACGAGAAGCGGCGTCTGTATTTGTTATTGTACCACAATTGAATGTTTTGATTGTTTGTTTGTTTTCGTGCGGCAGCCTTGTGTCCAAGACAAATTTCCCAAGGGACAAATAAAGTGATCTTGAATCTTGGTGCAGTGCTTGAACTGAAACCATAGAGCTATTTCTGCTTCGCTTTCTGGTGTCTGACTGCATATGAATGTGTCATTGGATGCTCATAATTTAATGGACATAGCCGTAATGATAAATGTGCCTAAAGAAATATAGAGTGTACATCCATACATGCACAAGTGTCAAACTCAGCTTCAAAACTCCTGCGTGGATGTTTCTGGTGATCCTGAAGACCTCGATTAGCCATCCGGTGTGCTGAATCAGGGTTGGAGCTGGACTCTGGTGGACCTTCTCTAATGGATATGATGTTTTATATGTGTTATATGATGTGTTAACTTTTTTTTTTACATACAGTATATTTATAAAATCAGTAGGATAGTTCAATGTATAGGTTTTTGTGGTCCTGCGAGACACGACATTTCGTTCCACTGTATGTCCCCACAATAAAGCTCAACTTGACTGTTTTGAGTTATTGACGGCTCCTCCGGTTTGGGGAACTTCCATTCAAAAAGACTAAATCATAAAGTTGCACTACAATTGTTTGAAAGAATGATTCATCAATGTTCCTTCGTATATTATTTTAGTTTCAGACATCGTGAGAATAGCGTAACACTTGGTATGGATGTTCCCTCGTTTCCCGTGACCCGGAGACGGATGGACCTCGGCCCTCTTGAAGGACGTCTCTCAATTCTCTGCTTCTTCAGACAAAACATATTTTAAGATGTGTCAGTAGAAGTTGCTTTCAGTTAAAACTGCTCAAACATGCATTTCATCCTGGGATTAGCTTAAGCCTTGTCTGCGAAACCGGGGATTGGGTTTTATTCCTGCGGTGCTCTTGAGGGAGACGCTGCTGGTTTGAGAGGAAAAGCAGTGGGATGAAAGAAGGGGAGCAGGAATAATGCGAACCCGCAGCAGTATTTTAAGTCATTTATTTTTTTTGGGTGGTTTAGATGTTTTTATTTATCATTTTAATTGGTTTTCTTTAAAATAAGTAATAGTATTTGCATTCATATTTGGTCTCCTCATGTTTAACAGATGAACTGCAGGTCCAACTTCTAGATCATGAGACTATTTAACTATCGCAAACATGTCCCGTTCCAAACAGGTGATGAATGCTATCGATCAGTGGAAGGTTCGATGGCAAAATTAAATTCATAATTTGACGTTCCCGCACTTCTTAATGATCACAGTCTGTGGAGCTCAGGAACTGTACTTTACATCCTCGATCAATACTATGGACCTCCAGCGGGCAGTGAATATTTCCTTTATAGATTTCTGTGCCATGTCCTCAAAACAAATAATTGCGCAAACAACATCTATTTACAGCAAGGTCTTCTCAGATGGCCTGAGGGGAATGTGCTGTGTTCAGGTAACCAGAGAAGAATGATATTCCTCTCCTTGATAACAACAGCATATATAAAGGATCCCGGAGGATGGACTGTTGCAGTGAGATCTCATTAGTATTCGCAGTGGTGTGTGCGTGAAGTGTGGTGTTCATACGGTTACAGAGACGCTAATAAGTACTAGATCAACATGATGACAGTTTTATGTATGTGTACAACTTTAGAGATTAATATTTATGGCTCCTTTGAGGTTCACAGACTATGAAATTCAATGAATTCATAAGTTGTGTTTGCTACATTTCTAATAACACTGTACAGTGCGACTCAATGGGTTACATTATAGTGATCTGTGAACTACTTTTACAGCGTCTATTAATTTTGGGTTACGAATACTTTTCAAGATGTACACTTTATCATGAGGGAATGTATGAGAAACTAAATTAATTAACATACGAATGAAGGTAAACTTCGATTAACAATCGACGCGGCTCGTGAAGCGATCGTCTCTTCGCACTAGTTCATTTATAGCATCAAATAAACTGAAGGAATGTTGTTTCAAGACGTGATTCAAGTTCACCGACGTTCATCTACTGACTCCCCTGACCGCTTTGACGGACGAAATGGCGGATTCAGGGTTCTGATTGGTCAGATCGCCTGTCAATCAAACGGTTTGCGGAGGGTCGATTGCAACAAAATTTTGACTTTTATTAGATCATGATAGTTAATGCAAAATGTTAACAACTCAAGCCTTATTGTAAAGTGCTACTGTAATAATAATAATAATAAATAAGATTAAGTAAATATGTTTCATGGCATTACAAGTAATTGCTTTAACAAATTTTCCCATTTCATTGTATTCAAATCAATTCCAATCATCCTAGCATTTGTAAATATGGACATCTTTGAGGTTGTGTTAGTAAGACTTTATGTTTGAGATGATTTCAATTTATCGGGTTATTTTGTTGGTGTGTATCTAAAAGTAAAGTGTTACTCCGTGAAAAAGTTACATTTTATGGAACGCAGTTACTTTTTAACACCTGGGCTGGGCTTCTTTTTTTTTTTCAAAGTTCTATTTTTTGCAAATGTAAAGTACGGAGTCCTGCACATGACATGCAAAAAAAATGTCAATTGTTCACTGTTTCGTTCCCGTGATTTGTAAATCAGTAAATCGCGCGCACACTTTAGTAAATCACACACACGATTTAATTCATTTTTCATGCATGTCATTTGCGGGGCGCCGTAGAAAACAAAGTAACTTGCGTTACATATTTGAAAAAGGTACTCAGATATTTGATTAAATGGCAACAACACCGATCCAGACATGAACACAAATGCTGCGTCAACCCATGTTTGGGTCAAATATGGACAAACCTAACCTAAAACGGAACGTACAAGTCAGCTGGGTGTGTCTACATTTGTCCAGCTGTACATTTCTAGATACAAATGAGATCACAGGACTAGTGTTGGTTTGTGGTTAAACAGTGAATGACTCATTTGGTTCAAAGACGAATACAGACAGAGGGTTTGAAGATAATTATGGCCGCACAATTAAGAATGAATCTGACACGTTATTCACACAATCATCGGCCGGATTGATTCATCGGCGCTGTTGAGGGACACTCGTTGGATTCGGCAAAGAAAACAGCTGAAAAATGAGATGTTTTGACATGCGGAAACGCAGTGTCAATCGGTAGGATGGGTGTCATATTTCTCTCTCTTTCACTGCACTTTTCAGGCCACGAGTAGAGCGAACACATCTTTAATTAGGCAGTGAGAGTCGAGGCTCAGAGAATGGCCCTCAGTTAACAATATTTCGTATTAATTAAAATGTTAATTAGACAGAATCCCTGAAGCCAGAGTGTGAGTCAGAGTCCTTTTATAGGTCATGCGCGCTTCTCTTTTGGACACTGTCAATATTCAGACTCCGCAGGAATCCCAACTTCTAAGTCTCTGCATACAAATGTCCCGTGCCCTTGCATTCATGACTTCCTCGGCCTTTCCTTCGTCGGGGTGATCTCGTTCACATTCGTAGATTGACTGTTCGTATTGCACGATTTATTATTATGCACGACTTCAGTCAAGTGAAAATCTTAATCGGTAAATGGCGGAACCGAGAAAGATCTTTTTTAATAGCGTATTTATTTATAAATGAAATCCACAAATCCAATTTGGGGAATATTAACTGACGTGACACCAGGCAAAGGCTGAGTAAGTCACTTTTAATTTTCTTTTTAGTTTTGTCAGTGGATCCAATAAATTAGGCTGTAAACCTTTAAAGACAGAGAAACAAAAGTTACCAATTTAACTAAACATGATTCAATGTTTTAGTAAAGTTAACATTTTAACATGTTCTATTCTTTTGTATCTTAGATATTTATACACTTATTGAGCAAACTCATTTAAACACAAAATCAATTAAATCAATGCTGCAATGTTTTCCTAAAAACGCACCTGAACATAATAAGCGGCATTTAAAACACTATGAAATTCAATAAACATTTCACGGACGTCTTTGGACTGAACCTCAGCGTTAACTTGGAGTGTCTCTTTGTCTGAATGAATGAGAGCCTCCGTGTTTTTACAGGTGCTCTCAATCAGTGACAATGATCTTATCTGGCGATAAGCAGCCAGTTTGCTGCTGCTGGTGCACTCTGGGAAGTGTAGTTCTTTAAAAGCCATTCCTGAGATTTAGCTCAACACTAAGCAAGCAAATTCTGGTATTTAATTCCAGCAAGTGTAGCAATTAAACGCTTACCTCGTTGTCCGTTTCGTTCATTTCCCAAAGCTAGAGTCGTATACGTTTGCGCCGGTCATATTGTAAGGCTGAACACCACGCGTGACCGCCTCACTGTGTGAGATTGTCCTGTTTTGTTGTTGCTGATATACCAGAGCATCAGCTCTTGAAACTCCGCCCTCTTCTGCAAAGGGGAGTGGCAGTGTCAGCTCATTTGCATTTAAAGAGACACACACACACACACACACACAAACGGCGCAAGTGTCCATTCTAACAAGAAATAAAAATGATCTGTGGAGTATTTTGTGCTGAAAGTTCACACACACACACACACACACTGGGGACATCAGATTTGTAAAAAGAGGTATAACGTCCCCTTTAAGGACGCATGCGTTGACGTCAAACGTGGTTGCCGTCAAGAAATAACAGCAACCTAGTGGATTGCATTGAGTTCTTCATAAGATTTGATCCAGATTAAAGAGTTTTCAATGTTTTAATCTTTTTATACTAAGAGAGTCTGGATGGCTGACCCAAATATTATACTTAAAACAAGTAGTCGCTGTGTTAACAGACTGATTGGTGCCGAGGAGAATGTAGGGCACAACTTATATTCAGATAAAGTTATTTCTGCTGACACAGCTACTTTTGAAGGACTGTTAAAGGGATAGTTCACGCAAAAATGAAAATCACGGCATGATTTACTCCCCCTCAAGCCATCCCAGGTGTATATGACTGTCTTCTTTCAGACAAACGCGAGAGATATATTTAAAAATCCAACCGAGCAAGATCATTTTCATTTTGCGGTGAACTAACTCTTTTAAGGACAAAGTTGCATTTTGTTACGTCGGTCGTTTTAGCAGAGAAGTTGATGAAAGATTAAGGTAAAACATGCAGAGACAACTTAAAAATGACAGAATACTTTATGAATATATTATTTAAAATGCATTTTTAAAAGACTTTTTTTATTTATTTGGTACTGTGGTTACATTTTCAAACATGAATCAAACAACTTAAAACGTTTTATATTTGTCAGAATCAAAAGCGATTACGTTTTTATGCTGGAATCTGTCCAGAGGTCACCGACTATGGCAGACCGCAAACAGGGTCATTTTGATTTCATAATGATTTGAAGTTAACCAATGATAAGCTACACTGTCAAAAATTCAAATAAGCAAGTTTTGAATTCATGCAATTTGTTCCAAGTTGTTTCAGGTCGGTTCGGACATCAAGATGTGCGGTGAAAACAAAGACGATTTCAGTGAATTTCCAATGTTTATCTAGTTGTTCATTTCGTTTTGTACGGTATAGTCATTTGAATCTGCGAAATGCTGTTGTATGCAATGATTTGACGGCTCATAACTGGCACTTTAAGGACTCGAGCCCGTAATAAATTTGATTTTGATGTCATTTTGATTGTGTATTCAGAAGACGGCACAATCCTCTCCCTATATCGTCACGATGTTTTCATGAGCTCTTCCCATTCACTCGTGAAGCACTAATATCCCCTCATTGTTCCGCGATCACTATATATCTCTCCTCTTTTCTTTTCCACCCCAGTCCCTTCGTGGAAATCACACCCACTCATGACTCGCAGCGCTTTCTCTTTCTCCGGCGTTGTGTCAGACACGGAGAGAAACAGGCTTGGAGCCGTGCAAAACCTCCGGCGAGGCCGTTTCTGTATCATGTAAAGTGCTTTAAACATCACGTTGTTCTTCTGATGCGTTTAGCAGCGGATGCTTCGCCCACCGGGGGAATTTGCTTCAGCTGATCTACACTGACGGAGCTGTGCTTCCCCTCTCCGTGTTTTCCCAGTTTCCCAGATGCAGAGTTCATTAACATGAAGGATTTTTATAGGGTGCCACTGAAGGACCTTACATCAATGTCACCTCACATCGATTGCTTTTAACAAGAACAAATAAAAGATGCAAGTATCTCATTCGTGTTTTTACAATGAAATGCTTATTTATGGTCCTCGCATTATTCGTCGGTAAGTATCTGTGCTGCTGACGCGGAGGTCGCGGGCTCGAATGACCCGAGGAACCGGAGAGATACTGAGATGACACTTCTGGCCCGTCATTATGACGCCCTTGAACAAGGTCTCTGACCCGGATGCTTCCCTTGAGTTAGTGCTACCTGGTCTAGTGGGGATAATGTGATTATTCATGTGTTTTTGCCAAAGGTGGAATGACCACTAGACTAGTGCTATGACTTTTACTTCCAATGACACGGAGCAAGAATGCAGCGGTTTTCAACACAACAGCTAGAATAGTTCACGGTGCAATTTTGATTTTAAGTGTAATAAATGTGGCAATCAAATGCTGTCGAAGTGTTGCACATCGTTAGTTCATGAAACTTTGCTGATTTTCTTTTACAATGTAAATAAGTGTGCTGAACGTGACTTACATGCATCAGATTTTGTAAGTGGCTTAAAATGTTCATGAAAGGGAAGTTGAGCTGGTGTTTTCTTCTCCATCGTGTCGTATATCAGAGTGAAACGCTTCTCGAACGAGAACGAATGTGGGCGGGGCTTGATTGTGTCTGTGGGGAGTGGATTGGATGGTGGTGGTTTGCTATTGGTGGATCTCATGTGAGTGACAGGTGGCCCCGCCCTCGTCATCAGAGAAGAGATTCTGATTCAAGATGACGAGGAACGTGAATTTAACACCATGATGATGTGCAGCGATGAATCATTTATGGTAAACACTGGGATATTCCATTTAAAAAAAAAAAAGAAGAAAAGAATAGAGTCTATTTTCATTTCATTGTTACGTTAAATCAAACCGATTATAAAGCAGCTGCTTTTATCATGCACAACCAAAACGTCACTCCTTTTATATTTCTCAAGTCATTATGGTGTCAACATTTTTATTACCTATTCTTCTTATTATTCAATTTTAACTATTTACTTTCAATAATAATAATGATAATAATATCTCACCCATGATTCAGCTCCAAAATGATAAAAACCTGAAAAAAGTATCATACAGTCCAAAAATTCAAGTGTCCAGTTTCCTGCTGCTGAACAATAACATCACTGACAGCCAATCACAATCCGTCCTGCTTTAAAGAGCTCGAGCGTTTTATCGTTGTTGTGACTATAGTTATCGTTGAACAGACCTTCTGAATCATTTGGCATGTTAAGTTTGCAACGACAAATACTTCCAGGGACTTCCACTTTTTCCAATTATTGCAATAATAAGAGGAATAAATGGAGAGCGAAAATATTGGTTTCCAGTGAATCTGCATTGATCAATGCAGGTCAAGCCTGTCAGACTTCATTTGAGACTGTAATACATTTCTGGCAGCGTCTTTAGCTCTTTCCTCAAGCTGCGTCTCATTGGATTCCCAATAAAATGGATGAATATAAAAACCGAAAAGCCACAAATCACGAGTCTAAAAAGTTTGTTTGGAAGAACACGGGGGACATATTGGCTGCCTCCCCAGTCTATTTTTCTTTTCTGTGTTTTGTGTTTGTTTTCGAGGCGAATGAATAAAAATGACGGCGGCGCTTTAGAGAAATCTAATTGTCTTATTTCAGGAGCGCGGTGTGGAAATGCCTCTGTCATATCTTTCCTCACAAACTCAATCCATCATCCCTCAAATTCTGATCCTTTCTGCAGTAAAAATAAAACATCTGATTCACCAAAAAATGTCCGTAGATAGTTTGGCCCGTGAAGATAGTTTATTAAAATTTGGCTCATTTTGTCTTATAATACAAACGTCAGCTTTGCTCAGCCATGACAGTCAAATGAAAATCACGTCATGTATTTGAAAGAGTCCAGTAAACATTTAATCATGACTCAAACAAGATGGTGATCCATATATACATCGATTCCCCGTGTTGAAACGTTTGAAGGAGATCTTAAACTGGAGGACGACTTTCCGAAATACAAATCCCGGGTTTTCTCCGTACGAACGGATCCGTCACATGCAGAATCAACATCGTAAGCATCCAAAATAGCATCCTGAGATCCATCTTCAGTAATCGGTTTTGTCAGATTCAGCTGCTGCTGTTTTGCTTCCCAAAATTGAGCCAATGAGGTTTGGCCAGAACAACGTGCCATATGCTGTATACGGATGGAGAGTCTTTCCCATAGAAATCTCCGGACGGATGGAAACATAGAAACACACACAGGAACATTTCTGTCCTTTCAATTCACTGTAGTTGAACACATATAGAATTTTTCTTTTCAGAGTTGAAAAAAGAAAAGAAAAAGAAAAAGAGAAAGAAATGGAAATAAACCATGCGGCTCGTTTTTACAGTGACTTTTACACAGGCTGTACAAGGCATCAAATATATTCATCTGAAACTCTCTTCTTCATAAACTTGAATGAAATTAGTTCTTGTACTTACAAGTTTGTTATAATATGACAACCCCGACCGCTAGCCACAGGTGTCCTGCGCTGAAATGCTGCAGATGGTTTTGGATGAGGTGTTTGTCTATTTACAGCACACACAAATGTGGATCATCATCGTCGTCGTGGTGTGCCCTATTTAAAGTGCCATCTTAAAGTAACAGTTTTATGTAGATAAACCTGCTCAAATCAACAAAGCTACGCCGTACATTACCATCGAACGTCTCTCGGATAGCAGCTGCTCTCAAAGTCACACATGCCCATAAATCTACAGAGAATTTAGAGCTTCCAGCTGGTTTTATGATTAGTCTTCCAATTATGAGGAGTACAATTTGGCAAGAATCTTGCTGAACAACCTTCTATCGCATGACCCGTCTCATTATTCAAAGACGTGGCGTAGTTTTTGTGCATGACCTCATTTATGGATCAGGATCGAACAGTTTACATTAGTGTCCCGTTGGAGCTCCGAGCCAGAAACTTCCATTAATGATCATCACCGCAACCGTTCATGTCAAAATGTTTTAAGAGTGAACTTTTAGGGTTAGAAAATGTTGTCATCGTTATGCACTTTAGTATTTACGTTTCGATTTCTCATTTCCATTGGGTTGTTATAGTCTAAAGTGAAAGTCCATTCGTTAAGCACAGCCGAATGACGTCTAAAGCATCTATTAATCGTTATCTTAATTGCAACATTTACCAATACATTCTTAAAGTCAATTGTGTGTCTGTTTATATTATTTACTGGACCTGAGCTGACATGAACTAACGTTAACCAAGATTAATAAATAACGAGATCTTATCGTAAAGTGTTACCGCACAAACGTGAACTAAAGTAAAATGCGTTTTTTTCCCCTTCTCTCATAAATTAGTCTGTTTTAGCCATGCACCTTTTACAAGTTGATCAGTGGTAATACAGCTTCATTTTGCAGAGGTTTTGACTGAAAACTGAAGTGAGAAAGCGACATTTGGCTGGTGCAGGATAAACATCAGTGCAGGGTCCTTCCCTTCTGTGAAGCTACCAGCATTTTAAGTCACTTTTGTGTTTTATGTCGTGAGATTCTACTCGTCATGCTTTAATCCCAGTGTAATCCCAATACAACTGCCCTGAAAGCCAAAACCGAGCAACAAACACTACGCACAACGCCACCATGAGTGAGAAAATGAGTTTTCAAAAACCAAGCATAGATTTGGCATAATACATGGGGGTCTTGTGTATTTTTGTAAACAGTCCTGCAATGCCTGTCTCAGCAGTCTTTGGTTAAATGATATAAAAACACTTCAAGACATCAATACATGAGCAGAATGTCAAACACAGAGAGTCCCATCCACCGCAGCTCCAGATTCCTTTCAAAACCTTGACATTCCTGCGGGGACGTCTTGATAACACAGTGATGGTTAAATGTCACCGTCTTATTTACAACCACTGCTGTCGCATTTATATATATATATATGGTGATGAGACCATCACTGCTGATCACAAGTGAGCTAATATGTCATTTTAAAGGGGTCATGACATGACAGATCAAATGCGCCTTGATCTTTTGACACCGAAGAGGTTTGTGTAGCATTAAAACGTCCTCCTGATTGTGAACAAAGCATTTATTTAATCAAGCTCCCAAAATGGAATCATTTGCATATGCCCGCCTCCAGAGCAAGCGTTGACCAATAGCTGTACATCATCGCATCATAGGCCCCGCCCACGGGGATTCAGTCGCTTGCGTCACGTCGAAAGCAAATAGAATTGTTTATTATAATGATGCTTTCTGACATCTGCCGACAACAGGACAAATAGAAGAGCGGCGTCCAGTTTATACATCTGGTTTGTCACTTGTGGACAAACAAGTGGATGGTTTATTTTAATGCCGTCCGATTATGTTTGTTCGGAGCATTTTGTTTGGTAGACGAAGCACAGTGTACTGGATCTTCACAAATGACGGTTTTATAATGTCACATGCAGCAGCGAGTGGGCGTCGACGCGCTTTCCCATGCAGTGATGTTGGCCAATCATAACAGTCGCCGTTTACCGACAAGCCTCAAAGGAGCCGCGTATTAAAAGCGGATCGTTTTTAGACATGAGGGTTGAAAAAAAATCTTTTTTTCCCCATATATATATATTTTTTTGTGTGTGAAAAGTGAACATATTATAATAATCCATGTCGTGGCCCCTTTAATGCAGCCTATATCACGGATATTAATCCCAAAACATTCAATCTGGTCCTGATTAAGCAGGACAAGCTGTGTCAGTTAGCCTCTTCCGGACGTTTTAGTGACACATCGTGGTGATGTCAAATGATTATAGAGTCATTTTTGTTTGGACTAAGCGCTTATGGTGATACGAGCCTCGTTTTAAAAGGCTCCTGCAGAGCCGACTCTCCCATCGCTTTCAGGTACCCGACTGACACCGCTCGCCGTCTGCATTGCCAAAATAGAGAGACAAACGCAGATATATATCATTCTATCTTAGCCGGAAAGTACTAAACTGTTCCTTTTTAATTAAAAGTAAAGAGAAAGGACGAGAAAACCAATCGTCAACAGCCATTGATTTTGTCAGCTTTAGTGGAAATCCATGATGCAACGTGATTTCGAAGACGGTAAACACACCGCGGAAATGACAGTCGCTTCAAGAGGTGAAAAGCAATCATCCTCGACACTTAAACGCAGGAGAATCACACTCGAGATGTTTAGAGGACACAATCACAACATTCAATAGCACTGAAGGTCATGAAGCACCTTTAGTGATTTGAAGGTTGAAAGCTCAGAACATTTATTTCGATTAATTTCTCGGACCCTTCGCTCTCCAACAAAAGTAAGCAAGAGCCAAACAAACAAGGTCTTTTCAGTCCAGCGGCACTGAAACGATGCTCTTAAACGGCATAATCGAGTGTGATTTAGTTTCCAGCCGTAGACTACTATGCTCACATGCTACATGCGAAGTGAACATGACTGGGCATGTGACGCTACTGACAGGACGGAGGGGCGGGAGGAATATACTCACATTTATTATGCCAAAAAGAAATGAAAAGCACATGTATTTAAGCAAGAACATCTGCATGAATGAAGATCACTGCAGCTCAATGCAGTGCAAACACTGTGATTTACCACATCAATCCAGAACACAACATGTACTAAGAGCTGTTAGTTTTGTTTTCAAGGCTGTTTTTGCATATGAATGAATGGCAGCTGTACAGGGTCAAGGGAATTTAAAATCAAATACTATATATATATATATATATATATATATATATACTGTATATCTGTTCATATATTCATATGTTACACAAATATAGACTCTTCCAAACTTCAGAGCAATGTATTAAATTCACAGCTGGAGATAAAAGGTAAACAAAAACCAACCAAAAATATATATGGGCTGCAAGATCCCATACGCAGAGTCCGTGTCCGTTTGATTTGGAGCGTGGAGCACGTGTCCGCAATGGCAGTTTCCTTCTCCTCCTCGGCTTTTGAAACAAAAGTGCTTCTGGTGATGATCATTAGACTACATAGGGTGCAGTGTTGTGGTTTGAAGTAAGGGACGACTGTGCTGTCCGCTCCGTCCAAATAGCAGGCAATTTTCTCTTGGCTCTGAGTGATTCTGGGAAAAAGAGTCACTGTCTTGAAACTATAGCCACGCATCCCTCATGAGGCCGGACGTGAGGAGAAGAAGAGCAAGTCCATTACTTGTGGCTATCCTTGTACCTGTGGGGAAAAAATGATAGGACATTGAGCCATAAAAAAAAAAATGTTACTTGAAACGAAACACACATTAAACGGCTGCGTTAACCTTCACGAGGGCGCCGACCCTGAAGCATTCTTTGTTTAAATGAGCTCAGAGTTACTATTAGGTGTGATGTAATTACCTTGGCAAACTAGACATCATTAAAAAGAAATCTCATAGTAACCGCAATTTGTCAATATGTGTCAGGAGTCTATGATTGATTGATGTGCGTCAGCCGCATTCATTGAGAGAAAAAAAAAAAACTCTTGAAAATTCTTCACAAAACAACATCCCTTTTAGTTCAAAACCATTTTGTATAAGTTTATGTCTATACAGAGGAGTAATATTTATTACATTTTTCCCCAAAATACGCCAGTGCAATGAGTAAGAGCACTGGATACTCTCATGTACTGTTTTCAATTCATACTCGCAGCCAGAGGGCGCTCTATGCACATTTTGTGCACAAATGGCACTTTTGATGAACGGGCATATCATGTGACATTCCAGGAAGTCAAACAGAGATCGCTGTAACATGTTTGAAGACACGAGATTGTGACGATACATGATTGTTCATGCCGTGTCAGGTATTTTCATTGTGATAGATTATATTTATAATGCAATGCTAATCGACATATCTTTTATCATTGTGCAGAATACCATAAAAGAACATATTTTCGGTCTGAGTTTTTTGATCCGAAGCCACGTCAGATCACAGGAGGTTATTTAAAACACTCGACTTGTACGTTTGGAGCAAAAACATGGTTTCAATCTCATAAATTGTGTATTAATGGTGTGCTAAGCTAACATGCTAACTATATTTTTATGAATATTTTGGAATAGTAAAGCTAACTGAAATAATTATTTTTTTTTCAAGAAGGGCATTTGATAGTTTCAAAGAAGGTGAAGTGAGATCAAAAAATTAGGGATTAAAACAGTGTGAATAGAAAGCCATCGACAAAATAAAAGAATAATTAGAGCAATGAAACTGCTATTTATTACAGTTTCTTTATTACAATAACAGATTTTCACTTTACAGTAAACTGCAAAAGGGTCTGCTTTCAAATGAGACCATACTTTATCTGTTTTATACTGTTATCTGTTTTATAATGGTAAACCATTTAATATAATATAATATGCATTAGTAATACTTATTGACTAACTATTTTAATGCAAATTTCAAATGAGCATTTAAGAAAGCCTGAATGTACTTGAATGTACGCAAATAGTAATCACATAAAAGTTTCTGGGTTGCACATTCATTTGTTTTACATAAGGTATAACATGTTTTGGGCAAAATGTGTTCTATTGCAGCACCGTCTATGAAAACGAGTGAGAGAGAGAGGAAAAAAACCTCTCTGTAAGTGTTCTGAGCACTTTTCCAGGTACATTGGCCATTTTGGCCCGTATGTGAGCTATTGCATTCATTCTGCACGTCTCCTGACAGCATTTAATTACAGTATGTAAATTTGCTCCAGTACGGTAAACACAGCTCTCTTCCCCAGCCCTATGACACAAATAAAGATCCATATTATGCTGTGTAACTCTTTTTAATATTACTATTTTTTAACAAAGTGCAATCAAAACAACTCTGAGCCACCCGGGTACCACAAAATTGCGTGGTTTTATTGGTACGCATAAATAAAGGCGACACTATCTACCTATTCACAGAAGCCTTGTGCTAAAACCTCCCCACATAAATCAAAGTGAAAACTGCCATTACACCATGAAAAGGGATTAATGCGCACAGCCTTCCTGCATACTTTTCTAAAGGCTTTTCAGAGTATTTTTAAAACACCTATGTGCTGACAGATGCGCTACGGAGAAAGCTATGTGTTGGAAGCAAGTTTAGAAATGGATAAAGCTTTAATTTAATACATTTTTAGCGGTGCAAAAGGGATGTACAGAAAAGTGGAACTTATCTGAAAGAGCCATTGATTTTATAAGCCAAAATCATTTGATATGTTTTTGTTTTTGGTATAAATTAATGTATTTAGGTTGATTCAGCAATTTTTTTTTTTTGGCTTGAATAGAACTAGTTTGTTGTTGTTAGTGTAGGAACGCTTTAATGTATGGAAGCCCGTTCGCGCCACTGTTGAGAAAAAAAAAATTCCGTAAGTCATAATAATGAGAAACTTTCTCATAATAATGACTTAGTATCTCATAATAATGACTTAACATCTAAAACAATAAAAAAATAAAAAAGTTTTTTATTAAGTTAAAGATACTAAGTTATTATTATGAGATACTAAGTCATTATTATTAGATTCTAAGTCATTATTATGAGATACTAAGTCATTATTATTAGATTCTAAGTCATTATTATGAGATGTTAAGTCATTATTATGAGATACTAAGTCATTATTATGAGATGTTAAGTCATTATTATGAGATACTAAGTCATTATTATGAGATACTAAGTCATTATTATGAGATGTTAAGTCATTATTACGAGATACTAAGTCATTATTATTAGATTCTAAGTCATTATTATGAGATACTAAGTCATTATTATGAGATGTTAAGTCATTATTATGAGATACTAAGTCATTATTATGAGATACTAAGTCATTATTATGAGATGTTAAGTCATTATTATGAGATTCTAAGTCATTATTATGAGATACTAAGTCATTATTATGAGATGTTAAGACATTATTATTAGATACTAAGTCATTATTATGAGATACTAAGTCATTATTATGAGATACTAAGTCATTATTATGAGATGTTAAGTCATTATTATGAGATACTAAGTCATTATTATGAGATGTTAAGTCATTATTATGAGATACTAAGTCATTATTATGAGATACTAAGTCATTATTATGAGATACTAAGTCATTATTATGAGATGTTAAGTCATTATTATGAGATACTAAGTCATTATTATGAGATACTAAGTCATTATTATGAGATATTAAGTTATTATTAGATTCTAAGTCATTATTATGAGATGTTAAGTCATTATTATGAGATACTAAGTCATTATTATGAGATGTTAAGTCATTATTATGAGATACTAAGTCATTATTATGAGATACTAAGTCATTATTATGAGATATTAAGTTATTATTAGATTCTAAGTCATTATTATGAGATGTTAAGTCATTATTATGAGATGTTAAGTCATTATTATGAGATGTTAAGTCATTATTATGAGATACTAAGTCATTATTATGAGATGTTAAGTCATTATTATGAGATACTAAGTCATTATTATGAGATACTAAGTCATTATTATGAGATATTAAGTTATTATTAGATTCTAAGTCATTATTATGAGATGTTAAGTCATTATTATGAGATACTAAGTCATTATTATGAGATATTAAGTCATTATTATGAGATACTAAGTCATTATTATGAGATACTAAGTCATTATTATGAGATATTAAGTTATTATTAGATTCTAAGTCATTATTATGAGATGTTAAGTCATTATTATGAGATACTAAGTCATTATTATGAGATATTAAGTCATTATTATGAGATACTAAGTCATTATTATGAGATACTAAGTCATTATTATGAGATGTTAAGTCATTATTACGAGATACTAAGTCTTTATTATGAGATATTAAGTCATTATTATGAGATACTAAGTCATTATTATGAGATACTAAGTCATTATTATGAGATGTTAAGTCATTATTACGAGATACTAAGTCATTATTATTAGATTCTAAGTCATTATTATGAGATACTAAGTCATTATTATGAGATACTAAGTCATTATTATGAGATATTAAGTTATTATTATGAGATACTAAGTCATTATTATGAGATATTAAGTTATTATTAGATTCTAAGTCATTATTATGAGATGTTAAGTCATTATTATGAGATACTAAGTCATTATTATGAGATACTAAGTCTTTATTATGAGATATTAAGTTATTATTAGATTCTAAGTCATTATTATGAGATGTTAAGTCATTATTATGAGATATTAAGTTATTATTATGAGATACTAAGTCATTATTATGAGATATTAAGTTATTATTAGATTCTAAGTCATTATTATGAGATGTTAAGTCATTATTATGAGATACTAAGTCATTATTATGAGATACTAAGTCATTATTATGAGATGTTAAGTCATTATTATGAGATACTAAGTCATTATTATGAGATACTAAGTCATTATTATGAGATATTAAGTTATTATTAGATTCTAAGTCATTATTATGAGATGTTAAGTCATTATTATGAGATACTAAGTCATTATTATGAGATATTAAGTCATTATTATGAGATACTAAGTCATTATTATGAGATACTAAGTCATTATTATGAGATGTTAAGTCATTATTACGAGATACTAAGTCATTATTATTAGATTCTAAGTCATTATTATGAGATACTAAGTCATTATTATGAGATACTAAGTCATTATTATGAGATATTAAGTTATTATTATGAGATACTAAGTCATTATTATGAGATATTAAGTTATTATTAGATTCTAAGTCATTATTATGAGATGTTAAGTCATTATTATGAGATACTAAGTCATTATTATGAGATACTAAGTCTTTATTATGAGATATTAAGTTATTATTAGATTCTAAGTCATTATTATGAGATGTTAAGTCATTATTATGAGATTCTAAGTCATTATTATGAGATACTAAGTCATTATTATGAGATATTAAGTCTTTATTATGAGATGTTAAGTCTTTATTATGAGAAAGTTTCATTATTATGACTTACGTAATATTTTTTTTCTCAACAGTGGCGGGAACGGGCTTCCATATTAATGGCATTGGTAAATGATGGGAAAAAACATCCACTCTCCAGTCTACTGTAAGCAGGTCTGTTCATGTTCCATTTCTCGCAACCGAACTATAAATAACCCTGAATTTTTAAACCGCATTTCCTGTTGTTTTTCCCCATATTTTTTTCTCTAGACCTCCTTTGAACAATGAAATTAGGTGGGAAGCAAGGCCTAAAGACTTCAAAGCAAATGTGATCTGATTCCGCTCTGCACTTACTGCGTTCCTGCCTCCACTACAGACGAGAACGAGGGAAGCTCAAGGATGTATACCGGCCATAAAACCCCTGAAAACAGGGCAACAAAGAGGAAATGGAAAATGAAATATTCACTAAATCACGGTGACATTTACTGGATTTTTCCGTCAGACCGAGCACGGCGATGTTCCGCGGGGAGCTTCATTCCAGCTCTATCTCGGGGAGGAGAGCCGGAGAGGAGGAACCTCCCGTGACCCGCTGCTCCTCTCTGCCAGATCTCATTTGGCCCGAGGTGATCAACCCGAACGGGAACGTTCCTGAAACAAGCAATCGCATCGGACCGAAGCTTCCCTCCCTTCTTCTGCCGGCAGAGAATAATTAATCATTCCTGCCGGCCCGCTTTACTCTGGGCTGAACTGCGCTGTCGATTATGCACCGCATCTATACGTTCATTACCAGTCGCGTCTGATTAGCTGTAAGGAAGAGTATGAGTCACGCCAGGATGTCATCTTCTATAATTACAGCTCGCTGATGTTGTTGTAGTGAAGGTTTTCGAAGGTTAAAAGAGCTGAAAGTACTCGTGTCCAAGTTATACGGTATGTACCTGCAGTATAATATAATCTGACCTCGACTCGTCGTACATGCCGTTCAAATGATATGTTAGAAGAACCTCCGTACAATCACATTTAATCATCGTGATGGCAGACGGTCAACGGATGATTCCCTCCGTCTTTCTCTCTCTCTCAAGCTCAAACGGACGGAGAATGATTTGATGTCTATGCTGGATTAGCAATTTGCTCCTATTCAAATCATGATCTGAAAACTGAATAGAATCAAACGTCGAATGTATTGAATTGCAATTCAAAGAAATTCACCAAGGTTACTTTAATTAGTCTAACATGATTTAAGATGAATAATTACATGATATATATATATATATATATATATATATATATATATATATCGTGTGTGTGTGTGTTTTATCCATATGTGTTCCATAATTATAGTATTTTGGTAACACTTTGCATTTGTTAACATTATTTAACTGCATTAGTGAACGATGAACTAACATTTCTACAGCATTTATTAATCTCAGTCCATGATAATCTCGACATTTATCAATACATTATTAAAGCATTAGTTCACTTCTGAATTAAAATCTCTTGATCATTCACTCTCCTCCATGTCATGTTCATTTCATTTCTTTTCCACTGAAGAAAGAAAGACGAGGAAATCATTCCAGGGTTTTTCTCCATATAGTGGACTTCAATGGGGTTCAACGGGTCCAAATGTCAGTTTCAGTGCAGCTTCAAAGATCTACATGATCCAGACGAGGAATAAGAGTCTGATCTAGAGAAACCGTCGCACATTTTATAACAAAAAAATAACATTTATTTACTTTTGAACCACAAATGCTCGTCTTGCACTGCTCTGATGCGCCACACATCACGTCATCACGATGGAAAGGTCACGTTAATCACACCTAACAATATTATTAAATATTACATTTACAGCAGAGTCCCCAGCTAACAGGGAACGTTATCAGAACATTGTGTCAAGGTTCTCTCAAAGTTATGAACGTTCTTCCAGCAACGTTATTAGAACATTTATTCGAAGTTATCCGGTTCTCAAAACATCGTTCATGGAACGTTTTTTAAATGTTACAACTTGTTTCAAAATGTTCAGAGAACATTAAAAAGTAACATTCCCATTGTGTTTGCAAATGATACAATGGAATATTCCTTTAACTTTAATATCAGCAAGGAATATATATATATATTAAATCATTCAGATATTCATTATGAATAACATAACGTTTTTATAACTTAATGGGAACATTAACACGACATACTTAGAACACATTTTTGTTAGCTCTTATTTCCAATCCGATTCAAATTCATTAGAAATATAAAGGAATTCTCAGTGTGATTCTGAATGAATCTGATATTTGATCATTTGTTGATTTCGTCCGCCGCTTTCAAATGCTCTATTTCTTTATTACACCTCAACAAAACTGATCTCACTGAAGACCATTAACATTTTGACACTGTTTTCATAAGATTAAATTGTTTTCATGCACAGGTTGCCTGTGGTTTTCAAACTGTCACGAGCTCTGTGTCGAATTAATATAATGCATGTAAATCTCTCGACACGAACATGATCCCACATTAAACGCTGAGGCAGAGTTCGCTTTCATAAGAGGAAAACATGTGCTATTTTGAGGTCAATATAATCTGTCAGGCCTGCTATTTATTGTCTGCTGACGGTTTATACGCCACTAGTTTAAATAAAACCTGTTACCAACACTTATACCATAATATTACAAATCTTGAAAAGCGTATTTATATGAGCTGCATCTCAAACAGTAGATCATGGCGATGGCAAGACCAAGGGTTTGAGATCATCTGATCAAATGTGTTCGCTCTGGAGAACTCCAGTTGTTTTGGTGGCATTATTTTCCAACACACGTTTCATATAACAATGAAAATGTACAAGTATTATAATTGCAATCCCATTATGCAATGCAAAACTTTACAAATTGGTTCTCAACTGAGTATGAATTCCAATTACATAAATGTGGAAGTAATTGAACGTACCTTATTACACATGCGGCGATCGGTAATAAATATCTTGCTCAAATATTCATTATAATGTACATATTTTAAATGAGGATGTGTTTTAGGTAGTGCATGAAATGTAACTCAGTGGTCACTGTTTTGGAGCTCATAAGGTTGAAGTTATTCTCTGAGCGCGGCACTATCTCTGCTGTCGGTCTATTGCATCACGATTGATGATTAATAATGAAATCTTGCAAATACATATGAACCTTTTTTAATGGAAAACGGCAAGCATTTCTAAACACAAGGAAAACTCGAATAAGAAGAAGAAGAGTTTGTATGAAACTTTAAAGCGTTCCAACAGACGCATGGCATCAATCGTGGATTTAGGTTTAATTCGTTTTCTTCAATTTAATTAAATCGTATAAATTAAACATGCTTTATCACTGCAACAAAATAAAACAACCCATTAAACATGCAAGTATTATCAAAGACTTTAGATATAGCAGGACGGGGAAGAAAGCGCCGAATAAGTCCCGCCTTCTGAATAAAAGAGCCAATCATTCACTGATTGGTACAGTCGTCGCGTCACTGCAGCCGCAGTTTTACTAGAAACAATCAGACGTGCACTGATAAAATAAACTTTTTAAATGCTATTGAGCATATCCAGGGCTGGGTGGGTTACTTTTCAAATGTATTTCACTACAGATTACAAAATACATGCTTTAAAAAGTCTATTTCGTTACATTACTCAAGTTTAGCAACTTCATCTAAATACTTTAGAATACTTTGGAATACTAATAAGTGTGAAACAAACACAAAAAAGGTCATTGTGAGTTTTTATCTCACAATTCTGACTTTCTCCCTCAGAATTGTGTGATATAAAGTTGCAATTGTGAGTTATAAAGTCAGAATTATGAGATATAAACTCACAATATTGAGAAAAGTCAGAATTATGAGATATAAACTCACAATATTGAGAAAAGTCAGAATTATGAGATATAAACTGACAATATTGAGAAAAGTCAGAATTATGAAATATAAATTCACATACTAAATTCACAATTGCAAGAAAAAAGTCAGTATTGCAAGTTTAAATCTCTCAATTCTGAGAAAAAGAAGTCAGAATTGTGAAACACAAACTCACAATTGTGAGGGAAAAAACAAATAGTGAGAAAAAGTCGCAGTGACGAGTGAATTATAAAATGAAAACAGTGGAAAACATGAAACTGAACTGGTCTTTTTCAGACGGTCAGAGTCAGAGAATCACCAATCGCTGTTTAAATGACATTAAAACTCAAAGTAATCACTTTGGTAATCTAAAACACACTGTAATCTGATTACCACCCATTTCAAATCAAACACAGTCACTCACATTTTGTATTTTAAATACGTCACTAAGTTACGTGTGTTTCGTTTCTCCCCAACCCTGAGCAGAAGAAACCTGATTTATGGGACACTTCAGTTATTTGATTGTGAGTTCGGCAAACATTTTTTGTGGTTTCAGGATTCGACCATTCCAGTAGAGACCCGAGGCGTTGCAAATATGCCTTTCTTTCACTATAATCATGCATATGCAATCATGCTGCTCGTATGGAAACCGGATTGCATACGGAACGCCACGGAACCGTCACATTAGAAGCAGATCCTGTGGAGTCTCACCTGACCCTGTGCTGTGTTCCACTGTTTTGGAGTGTGACGTCTGAGAGGTGGAGGTGGACTGGGACCTCTGGTCTGAACTCATGCTGTCCTGGCCGGGAGCCGAGCTGCTCTTGCGGGGTTTCTTATCGGTCAAGTGCAGCGGCGAGCTCTTCTTAATGGCCCTGTTTCGAGAGCGGACGGTGGCGTTGACCTTCAGGTAGGCTTGAGCCTTGTACTCCTTGAGCTCTCCGTAGTTGGCGTCCGTGACTCGACATTCATACAGGCCCTCGTCGTTCTTGCTCACCCGGGAGATCTGCAGCTTGTGGGAGATGTCGTTGCCTTGGACCTTGACTGTCTGTGAAGAGAACGGGAGACGAATCCTCTCACAAACTTGACCCACAAAATCTTTCTTTGCCAGAGTCTTACAGCGGCCTTTCATTACAGCATAAAGATTGTGAGAAAGTTATTTAACCCTATCAGGAATCGAGAGGATCAGAACTTCATGCCCTCTGTCGTCTGATGGATCGTTTAGCAAATTAAAGTCTAGTGTAATTGTGCGAATCTATCAAATCTTTACTTATTTTTTTATCAAGTAAACATAAGAATGACTTTGAAATTGTTATAATATATCATCTGGACTGAAGCAGGTTTACTGGATACTCATTTATTAGAAAAATCAAATATGATTATGAGGCTTTTGACGAAGGTTAATTTGTTCGTCGGTCAATCATCATCAGTGAATAATACACACTAAAAAATGCGGGGTTAAAAACAACCCAAGTTGAAATGAACAAACCCAGCGGTTGGGTTAAATGTTTGTCTAACCTGATGGATAGTTTAGTAATTTAACTCGACTGTTGTTACTGTATTGTTCCTTAAAATGAACCCAACATTTGTTGGAGATTAGCATTAATTAATAAAAAATCCCCTTTTGATTATTATTGTTGTCTCTAGTAATTATGTGTCTGATTTTTAATTTCCAACATATTTTGGGTTCATTTTAAGCATAATAGTTGAGTTAAATAAAACTACCCAGCAGGTTGAGCAAACATTTAACCCAATCGCTGGGTTAAAAAAACCCCCAAATTGCTGGGTTTGTCCTTTTTCAACCCAACTTGGTTGCTTTTAATCTTTTAGTGTATGTTTTAAAGCTACAAAGCTTTGATCATAAAACTAAGCATTTAAATATCTAACATGTTTTTGGCAGATGTTGATATTTATATGCATTTTATGTCAGTATCTGCTGTATCAGATGGTGTTGATTTACTTTACAAGCATGAGAATTTCATTTCATATAAATATCAGCATCTGCAGAGTATTTTGCTCCATTTGAGCCTCTGAATAAAATTGTGCTGTTTTTCTTCCATATTCTCACTACACCGTACGAGTCATAAAAGCCTGATGAATGAAATATGATACTCGACAAAAAGACGTTTTGTCTCAATTTTTTATTTGAATATTTTTGTCTAAAGGTTGAATGAAGAGAAGAAAAAAAAATCTGATGGTTATTTCATGTCAGGCTCTGTATTGAGAAACTCAAAAATGACAATCGAGTCAACGAACAGATTCACGCGGTCTTGAAGGAAGCGCAGCGTTCGCTGTCGTTCTGAACTCATACTCACACTTATTTTGGTCCCTTCTTCATCAGGATCTGGATCTGGAATCAGCTCCATCTGATCATAAACAACAAGAATAAGAGAGTTTATGTTTCTCGTGTTGATAATGAAATCTTCACTAGGAATGCACGATGAAAGAGTTCATTTTGGTAGATATTTTATAGCTAATGCTCATTTCACTATTTAAACCTTTGCTGTCATCAAAACTGCCACGTTAAGGTCATCAAATGTGAACAATAGCATAATTTATTTTACGTTTGACCATATTATAAGTAAATATTTTATCAACAGACACTCATTCATGTATGCAATTTCGTGCATTTATTATTATTTTACTTCACACTGCAGTAGTAAAATTGCATTTCATTTCTCTGACCTTCACTTGCAAGGGTTAATTCCTCAAGCGTTTATTTTTGAGGAAAACGTTCATGTTTCGGGGTTATAAACATGTCAATTATTACAAATCTAGAAAAAATCTGAAATCGTGCACCAAAAAGAACGTGTGAAGCATAACAAGCGCATATTGTGTTCCTAAATGCACTTTAAATGCATTTACCAGAACCGAACCACTCGTGAGACGCCGCGCAGTGGATATAAACACTTAAACACACACTCACACGCTTTAAAATGATTAAAACACACGCAGCGAGCGGGTGACTGATACACAACATGAGCAAACACTTCCAAATATTCACAATCAACATGTGTTTTTGGCAACACAAGTGACGAGTAAAGTCACTTGATTTGACTGTAGTTAAAAACATGAAGAAAAAAACCCTTTCTTTTCTCTCTTTCTGTGCTGCTCTGAGCAGAGAAAGAATCGCTTGTTTGTTTTCCTCACTTGGATGAAAGCGTCTGCCAAATGAATAAATGTAAATGTAAATGTACATTTTTTTGGCCTTAACAAGAAAATAATTATCAGCTGAGAAATTACAATAAGTATTATTTTCGACACGGTTTAACCAATATTGAGATATCAGTATATTTGGTTGTTTTTTTGTCATTTGGCAACATGTGCACTTCACCTGGATCGACAATACGTGGAAAAACACCAACATCTTGATGATTGTGGTCCTGTGTGAACGGCCACTTCACTTCACTTCACTTCACTTCACTTCACTTCACTTCACTTCACTTCTTCACTTCACTTCACTTCACTTCACTTCACTTCTTCACTTCACTTCACTTCACTTCACTTCACTTCACTTCACTTCTTCACTTCACTTCACTTCACTTCACTTCACTTCACTTCACTTCTTCACTTCACTTCACTTCACTTCACTTCACTTCTTCACTTCACTTCACTGCTTCACTTCACTTCACTTCTTCACTTCACTTCACTTCACTTCACTTCACTTCACTTCACTTCACTTCTTCACTTCACTTCACTGCTTCACTTCACTTCACTTCTTCACTTCACTTCTTCACTTCTTCACTTCACTTCACTTCACTTCACTTCACTTCACTTCTTCACTTCACTTCACTTCACTTCTTCACTTCTTCACTGCTTCACTTCACTTCACTTCTTCACTTCACTTCACTTCACTTCTTCACTTCACTTCACTGCTTCACTTCACTTCACTGCTTCACTTCACTTCTTCACTTCTTCACTTCACTTCACTTCACTTCACTTCACTTCACTTCTTCACTTCACTTCACTTCACTTCTTCACTTCTTCACTTCACTTCTTCACTTCACTTCACTTCACTTCACTTCACTTCACTTCTTCACTTCACTTCACTTCACTTCTTCACTTCACTTCACTTCACTTCACTTCACTTCACTTCTTCACTTCTTCACTTCACTTCACTTCTTCACTTCACTTCACTTCTTCACTTCTTCACTTCACTTCTTCACTTCACTTCACTTCACTTCACTTCACTTCACTTCTTCACTTCTTCACTTCACTTCACTTCTTCACTTCACTTCACTTCTTCACTTCACTTCACTGCTTCACTTCACTTCACTTCACTTCTTCACTTCACTTCACTTCACTTCTTCACTTCACTTCACTTCTTCACTTCACTTCACTTCTTCACTTCACTTCTTCACTTCACTTCACTTCACTTCACTTCACTTCACTTCACTTCACTTCACTTCACTTGTTGTTGCTGTTGTTTGTTTGGTTATTTTCATATGTTAATCGAACGTTTCCCGTACCACAACATAACCACAGTGCGAAGTCTCAATATCAAGTCTTTGCTTGATAATCCAACGGACAGGACGCTGAACGGAGGAGAACCAGGAACTTAAACAGCTGTGAGAATCAGGGCTAGTGTCCACGCTGACAGATTGTGGTGGGAAACAGAGGAACATGTGATCAATGACAACAAACTGAAAGTCCAGGAGAGCTGAGAGGAACATGACTGTGATAACATCGTTGTAGCGAGTCACGACACCAAACCTGTCGTTCGCACACGCTGGTGGAGAAATAACATCTGTAAATAAATCCGTTTGAGATCAAATCAATTGATTTTTTTGCTATAAACTCCAGACACGGAATCTGAGGACGAATTCTCATTTTTCTCAGTTGTTTTACTGTATTTCCAGATTGAATCCTGGACTCGTTCTGATGTACCGGAGCACTGTTCAAAAACGCTTGACAAACTAAATAAAAGAGACATTGTACTAACATCAGCGTGTTAATTTTGGTTTATTAAAACAAGAAGCTCTTCTTGTAAGCGCAAGATTGAGACGCAGTTTGTGAGAGTTTGTTTCAACGATGGTTTCTGGAAACACCGAATCGTTGTCAGTAACGACGGAACTTACGATGTCAGTTGACTAACGATGATTATGATCAGTCGGATCATGTGCTAAAGACGTGTCAGATCACTTTTACGCATTGAGCACTCTCAGAAAAAAAGGTTCAGGTTCTTGGTTCTTATGATATGATTGCATGATACCTTCATGTTTAACAAGTTATTTCTTTTTTTTTTTTGTATGGATAAATATGCTTACAAGCTGATCCATTCATAAAATGTAATCACAATAAAAACTAAATGCATGAAATGATGCAAACCGCTGACAGGTTCTACATGCAGTATGATGGACCCGCTATGGTTCTATATAGAAGCTTTTCTTCTGCATTTATTCATTTGGCAGATGTTTTTATCCAAAGCGACTTACGAGGACACTTTAGTCGTGGTATTGAAGGTGGAGAGAGTGCTGTTCATTCACAATCCCCACCTTCAACTCCTGCCGGCGTGGGAATCGAACCAGCAACCTTTAGGTTACAAGCCCGACTCCCTCACCATTAGGCCACGACTACCCTAAGACTGGGTGCTTTTACTAATTGGCAAATTAACCATCCAGATAGAGCTCAAGAGGTCAAGTAAACGAGTCCCAAAAAGACAACATGTTGGTTATCGGTTCTCAGACGTACAGTATATTTCCATCTCTAATCACACAGAGAGGAAAGAAAGCTTGTGCTCCAATGACCCCGAATGTCCCACGACACCATTAAGACTCTGAACGCTTCGAAAGCTGTTAATTGTTTGTCGAGGGGAAGGGAAAGCGTGGCGCGCAGACGGCGAGAGGTGTCTCCGTCACGAGAGCTGAACGGAACAATGATTCATTAGAACAGGCACAGGAACAGATGGCACCATTTTCTGCTCTTTAAGGAGTTTGAAATATTCAAAAAGCACCACATCAAAAAACAATCAGCACGAAATCCATCAGGCTAAAGAGGAATAATGCTCCCGCTCGACGACACGCGGCCGGATAATGAACTTCATCTGCTTGAGGTCTGAGGCGATTGGTTTTAAATTAAGCAATAAGGAACAGATTAGATCCATGGTAAACATGTTCATCCTTAACGCCAATAATGTCATGTTTGCTCGCGGCTCTCCGACAGTATTATACGCTCAGGCTTCATCCTAGCTAACCTTTTGAGAGAACACCTTGAAAATAAGCTCGAGCGGAGAGACGTCACGCGGCCTTATGAGCCGATCCCACAGCGTTTGAACCGAGATTTAAAGCCGCCGCCGCCGCTTCATGCATTGATTTTAGTAAGCATCATTTATTTAGATGAAAAAAGTGTCAAATGGTATTTTGAAGACGAAGGCCTCGCCGGAACCGTCTGACACATGATATAAACAACATTTGGCTGAAATGCTCTCAGTTTCTTTGTGGTTTTGAAGAAGGGAACGCGAGGGTCGAGCAGCTTTTACTACAGAAGACACTCTGAAACCTTGCAGTCATCAAAAGATCCATTTCTTCTTGTGTGCGAAGAACGTTCGAATAACTGTTTTCCACTATAAAGAACATTTTCTCCAATGGGACGATGCCCGGGATGTTAAAGGTGCTTCATGGAACCATTGAAGCCAATGAAGCGTCATTTTCAAGAGTGTTTAAGTGTCGAGACTCAAAGCAACCCTCGTGAAAAAGTGCACTTAATGTATTGAATGTAAAAATTTCACAGTGTCATTGTTACATGCAGTTACTAGAGTAATAACTGTAAATGATGCATAATTACATGCAACTAACCCTAAACCTCCGGTAAGTACATGTAGTTACTTAATATCACTCAGTAATTAAATGTATAATTACAGTGTAACAAAAACACCTTAAAATAAAGTGTAACCAAAAAAAAGCACTGTAATTGCAGATCCTATTAATAAAATCTGTGTTTCGTAACACACTTAAGTATGCTTTTAAAAAACTTTGTAATAATGTCAAATTAAATTAAAATCAGAATGTTTTAATAGTTTTCTGTCGTGCACTTGTTTTGATGTGTTCACTATCATACTAAAGCACGTACTTCAGTTCACAAATTGCTTTTATAGTTCATATATTTTAAATTCACTAAAATATCAATTTCAATATCATAAATATGTAATTATTAATGCATTTAAATATGTCACATTGATAAGTTTCATTAGAAATGAAAGTATATTTAGTTGACCATAAATGCGTGTCATTACAGATGCACTGAAGTCCAGCTTAAATGGGTCAAAAACTAGTTACTTATTTAATAAAAATGTAGGTAACACTTTATTTTACAGTGTCATTGTTACATATGTTACATGTATTTACTGTAGTAATAACTTGAAATTATGTATAATTACATGCAATTAACCCTAAACCAAACCCTATAGTAAGTACATGTAGTTAATTGTTATTACTCAGTGCTTCAATGCATAATTACACTGTAATACTGACACCTTAAAATAAAGTGTAACCAAAATGCATTCTATAATGCAACTTTATTCTAAGGTGTTTTTGTTGCACTGTAATTATACATTTAATTACTGAGTAATATTAAGTAACTACATGTAGTTACTATAGGGTTAGGATTAGGGTTTGGTAATTTACTATAGTAACTACGCGTAACAATCATAACAATGACGCTGTAAAATTAGGGGAAATTAGCTTGCAGTTTAATGTCTGAAAACACATATTCAGTTCTCACTTAATATACTTTAAAAGATGATTTCCACATCAAGTATTTTATTTTTTAAAAACTATGTTGATTCTTTTCCACAGCGCTGTAAGCCTTTTCAAAGGGGTTTATTCAATACTGGAACAAGTTTAACATCATGTACGCTCAACATGAGATGAATAATAAAAGCCGTTTTATTTTACACGTGGCTCGTCTTATTGCACACGTTCACTCACGGGCTGAATCAATCGTGTCCGAGACAGACAAGATTCATTTTTCAGCACACACATTTATCTGTATTGTCACTGATGTGAACGTTATCAAACCTGTAAAACATGCGCTTTTCCCCGAGTTTACATGCTACAACATCTATTCACAGCGTTCATGTAGTTTCATCCTCTACTAAAGAAAAGGGAGATAAAAGCATATAAATCATAAAAGCGTCCAAAGTTCTAAGGGAAAATCTGATATAACATATATGGTGTAAAAAAAATGCATTAAAAAATCTGATAAAATAGATTTAAATCAGTGTTTTTGTACAATACTGAGATAATATTAGATAGTATGTCTTTAATTTTGTTTCTTACCCCATTGACATTCTTATATATTTTCAGCACAAGTCAAACTATATTTAGTGAAATTTGCACTTAGAAAACACCAGAGGGGTACGAAAAACAATCTCAGTTCAAGAAATATTATCTTTAATAATGCATTGGATGTAAATCTCATAAATGCATTTTGCTTCAGTCATATTTAGAATTGTTTACTGGAAAGCGAAAACAAAGCTGAGGTTAATAAAATGATGACTTGCAGAAGGCAAGTTGCTCTGAACGCTGGTGAAAGGAAGCTCTCCCTCGTCCGTCCGGATAACTCACTCACAGCTGACGTCTCGCTAATACGGCCCGTTGATCTCCATTATGCCGCGATCTCCTATCTCTGCTATCACACGCCGAGCGTTCAGCTGGACCTCCAGTAGCCTCGCATTAAAATCAAATACAATTAAACTAAATGTGCTCTAATGAATTTCCAATTTCAATAGCGGCTCTGGGTGTTCAGCATCGACTTCCAAGTAGCATCAAGCTTAATCTGCAAAGAGCGCCACTTCATTTCATGACCAGAGTCTGCTTCGTATTAGATTCATCAGTTTACAACAGGTTACCACTAGTTACATTAACTACCATTCAAACAAGCAATGCATTCGTAATGATACTGATTAAATACAACGTCTTAGATCAGGTCCAAATACAAAACATGAACAGCTTTTGACTTTTATTAGTGGATATTGAAACAAGCATTGACAGAACTTAAGAAAAACACCTCTAAAGCATTTCTTACGTTGACTTGTGTGAATAAACGGAGCCGTATTATATCAGTTTCTCTCTTCTATACAATGAAGGGATTGTCGAGCAGCAAAATGGAAAGAAACACCATGAAAACATCCCAAAATGAGTCAATATGACTTATTTTATAGCTTTATGTGAACAAGAAATCTCAGTGGATTGATATTTTTGGTCTGATTCATTGTGACTCTTATCATTACACTTTAGAATCATGTTTAATTAGTTGAAACATGGAAACACTTTACGATAAGGTCTCATTTGTTAACAATGTATCAACTATGAACAATACTATATCTTTTACAGCATTTATTACACTTTGTTAATGTGAGTTAATAAAAGCGCTGTCAGTTCGCATCAGTGCATTAGCTAATGTTAACAAATATACTTTTGGTTTTAAAAATCTACGAATAAACGTTGAAATAAACATCAACTAAGATTAATAAATGCTGTAGAAGAATTGTTCATGGTTAACTAATGCAGTTAAGGATGTTAACAAGTGAAACTTTATTGTAAAGTTGTACTGTTATCATGAACTAACAGTGAAAAATAGTTCTAAAGTATTCATGAATCTTTAATCTTGCGAATATGTTTTTACAATCAAAGGTGAAATGAACTCTAAACTAACAAATAAACAAGGAACAACTGCATTTCTATTAACAAAAGTTGATAAACACTGGAAAAATATATCTCACATTCAGTTCATGTTTTTGTAAAGTTGTTCCCTTATGATTATTGAAATTTTCCTTTGAATGGCAGTAGTTTTATTGCATTATGTATATATATAAATATATATATTTAAATACATTTCAATCATGACAACCCTGTGAATATTTTTAGCATGTTATTGAATATGGCAATGGATTTGGTCTTTGCTGCTGCTGCATAAATAGACAAACATAAATAAATCCTGTAGCAGATCTGGGCAGGTGGAGCTGGGGAGGTGGAGGGGTTCAGACGAACTCTGACAGATAACAGCAAACACTGAACCAGACCATTTAAATGGGGAGCAAGCAATCTCATTGGCTGCAAGATCAGCAGAGGCCAATCAGCTTGTAAATCACACGGTCATTGATGTAAATGCACGTAAAGGACGATCGTCCCGCGCCCTCCAGAGTTCGAACTAGATAACGCTCCTTTGCGCTCTTGTTAACGCAGAGCAGCTTAAGCATGTTTATGCATGTTAAGTAATGAGTTCACACCGAGTTTAATAATGTGACAAACAAATTCCTTTTCAGGCACGCAAACGCGCCGCTGCCCGACAGGCCGATACCTTCAATGGCTTCGACTCGTCATTTGTGATTCTAACGCTCTTCATTACAGCAAACCGTCGTTCTTCATGCCCGCTCAAATTGACTCCTTGTAAAATGTGGCCCTGCAATTATTTTGCATAATGCATGAGGCTCTGAGGTCCCCAACACTAAATTAATGTCAGGGAAGAAGGATAGCATCATCTATATTAAGACATAAACATATCTCACTTGAATGGCCACGGCCGTCAAGCATATTTCAGCATGAAGATGGAGATTAAGCCCTCGGATATCTGCAGCTGAACCTTGAGGATATCATTATTATGAATCTGTATCTCCCTCCTTATGAGTATATTGAACAATGTTTTGTTCTCAAGGCAAACAGTATGATTAGGTACACACTTCTGGAACGTTCTACCGCGACACCAGCTCCGGTCCATATCCGTTCGGCACGCGGTTTCATCAACTTAAAGCTGGCTGAACTTCAAGCGGTTATTATATTGCTCTTGTATGCCGTGTGAACAGTGATGCATTATGATGGCCTTGCTTTACAGCCGGTGAGATACAGCTGAGGCAGCACACGGAGACACCCGGTGGAGCCGGAGTATGAGGAACACGTTCCCCTCCTTGCTTAATGACATCTGTGCAATGAAATAAATGTGTGCATCTGCAGATTTCAAAACACTAAAGCCACTAATGCACGTGAAGACGAGGGTCTGCGCTTTTGAGGAAGAGCAGGTGATGATTGATCCGGTTTTTTCATGCATTTCCCGATAAAAGCTTCGGGATTTGCATTTAATGGCCGTCATCAGAGGTCTTTCCATCATTTATCACTGTCATTAGAGTTTGAGATCGTTCAATTAATCTAGCCGATTTGGTTTCATGATGTCCTTGGAATAACACAAAGAAGTTTAGCATTGAATATTTAGAAAATAAAGAAATGTTAAAATGCACTACAAATACTACATGAAGCATTACTTTAGCTATATTAAATATATTTGAAATAAGGCTCTTCTGCTCACCAAGGCTGTGTTTATTTCGTTAAATATAATTATAATTTAAATAGCTGTTTTCTATGTGAATATAAGCCTGTTAACCTGTTACAGTAGCCACGCCCCAATCTCTCAGTCTATCACAGTAGCCACGCCCCAATCTCTCAGTCTATCACAGTAGCCACGCCCCAATCTCTCAGTCTATCACAGTTGCCACGCCCCAATCTCTCAGTCTGTTGCAGTAGCCACGCCCCAATCTCTCAGTCTGTTGCAGTAGCCACGCCCCAATCTCTCAGTCTATCACAGTTGCCACGCCCCAATCTCTCAGTCTGCAACAGTAGCCACGCCCCAATCTCTCAGTCTGCAACAGTAGCCACGCCCCAATCTCTCAGTCTGCAACAGTAGCCACGCCCCAATCTCTCAGTCTATCACAGTTGCCACGCCCCAATCTCTCAATCTATCACAGTAGCCACGCCCCAATCTCGCAGTCTGTTGCCGTAGCCACGCCCCAATCTCTCAGTCTGCTGCAGTAGCCACGCCCCAATCTCTCAGTCTGCTACAGTAGCCACGCCCAATCTCTCAGTCTATCACAGTTGCCACGCCCCAATCTCTCAGTCTGTTGCAGTAGCCACGCCCCAATCTCTCAGTCTATCACAGTTGCCACGCCCCAATCTCTCAGTCTGCTGCAGTAGCCACGCCCCAATCTCTCAGTCTGCTACAGTAGCCACGCCCAATCTCTCAGTCTGTTGCAGTAGCCACGCCCCAATCTCTCAGTCTGCTGCAGTAGCCACGCCCCAATCTCTCAGTCTGCTGCAGTAGCCACGCCCCAATCTCTCAGTCTATCACAGTTGCCATGCCCCAATCTCTCAGTCTATCACAGTTGCCACGCCCCAATCTCTCAGTCTGCTACAGTAGCCACGCCCCAATCTCTCAGTCTGCTGCAGTAGCCACGCCCCAATCTCTCAATCTATTGCAGTAGCCACGCCCCAATCTCACAGTCTGTTGCCGTAGCCACGCCCCAATCTCTCAGTCTGCTGCAGTAGCCACGCCCCAATCTTTGAACAGTTGTGTATAAAACAAATAAAGTAAAATAATAAAGAGCTGCTCCGTACTGTTCAAACACGACTCTTTTCATCAGACCGAACTGATCTGGTGATAATCGAGTTATTTCCTCTGCTCACTGCAAGAGTTCATTAGTTGAGTGACACATCCTTAACCGTACATCATTTACATCCTAACATCTCCTCAACCCATCGAACCCATTTTGAACCTCTTTTCCGCACACAAATCCGCTGTTACACAATACATTTTGTGTGAGTACCAACTCTACGCCACTTTCCCGTTTCAATTGCCTCTCTGCATTGACAGATTGTTGAAACATGTCAAATGTGGTATAGCATCATACTTGTTATGCTGAGAAAGCTTGTTAATGCCCAGAGGGATGATATCATTTACTGCTGGGCACAGACACGCTGTTGTGCGACTCATGAATTATTCAGGCCTGTGGAGAGGCAAGAAGGCTGTTAAGTAGCGTGTGAATATATGTACATGAAGGAAATTATTGTATTTGACAACTGCTCTCGGTGTGACTCCGAACAGTTGTTGTTTATGATTGATTTCGCCTCTTGTAACTTAGTTAACAAGTGTTCCATGTCACTCCGTGACAAACCTTGAGAAAACTATGCATCTAACTAGAACCGAATCACCAAGTCTGTAAGAAAGTTTAAATTGTTTTGATTTTGTAGTGCTTCGTAAGAAAGAAATCCACGTCCCAACTGGAAATTACCAGCGTGTTTACAGACACTTTCGTTGACAATCAAACACAACGCAGTGCAATGCGCCGTTAAAACTCAAGAGGGAAATTTCCTTTCTAAATGACGTGCTGTATTTTTATTCACTTTTCTAGAGTGCGTGGTCGTTTAAATTTATAGAGCATTCCGAATGGAAAAGGGTGAAAAAATACATTCGGTTCCTTTCAAATTGTTGTATTTTTGGATGATAAAGTGTCACTTTAGCAAAATTGTTTGCCAGTTTGATTGACAGGCGATCTGACCAATCATAACCCCTAGTTCGTAGATGAACGTCGGTGAACTTGAATCACGTCTTGAAACAACATTCCTTCTGATGTTCATTCATGTTTATTTGATGCTATAAATGAACTAGTATGAAGAGATGATCGACACACTAAACACACACTAGACGCTATTTATTCATTAAACTTCTTTAAAAATTACAATATTTAAATATGAAACTGTTTCATACGTTGTCAGTGTCCTCTTTGCTCCGCGATGTATGAGAACATGATGTGTGGCGTGAGAGCGAGCATAGCAACAGTCACTAAATTCTTTGCGAAGAGTCAATTGCAAAAAAAACTTCTATCAATACTGCAGAGATGCATGAAGCACGGCTCAAGCTGGAGTCCATTTTCAAACAGGCTTATTATGGCTATCATGCTATTTTAAAGCTTCCTACTGTTGTCTTGTTTTCTCCTACAACAGGTTCACATTCATCCAAGGTCAAAAAAACACTGTAATTTCCTCATAATATCCACTGCAGCTTCAGCTCTGTTCTCTCAGTGTCTGAAACGCTTCGGTTTCTCTAAACCCCGCCTTTCTGAGAGCTGCTCTGCTGTGATTGGTCGAAATGTCTATTACCATATCTGAATTTCAGCTATTTCTCAGTACATCTGTATCAGTTCAAGCACGAATCCTCGTCCTCACGTAAAGCTGACTCGCAGCGCGTCTTCTCGACAAACCAGTCTCAGGTACAACTATAGAGATTGAGTGTCAAAGTTGGCGTCGTTCGCCAGCAGCCAGTGAAGACCGCAGGCTGGCATTATGCAAATCAGTTACATTGTTACTAACACGATCTCACGAGGTCCTAATGGACAGGCGAACTCTTGCGATAGGCAAGAATAAGTACATATAGTGCTGCTCCTCGCACTGACAAGGTGAAGAACTGAACCTGACAGCACGGATAAATTCTGCATCACACTGGGAGAACACAGTGTTTTACTGTTTCAGGCTGGTTGAAGCTAGTAAGACTGTAAACAGAGTGCATGGAAAAAAAACCTGCCATTGTTTTTATTTATGATGCAGTGCATAACGATATTCCAGAGCCTGATGTTATGATGCCAATTAAAATGTGACATGAGATTTTTATTGGGAAAAAAAGACACATTTCAGAGCTTTTCAAAACGTAGATGTTTCTGATGCTTTATTTTATGTTGCATGGCAGGACGACCACAATCACGAGATTTTGACATGTAAAAGACATTCACGTCACTCATATTTAGAGTTCTGGCTTGTACTTCCTGTAGATTCATTTTAGTGTTGATAGAAACAAAAAACGTGAAGAGCTCTGAGTAAAACGTCACGCGTCGTTATCTCGTAATGATGGTTGCTACAATATGCTGCGAATGTTTCGGCTCTGTGCAGCCACAGGGAATGATGGGAAATGTAGTTTTGTCGTTCCGCTCAGAGAATGCACGAATGAGACGTATTTGCGCGAGCCTTACAGATATTTGTCATGAACAGAACACCAACTGTGTCCACTCATTTTTAAGCATTCAATATACAATTAACAACCATTAGGCTGTCAAATGTGAGTGGATTTCAACTGTAAAAAATTCTGAAATGATAAAGCGCAATGTAGTGTTTATTTTTCCATACATGTCGACACTGAAACATCTGAAAAGCCTCTAATACTCATTTTCTGCAGAATAGAAACACGAAACCATCTGCTCTCATCTCTCCGACAGCGAGTCGACACAAACCTCATTTCATTCGCTCCCCGATGAATATTGTTGGTTTAATAGTGCATACATTTCAGTGTGGGATTGGATATTCGTTCCCTCAGATTTTGTTCACGCCCCAAACTCTCAGCCAGCTACAGTAGCCACGCCCCCAAACCCTCGCTATAGGTTGAGTTGGGCAGTGATTGACACTCTCAATGATTAGATGGTGCCTGGGAAGCTCAATGTTTTACACTTATGAACATACTTATAGTAGTCAATGAACAAACTGATCAAGAGAATGTATTTCACAAAAAAAAAAACGTTTTGCCAAAAATATACTCATACTCAATTCTATAAACCTCTGCCATCAGTGTTATCTCCTAGACATTCTCAATCATATGATCAGCCTGACCTGATTTGAAGGCAGCATTAATTTGCAAGTAAAGCACATTAATCATGCTTTATTTCTACACTCCTCGTTTTTAAACAGCAGCTTCTTGAGAACTCGACAACCTGCTTCACTATCACAGTGGCGTTTTTAGCCCAGCCGGAGTCATTTAGCATCCGCAGATGTGCCGCAGTGACTGGACGTGGTTACCAGAGGTGACAGCTGTGTTATTGATGGTTTCAGCCTCTAACCAGACGTCCCATTTCCTGTTTGAGTGACGGACTGAAACCAGTTCTTTCACTCACAAGAAATGGCGCTGGTCTTCCTGAATCCCTAGGTTTCTTTATCCAGCCTCTGTTTCTGTACTTTCAACCACCTCTTTCTCTGAGGAAAAACACAGTCAGCCTGATACAGATCTGCTTTTGAGATGTATAAATGCTTTGAAAGGCTCACCTGGCACAGTGAAACAACAGACATGCGTTTGCTGCCAAAAAAAACCAAAAAAAAATCTGCAAGAAAACAAGCAAGGCGCATCATGTCAACACAGTCTCATAAGGAAATGTCGCTGCTGTTCTGAGTTCAGTGCAAATGACATTCACACGTCGCTGAACTCGTTCGGAGGATTACATTCCTGCACCCAAGGCTAAACTTCGCCAAACTTTGTTCGAAACCTGCATGATTTTCTATCTTCATACACTCTTAGAGGAAAAGATTCTCACTCAGATTCTCAATGTGATTCATATTTGTGAGTCATCCGTAAATGAAATAGGTGAGATCTATGTAATAGTTCCCAGGTTAATGAACACTGTTTAGTGGTCATGTGTGAGTTAAAGCACCGTTGAAGCAGCGTCAGAGTTCATGAGATCATGAAGAGATGATTGAGCATTATTGATGAACGCCTGCTGTTAACAAGCAGAATCACTGAAGGACAGAGAAACACAAGAACTACAACTGATGAAGTCAACTGAAGATAAAAGACACATTAAGTTTATTAGTTTGTTTATGTTAAAACGATGTAATCCAAATGGAAGGAAAATTGCTTTATAATTAAATTACATCAAACTTATGTTTAGACGGAAATGTTTCCGTCCGACGCTTCATTTATAGAACTTTTCAGGGGTTACAAAAAAAAAGGAAATAACACGCTAAACATGAAAGCATTTTGCAATCATTTAAAGGGCACATATCATGAAAATCTGACTTCTTCCATGTTTAATAATCCAGTGGATCTACATACAACACAGAAAATGGGAAAAAGGACAAACAGTAACTTTATTTTGGCAAGCCTCTCTCTGCAAGCCTGTGAAATAGGAAGGGGATCTTATTATGATATTAACACACCTTAATCTGCACGTTTCCACTCATGGCGCCGTCATTTTGTTTTTGCAAGTGACAATAGTGGACCAGTTTGAACGCATCATGACTGTCTTTGGCTGAACACTATTTACAGTCTCGTTGGCTCGGATAGCCTGCAAGTTCACCCTGCAGAGCTCGATTGCTAAAAAAAGGAGCATTTCTGTCCGAGCGATACTTTGGAAAAAATGTTAGACCGTTCCCAGCATTTGATAGCAATGATAAACGTCATCCTGGTGTGTATGACTCTATGTGTGCTATGTACAGTGGGCGTCCATACGGGGTTTGATGAACATGACGACACATGCTGGTGATCGACATCAATTTATCCACGAACCGTTCAGAAACGTCTTCCTCATTCCTCATTTTGTCTGCGTGAGATTCTCCAGCTTTGTTGTTGTCGAGCTGTTGAAGCTCCGCCCTCTTCTGGAGCAGCGGCTCATTTGCATTTAAAGGGACGGCGTGTTTTTGCTCACACCCAGCTAGAGGCGAATTTGACAAGCGATAATAAATGATCTGTGGGGGATTTTGAATATTTTTGGCGTAAAAGTTCTGAGTCAAGAACACTAGTGTTCTATATAGAACCACGTTGAACCTTTGTTTCTTCTAAGAGTGTCGAACACAAATGAAGTCTTTCTGCAGACCATCACAGCTGTTCTTTTCCATACATTAATTTTGACAAAAATGACTGTTGTCTATTCTGCTCCGATTCATTAATGTAGAAACATATGCATAGGGGTTATGCCAACATACTTACAAATATATGTATATATACACGTCTCAGTTATCCCGTGAAGGGAGTGTCGTCGGGCGGGAGCGTCACGTCCTCAGCAGGACACGCTTACAGTCACACAATCTTCCCCCTCGAGAGCAGATGTGCTTCAGCAGATCACACGAAGATCGTGAGTGTCTCCACCCATGATGCAGCGCGGGGAGGGAGACACACACGATCTAAACTGCCGCTTACTCGCCATTATCTCAGTCCCACCAGACAAAGCACAACACAGAGACAGAGCGACACACGGCGCTTACAGAAGCTGCCGATGCCTGGTCCAGGAATCCTTTACAGCCTCCACGGTACGCCGGCGCGCATCAGAGGACGACGTTTCACCAATGAGATTGGAGTGACTCCACAGTAATAAAGTTCAGAGGAAAACGAGCGATTTTGCAGGCATAGTTTCTGCCGTTAACAATCGTTTGAAACTTTGGGATCCGGCAGCTGCAGTTCATCAATTTCTAATCGAGCTGTAATTGTGTCAAATTATGCAGCACATCTGGAAATATTATTTCATTGTATGTATTTGGGGGATATATAATGCATGTAAAAATATCCTTTGAGAGACAGAAATCTGAAAACAATAAAATGTAATTTATTCAACAAAATATGTCACTTCAGAGCAAAAAAAAATACAAAGTCTGATTGATTAAGAACTAAAACCATAAAAAACCCATTTGTTACTAGAAAGGGTTTTGGAATGGAATACGACAACTAAAACAAAAACTCAAATAATCATTCATTAAAACAATAGACATTTTTTTTTGACAAATGACAAAAACACATAAGAAAATTAGGTAACACTTTATTTCAAAGTCTCATTGTTACATGTAGTTACTATAGATTTTATAGATTATTATTTTATATTTTATTTTATAGATTATAAATATTAGATAATTTTTTTGAAAAATAATCGATATACATTTTGCATAATTACATGCAACTAACCCTAAACCTCTAGTAAGTACATGTAGTTACTTAATATCACTCAGTAATTAAATGTATAATTACAGTGTGACAAAAACACCTTAAAATAAAGAGTAACCAAAAATTACAATTAAAACAGAAAACATGAAAATACAAATGAAATGAAAATGAAAATATTGATAAAATATATGCTATTAAAATAATGCTTCATCATACATTTATACCGCGAGTGGACAGATTAAAATAACGAGAGCGTTGAGAGACTTTATTAAGTCCATAGAGCTAAAATGCCCATAAATGCCATAAATCCAGATCATGAAATCATGACGTGTTTGCAACCCCGTCTGTGTTTGGCATACTAACATCTGAAGTTTGAGGCTTTGAGGAACATCACGAGAGCGATGTTGTCCTCAGCTATTTTTATCAGCTTCGTGCAATACTGTACAGGGTCAGGAAATTAATTCCTGATGAAAAACATCAAAGCAGAAGTCCGCTAATTTCAGGTTTCTCCGAATCTCTTCAAGGTCCCTCTCAACCTTCAGATAATCATGAGTGGATTCACTCATTCAATATTTACTGCTTTATTATACTATAAAATGGACCTTCAAGGACTGTAACGGCGGCGTTGAGAAGATATTGTTAAGAGAGAATCGCTTCTTATTTATTTCTAGCCTGATTTACATGCCAGTTCCAACCTTCATGTTCTATTTTTGCCATAATTAATAATTAATCTGCATAATTGCCGTGATCATAAACCATCAGATACACTGCAATGTTACAGACACCATATGGCTTTGCATATCAGATGATTATCATCTAACGGTTATTTTTAAAGTCGTCATGAAAGGGAAGTTGAGTCAAACTCTTGTGGAACGAGAACAAACGTGGGCGGGGCTTGATTGTGTCCGTGGGGAGTGGATCGGTTTGCTATTGGTGGATCTCAAGTGAGTGACAGGTTGCCCCGCCCTCGTCATCATCAGAGAAGACATTCTGATTCAAGATTATGAGGAACGTGAATTTAACACAATAGTGATGTGCAGAGATAAACACAGCGATATTCCATAAAAAAAACAAAAAAAAACAGGAATTGTCCATTTTGATGACTTTAAGGTTTCAGCAGAGCAGCTTCAGTCTCATCTGCATCACCGGACTAACATTAGCCTTTGGAAACGTCGTTAGTTCAGAGGTTCTGGTGTGGGAAAGTTATGCCGACAACAAGTAGAATTGTTTAGTTCGCCTATTAAATCAAGCTTTCAGAAGTCAGATCTCGTCAAAGCTGAGAAGTAAAACACGGTTCATGTAAAGACAAACGTCTGATCTGGATGAACCCGCGTGACCTCTGATCGTCTGAGCGATTGTCATTCATATGTATGAAACAGCTGCTCACGCAGTCTCTTCCACCACACGTCATGTTTATTTCATGTCCCAGACAATCCCAGAAGCACTTGAATAAAGTTTAGCGCTTTTTTATCTGCTCTGATGTCTGACCAAAAATAGAGTAAATCATCTTTCTAAACTAATTTTAGGCCGCAATGATTTATTCACGTCCGACAACGACTGTATTAGATAACTAGATAGGGCACTCAAGGCTTTTCCCAGATTTCCAGTCAGTCATTCTCAAGTCTTGCGGGACAACAAGTGAATGAGCTAGTTAGAGAGAAACATCACAGCGTCTCCCACAATGCACTGCAATGCAAACCTTGATATGGAACTAAATGTGAACCACATGTTGTGACACTTAATGCTTGTTAATTTTAATCAGATGAAAATGTATTTTAATTTAAATGTGTATTAAAAGCAATTAGCTCAAGCTTACACTAAATGGACAAACCCAGTGATTGGGTTGTTTTAACCCAGCAGTTGGGTTAAATGTTTGCTCAAACCAGCTGGGTAGTTTGGTTTTATTTAATTACTGTATTGTGGCTTAAAATGAACGCAAAATATGTTGGGAATAAACATTTATTAATTTATGAAATGAATAATACACAATAAACGTTTATTAAATGGCTTAATAAATGTTCACTTTTTGATTATTATTGTTGCCTCTAGTAATTATATGTCTAATTTTTAATTTACAACATATTTTGGGTACTCATTTAAAAAATAAATAATAAAAAATAAATAAAAGCAAACATTTAACCCAATCTGGGTTATTTTAACCCAGCATTATTCAGAGTTTAGAATCACTTAAGTCATTTTTAATCGTTAAACTTGTACATGTATTTGAATATATTACAAATCTGCACACTGTAAACGTATTTTTATCAACATTTTTTATTTTTTATTTTGTCAAATCAACTTTAATGTGGCTCAGATAGCATGATATTTTGATTTATATTGTATGAATAGTGTATGAACTCATTTTTTTTTTTTTATTTCAATGAATTTTTTAAGGCAACCAGCTTTTTTTTTAAAGTCAAACCAACAATTCTTTTTTAAAGTGTAATGATGAAGTCGCAATTTAGTACATTTAAATATATTAATTTTAAATGCATCATCGAATAATGCGGCTAAAATGAAAATCAAGTGCTTTAGTACGTCAGTCAACACATCAAAACAAGTGCACTTCCCTAAATAATGCCACACGATCATTAAAACGACCATTTAAACTGTACTTTAACGCATTTGAAGAGACACAGTCATGAACGTTGACTTCATTGCACTAAAGTGCAGATTCCTTTCATTATTAATATACCATGCAATTATACACTAATAAAAAGTGTTGGGTTGTTTCAACCCATGGTTGAATGACATTTTTATTGGCTTTGTCCATATTTGACTCAAACGCGGGTTGAAACGACCCAGCGTTTTTCTAAAAAACGTGTATTTTTGATAACTCAAGCACAGGAACACTCAATGCTTCTTTTCACAAGGTCAGGATGTCCGCTTGTGAAAAGATGAACCGTTCTCTGGTTTAGAGGCAATTAACGCACTTGTGAAGTGACATTCTTTATCAAAACCGTGGCATTTCCGCTCGAGCGGGACGTTTCCGTGGCCGAATCCTCTTCGTTTTGAGGGAAGTGTGGCATTTGAGCCACGAGGCTGTCATCACACACATCCAGATAGGTGTCGTCTGTACGTGAAAAACCTCATCTCCTTCACGGCCCTTCCCAATCCTCATCTCCGTAGGGTCACGACCGGCTCTTAATTGATCCCGTTCCACCCGAGAGCGGCGGGTCTGCGTCTCTCAGCCGCACTCGAAGGGAATCTCATGGAGGAGATGGAGCAGGTTGGGGATTTGTCGGATTTGTAGGGGTGTAGGAGAGATATTAGGGGTAAGTCGGCCCCATATGTTGAATAAATCATTCACTGATGTTTAATTAAAGTCCTGAGAGATAAATTAGCCTGACTTGGTTTAATAAAGTTTTGATGAATACCTATGTTGGAGAAATTCACACCTCGTGAAGCGCTCGATTTTAATACAAATCACGGCGAGGATTATCGAGACAAAGCACTTTTTGGCCACGTCACAAGACGCCGTCTCTGAGAAACGGAGAAAAACATCTCGCCGTGTCTTTAGACGCAACAACAAAAGAGCGAAGCTGAGGAAGGAGCGTGTCATCGAGATACTGTGTGTTTTCTAATTAGACCATTTAGTTGAGTTTCAATTTCAGTCTTGATTTTCGAAATCAATGCAATTATTTTATAAAAGGTAAAAAGTTCATCCAAACCCAAAATATATGTGCGACTAGAGATTCAAGCCGAGTTAACTTGATTCTCAAGGGTTTAGAAGAAACTCTAGCGCTGAACGTCGGAGGAATATCAATGCGGGAGAAATGAAAGCTTTCTTCATACACGAGTTCAGGTGCCATTCAATACTTCCAATACGCCGCTTTCATGTAATCCTTCGGTGAAATCAAACGCCGGCCGTCCTGATGGGATTCCAGTCGAAATCCATTAGTAATTTCCTGCTGAGGTGCGATTCTGGTAATCTGGGAATCGAATTCCAGTTCCACCACAAACGAGATACGAACGGGAGGAAAACACACAATACTGACAGAGATATTGAAAATATGACAGAGCTGAACTTCACTTTTATTCCTCTTTTCCACAGACGTCTCTATCCGGATTCACGCAGCTCCAGTGAACGCTCGTTATCTGTTAATTACTTCCCGTTTATCAGTTGGCCACAATACATGCCAAGTTACTTTACGAAACTGATGTTTTTGTATGACTCACCATATAACCGTATATTCAACAATACACATGTTTACACTGACATATTGTTATGCACTTCTTTTTTTTGTAAATAATGTTTAGGGTGAAAAACCCAAAGGAAGTTTCCTTCATGTTCTTCAGTTGATTTTTTTATCCTTATTTTAGCGTCATGATGGCGTTTTGTTTACTAATGACATGATGTGGCCTTTTATTTTACCACCTGTGTTATAATGGTGCACGGTTATGAACTGTAAAACATACAGGAGCTAAAATAATACATATTAATGACAATAAATGTGATTTTTTTTCACTCTCTTTTCTTTCTTAATTGTCTCTTTTTATAAAACAGCTTTTACACAGCTTTGATGTTGTTTTTTGTCTCCACTAGACTGAATGTTGATTATTTTCTTCGTTGTTGCGGCACCTCTCTTCCCAGTCTGTCAGTAACGCTCTGTTTACTTCCTGTCTCTATGAAGCCCCTCCCTCTGTGCTCTGATTGGTCGGCCGGAGCGGTGTGTCGTGATTGGCGTTTGGGAAATGCCCCGCCCCTTACCATAACCGGCAGTTTCAACACACTACTAACTGACTCAAGCAGGCCCCGCCCCTTTATTCAGCTCATGAATGATTCAAACGAGGAATATTGCGAAGGAAACTCAAGGCGTTTCAGAAACACTGATATAGAGAAGAACTGGAACTTTTCAGAGCTTTTTCATACTCATGAATTGCATAACATGTCCTCTTTAACAATGATTTTTTCTGAAGTCTTAACGTTACACCAGAGACACATGTGAACACACGTGCACTTGTTGCGAAGCCCGTTCCGGAGAGAGGGATCAAATGCGAGTCATTCACTAATTGGAGCCCACAGTGCCCGGTGTCTTCAAAGGGAACTACTTTTGTTTTGATCCCTTAAATTGAATTGGACTGTGCTGCTGGCATCCCTTCTGCACATTACATGGCTGCTGATTCGCCCTCCCTCTACATGATCATCTGTCCAGTCTCTCTCTCTCTCTCTCTCTCTCTGGTGGCAGCCTCTCTTTATCGCACAGCTATGGCAGTTGTGGAAAGAATCCATTATGCTGGGATCTCCAAATCCTCAACGGCCCAGAGTCAAGATTAAAAGAGCGACTGCCCACACACATTTATACTCGTCATCCCGCTGAAGCTTCACTTTAAATCATCAAGCAGGCCAGTTTCCTTTTTGTTGTTTTCCAGTGGGCCGACGATGCCAGTTATGCTGACTGAATGCATAATCGATGCCAGTTCATTCCTCCGAGGGGCTTTCCGTGATTGTGCGCCTGCCATCAAAGCCTATCACAGCTTGTCAATGAAAATAAGATTCATATGTCACTTGAAATTAAGAAACACCACAGCAAGCATGTATCATGCCTGGAGTTCAGAAGTCGTGACATTTAGAAATTTGCTTGAAATGTTGTGCCACCTTTACACTTCAGTGCTTCTCAAAACGACTAATTAACAGTTGACAGAAATGATCAAACGGGTTCAACTGAATGATCCCCAGCGTTGGAAAGAGGAATGAGTGGTTTGGATGGATAATTATGAGCAAAATAATAACAATAATAATACTTCACTGACCCGTGTCAAATTTATGACCGTTATGGTTGTGTTTGGTATCAATTTGCCTGTTTAGGTGTTTAATCATTCAAATTGTTTTTAAATGATACCATTGAATATCTTTACACGCATTATTGTTCAAAACGTGTTTTAATGCTCTGCTCACCGAGGCTGCGTTTATTTGATCAAATATTGTGAAATATTATTCTAATGTAAATCATGTGTTTTCTATGTGAATATATAGTACAGTGTCATTTATATCCAGTGATCAAAGCTGAATTTATTTGATCAAAAATACAGTAAAACAGTGAAATATTATTCTAATGTAAATCATGTGTTTTCTATGTGAATATATAGTACAGTGTCATTTATATCCAGTGATCAAAGCTGAATTTATTTGATCAAAAATACAGTAAAACAGTGAAATATTATTCTAATGTAAATCATGTGTTTTCTATGTGAATATATAGTACAGTGTCATTTATATCCAGTGATCAAAGCTGAATTTATTTGATCAAAAATACAGTAAAACAGTGAAATATTATTCTCATGTAAATCATGTGTTTTCTATGTGAATATATAGTACAGTGTCATTTATATCCAGTGATCAAAGCTGAATTTATTTGATCAAAAATACAGTAAAACAGTGAAATATTATTCTAATGTAAATCATGTGTTTTCTATGTGAATATATAGTACAGTGTCATTTATATCCAGTGATCAAAGCTGAATTTATTTGATCAAAAATACAGTAAAACAGTGAAATATTATTCTAATGTAAATCATGTGTTTTCTATGTGAATATATAGTACAGTGTCATTTATATCCAGTGATCAAAGCTGAATTTATTTGATCAAAAATACAGTAAAACAGTGAAATATTATTCTAATGTAAATCATGTGTTTTCTATGTGAATATATAGTACAGTGTCATTTATATCCAGTGATCAAAGCTGAATTTTCAGCATCATTCCTCCAGTCTTCAGAGTCACATGATCCTTCAGAAATCATTCTGATATGATGATTTGATGCTCAACAAACATTTATGATTATTATCAATTTCATTTTCTCGTGGAAACCATCATGCGTTTTATTTTCCAGGGTGTTTTGATGAATAGAAAGTTCAAACGAACAGCAAGTTCCCTCTTTACTGTAACTTTTGATTAATTTAATGCGTCCTTAATAAAAACCGTATTCACCCCAAACCTTTGAACACTAGTGCAACTATAGTGTAATAGTTGGTGGTTGTCGAAACGGTACAGACCAAAACCGCTTCATCCTCCCTCTAAGAGGGCAGAAAATCCATTAAATTTAAATGCAACACTACAGTATAAAGCTGTGCTGGAATTAGAGCTCTCTCAAAACACCTCCGTCTCAACTCAGAGTCTATTAGCGGCCGTTTCCAGCGATCACGACATCCATCCCAGCTCTAATGCCCGACGGGACTGAGAAACTCCACGCAACTATTGCTAATGAAAAATTGTGGTTGAAGCTACACACAAGTTACCCATTACTACCACCGCCTTAAATTCCCCAGCGGCATGTATATTATATTCATAAGATTTCTTATAACCATTAAACCAATGTGGCCGTGCGCAGAAGACTCGCAATGAAACCTTGACATTTTCATTTGAAGGTTTGTTGGCTTGTCAACACATTTATGACTTCTGAGAGTTTTACAAGCATTAATTAGTTGTAATCATAATGAGCTTTTCATTAGTGCTACGCTACTGCTATAAATGAACTGTCCACACAGTTAAGCCATGTTGGTGCACAGAGCTGGGTGGGTTACTTTTAAAATGTATTTCACTACAGATTATAAAATACATGCTTTAAAAAGTCATTTGTAACGTATTTCGTTACATTACTCAAGTTTAGTCTCTTCATCTAAATACTTTAGAATACTTTGGAATACTAATAAGTGTGAAACAAACACAAAAAAGGTCATTGTGAGTTTTTATCTCACAATTCTGACTTTTTCCCTCAGAATTGAGTGATATAAAGTTGCAATTGTGAGTTATAAAGTCAGAATTATGAGATATAAACTCACAATATTGAGAAAAGTCAGAATTATGAGATATAAACTCACAATATTGTGAAAAGTCAGAATTATGAGATATAAACTCACATACTAAATTCAAAATGCAAGAAAAGGTCAGTATTGCAAGTTTAAATCTCCCAATTCTGACTTTATAACTTGCAATTGTGAGAAAAAGAAGTCAGAATTGTGAAACACAAACTCACAATTGTGAGGGAAAACCAAACTGTGAGAAAAAGTCACAGTGACGAGTGAATTATAAAATGACTCACAAAACATGAAAACAGTGGAAAACATGAAACTGAACTGGTCTTTTTTCAGACGGTCAGAGTCAGAGAATCACCAATCGCTGTTTAAATGACATTAAAACTCAAAGTAATCACTTTGGTAATCTAAAACACTTTTCAGATGGAACTGGAATCTGATTACCTCCCATTTAAAATGAAACACAGCGACTCAAATTTTCTATTTTAAATACGCCACTAAAAGTTACATGTATTTCATTACTCTCGACCCTTATGGTGCAACATCCACGTCTCAATAGTAAGCGGTGTAGAAGGTTTTTTTCTTCCTCTTTTTCTTGATCGTTTGTAGTTTCTTTACCCACTTTCCAAGTCTTGACTTGGCTCGAGGCTACGGGTCAAAACTCATGGAAAAGGACTGGGCCGGTTCAAACTCAGTATCATGGGCAGATGGAGAGCTTCATCAGAGCGACGCTGCATTGATTATGAATGTGTCTGTCCTAACAATAGCCCGCGCTGATGGATGCAGCTATCGGAGCCACGCGCTTTCATTGACCTTCAGGGCTTATTGTCTTTAAAAGTCTGGCGGAGGGACTTAGAGAGAGGACTGGTTGGTAATTGGGCTGAAGAGAGAGGCAGACTGGATGGTATGGATTTTGCATTAGTTTGTACTCGTAGGGCGTATGCTGTCTAGATCAGACGGTCATTTCCATTGGGAGCGCGAGACATTTGTGTGAAACCTTAAGTGATAAAAGGCCTTCTGCTTGTACTGCGGCAGAATCGGCGGTAACTGTCAATTAAGCTTTAAATGGCCGAAAATGCCTTCAGTCATGCCACTGGCAGAAGAGCCGGCCGGGGTTTACGGAGAAACTGCCTGACGGCTGTCCAATGAATTTCTTGTCGACTTGGATCAATGTGGACACACTAGAAGTGTGTTCCAAAACCTAGTGCGCTCGTCTCGCTGCCTACCGCCTACATACTCAGTCGGCCTAAACTAGAACCGTAAAAGCATTGAGATACAAGATAGCTTCTTTTTTTTCGTCACTTCCGAGGGCAACATTTCTCATTTTCAGTTTCAGCATTTTTGACCATTTTCCCAAAATGGCACGAGAACATTTGAACGCACAATATGTCAAAAGGAGGAACAGAGCTTCTTTTATTATCAAGTCTTGAGTGTGGGGACGTTTCATTAACATTTTAATCAAAACTCTGACTTTTTGAATCCAGACTTTGTCCGGATAAGATTCAGAAGGATTGAGTCCATCAACGCGCCCAAATCTTCACCGATATAAACCCTTCTCGGGTCGACATTTCATTCAGTAACGTCAGGCAGTTTTGATTTATAAGCTGTCGAGTGTTTGATTGGACAGCGCTTCTATCGCTTGTTTCTGCTTCTTCTTTCCCGTGTTTTGATCAGGAGTATTATCACAGAAACACGGTGGAACATCATTCTGCTCTCTATGTGAATATATAGTACAGTGTCATTCATTCCTGAATTTTCAGCATCATTCCTCCAGGCTTCCGAGTCACATGATCCTTCAGAAATCATTCTGATACGACGATTTGATGCTTAAAAAGCTTAAAATCTTCATATTTTTGTGGAAACCATCATTCATTTGATTTTTTAGGGTTCTTTAATGAATAGAAAGTTCAAAAGAACAGCATTTATTTGAAAAAGAAACATTATAACTGTCTTTACCATCTCTTTTGATCAATTTAATGTACTCGGGCTGAATAAAACCATCATTTTATTTGGAAAAGCAAAAGTCTAACTGAACTTTTGAATGGTGGTGTGTGAATGTGGCATCGCCTCTGAACATTAGTATGCAATAATACTTCTCACATTCTCTTTGAACTGTTATATATCTAGATTACATCTGGCAAGTGTGTAAGATCTGAGCTGAAGCCCTTCAGGATCTGCATGCATATGATATGTAATGTGAAGTTCTGCTGTATAATTCCAGCCTGTGTTCGTCCTGCTCACGCTCCTGTCTCGCAGCCAACAAACCTGCATTTTATGATTACGCTGATGGATCTTTCCTCTTACAGCTGGAGAAACTGTTATTATCTTGTCTGAGATGCCAATGGTAATTTATCCCTTATAAAATAAAGTCAAAGGAAAGGTAAGGCCACGCATGCTATTAAGCAGCGCGTTTGTCCTGAAGGATGCAATCAAACGATTCTTTTGTTCAGTTCAGTTTAGCAGAGAATCTTTAGTGTTTGTGCGCAGTGCTTACGCAGAAGAAGACTCTTTTCAAGCAGCTTTGCTTGTTATTATCGCCATCATTTCCGTCGATATGAACCAGTAATGAACTCTATATCACCCAGTCTCTAAATCTTGACATTTGAATTGTTTTAGACTTGAAATTTTAATGAAACCCCTCTGAATGTGTGAAGAACAGCTGTAATTGCCTGACTTGAGGTATCGCCGTCGATGTTGTTTGATGATTCACATTTGACAGTGTCTAATTTTCTCATTCGTCTAAAAATGATGTTCCCTTTCTGAATAGGCGTGTTAATAAACGTTCCTAATTCGCAGCGCTGCCGTACGCTCTACAAAGTTCACAAAAGAACAAGACAGCCTGGAATAAATGCAGCGAATTTACTAGAGACCATCGGCGAATGAACTTCGAGGCCAGAAGCTCCTGCAAGTATGCAAATAAAGTAGATTCGAAACTGCATTATCATTTGCATTTTATGTGGGCCGTGGCTCCTTTGATAAATGACCTCTTGCCTTGCAACGGGACATGAGAAAAGCGAATCCCCCCGCTAACAGCCTCGATTTATCCAATTTGAGAGCCGCGCATGAGACTTTTGACGACAGCAATCGGTGCAGATTACAGTAAAAGTGCTGCGGCCTGAGCAGAGGTGAGTCCTCGTGTGTCATTACAGAGCAGGACGCGTGCCATCCCTCATTCAGCACTATTAATAGCACTGTGAAAGCTCTCTATATTTCACGGTCAGCGATAGTGACGGCCATTATGCTGTACATATCGATGCCTGCAGATTCAGGGCATGGATCATATCCATTATACATCATCCTGTGACACAACAACAGCGCCGCTGCAGGCCGGCACGTGTCCTTCCTAACAGGCGTGAACCCGTTGGAGGATGTCAGCCGTCTTGGGCCACGACTACCGACTATTTTCCAATTAGTTTTAACATAAACAAACTAATAAACTTAATGTGATTCATATTTGTCAGTCATACGTAAATGAAATAGATGTGTGCAATAGTTGAGTCTATGAAAAGTGAGAGATTAAATGTTGTTTTCATCGAAGGTTGTGCTTGTTGACAGCAGGCGTTCATCAATAATGCTCAATCATCACTTAATGATCTCATGAACTCTCACTGCTTCAACGGTGCTTTAACCGGGGCATTTTTCTGTGAACTATTACATAAATCTGATCCATTTCATTTACACATGACTGAGAAATATGAAGTTTGTAAATTTGTTTATGTTAAAACTATGCAATCCAAATGGATGGAAAATTGCTATGTAATTAAATTGCATAAAACTTCTCATGTTTAGACTGAAATATTTTATTGAGCGTGGGACTTCTCCTCGACGGGGACCCAGCTGCATCTCATCTGACTCACAATACTCCGAGAAGAATGAGATTCAATCATCGATGCCAAGTACAGCACTACAGCGTCTCCCGTCCACAGTCCAAATTGATAGATCCCACGGATCAAAGCCTCGGCAATATGTGCGTGATGAGAGACAACAACGGCTTCGTGATTGCAGTATTAAATCTGAGCGGGAACCAAAAAAAGGACGTTCATCTTCATGTGCGGTCGCGGCGAACAAAAGGCATTTATCAAACGGAAAAACAACAAACTTGTTTGATGTCAGTGAACTGCCAAACGCTCTCGCAGAAACAAGCGACTGTACTGTTACAGCCTAAAGACATCCTTCAACCTGCCAGAACGCACCATAATGACACGCAAGCCGTGACTCAGATCATTTGTTGACGCTCGCAAACATTTTGTCGTTAAACATGTCACACGCACACACACACTTGTTGACAT